>JARFJB010000865.1:0-590000 GCA_036346205.1 Vesta saturnalis
ACATTTTAAATGGGAATTAAAGGCATTAAAGTGTTAATTGATTACGTCGTTTAAGAGGCCCTTTTATTTTGGAAACCTTTTAACAAGATGTTGGGCGGAGCGTAAAACATGCTTCTATAAATTTTTTTACCACAAAGTGAAAGAAGGGTTGCAATGGGACCTGCATTCGCCTATGTTTTTAGGCTAGCAGCTAGATGGCACTTATTTAGCAGTTATTGCTAGATAGAATTAGTTTAAATAAATTAAGCAAACCTTTTTAACTTAAAGTAACTGATAAATAAAATTGTGCAAAGGTTCACAAGATATTTATTTGCCATGACTTTCGTAATTTTAGTGTATTAGTAGTGTGTTCTTAGTCATTGAAAGTGAATAGGTAAATAATTTTATAGAAGTATTGCATGATGGACAAAAAATAAACGAAGATAGGAGTGATAAAATTACGCAAACGTTAAAAATATGTGGGCTTTGCTTGTATGAAAGAGCGAAAGTAGTATGTTCTGGCGAAAAGATAATGAATAAAGAAATTGGTACATTCTTGAGATATGTACAGGAACATAACGTTCTAGTAGGAAGAGAAGCAGCACAGATAATTATGGCAGCCCAAACTAGTTTACAAATAATACACTATTGTGCAATGAACAACATCACAAAAATCCAACATGTGTGAGTAGAACGTATTAATACTACTGTACATTCACTATGGCAAAACTAAATATAACTAAATATAAGCTAGACGCGAAATAGCTGAACCTCCTCCGAGTTTAAGTAGATTAAGCGCTTGCTTTGTTACTAAATGGATTTCTAGCACTAGCGAATCCCTTACCTATATCGTGACCCAAACACCTTAAATTTATGCCCATGTTAACAGATCAAGTCTCAATATTACGCGAAAGCATAAAAAAAGTGTACGCAAAGCCCAACATATAGTACACGTCTTTTTATGTTCACATTATTAGTGATAATTATTTTTAAATATCTTCGGTTGCCGGTTTGATCTGTCTGTAATTAGTTTTAAGAATTTTACAGAGTCGACAAAATAATTAATCATTGAGTTCTTCTATCACTCTTTTTGCTTCGCTTACACGTTTGCTTATAGCTGGCTTATATATGACACACTCTACACAGTATTTTTGGCAGTAAATTACCGTGGATCTTCATAATCACGTATTCCACGATCTCTGATAGCTGTACAAATGCATTCTTCTTTTTTTTCTTGTTAATTTGATGTCCTTGATGTGAGGTACATTTTACAGGACTTGTTGTAGCTTAACACTTTCTAAATAGGCATCTTTACCGTTTTCTAACGCATATTTTAACTTAATTTTCTATCGTCCAACTTGAAGGTATTGTTCACATATTATAAATTTGACAATAACATTTATTAGTAAAGGTCCTTACTACTTCTTCTTACTAGCAAGGGCAGCTGCAACTGCCTAGGCGTATAAATGTTATAAACGTTTACATATTACACGATGTCCCATTTAACGATAAGTATCTTTATTTTAATAGTAGAACTTTTACTTTCATATTTTTGGTAGTTGGCATATGGTTGCTATTACCTCTTCTCACACATGTTTTAATTTAACGTCGTCTGCAGGATGGACTTGACCTGTACAATTTCAGCTGAAGTGTGTTAACGCCGAGCTTGAAATTTGATTATTTCTCATAATAGGGAGAACATCTTACAACTCTGACTATCTTTTCCAGCCTGTTGTGTCTCTCTCCAAAATTGTTCTGCCATCTTTGCCAGTATTGTCCTTTTCCTATTTCCTGGCCTTGACAGAATTTACGTTACTGTTATCTGCAATACCAGTGGCAACGTAAACCAGTTTGGGAAGTTTGGGAAATATTTGTGTTGTGTCTTCCTATCTTTTGCATTTCTTGTTTTCCGAGATTGTGTGTAGTCTATATTATCCTATCCTGTTGAGAGGTGAAGACCAGCAGTATCCTTCAGTAGTGAGCTGATTGTAATAGATACAGGTGCTACACCGGCACATTTGGCCAGTACAGAATCAGTAATACCCCTGCCGCTTTTCCGCCTCCATGGGTCTTTGTCCCACACATAACTTGTTCTATTGTGGTGTCAGACCAGTTTCCTAACCTAGGAGACATAAACTAGGAGCATTAGGAGTAACCTCATGTGCAGGAATGTTCGGCAGGTTAAATGGACCATTTGGAATACTGCAGGTGAACACTGGCATGAAAAAAAGGATTAATCTTCTAGCCAGAGCAGGGATGCCATCCCAAAGTGTTTTGCTTTGATAAACTGCTTCATTATAGAGAGATCATGTTGAAATGTTGAATTCAGCTGTGGGAACATTATTTTGTAACAATTCCAACTCTTTATTAAATTTCTTTTGAACATGGACCAGTTCAGTTTTACGACAAATACAGTTGTCAAACGATCGCTATCAGCTTTTGTGTAGCCACTACATCCCAACAATGACATTAGTAAATTAAATACGCTTAATCTAACGGCTATGGACCTCAGTAAAATGTTAGTTGAGCATGAAGCCACAATCTGTCTGCCTTGTGTATATAGCGCTTGGTCAAACGTTACATACCATGTTTACATTCCCTGCTGGTGGTATTGTGTAACTGCACACTTTAAAGCTGTGTGAATTGACTGTAATCGCTAAGAGGAGCATTTTTGAGAATCTGTTTACACGTGCAGAGCATATGGTGCTTTTACTATGGAATGAATCCCTTCAACCTTGAGCCATTTACCACTCAGCCTTACGCTTGCAATGTTTTCATTTCTTAAGCTTAAGAACCCCTAATGTTCCTACAGTTTCGTCTGAGGGTGCTATTGTCAGCTTTCGTACTGGCCAATGTGGTTGTACTAAAATTTAAATTATAAAACACGCGTGAATATCCTTGAGGGTTTGGGTAGCACGTATCTTCAACATTCATTATAAGAAACATTGGATTCTAAATTTGCTAGCGTGTGACCATATAGCACTGTGGTGATATGAAGGAACGTGGACGAACAGCGTGTATGATGGTATGAGAAACAGTAACTTATTTTATTTATTTTCCGAGCGTCTTGACATCTAAAACCGAAAAGTTATTTCAACAGAACAGAGAGCATCTTTTGTTCCCCATTAAGGAAAGTGTCATTCGCCAGTACCATACACTTGAGACTACATACTTTCTTATTATAGCAGTAGTGCAAACCAATCTTCTCGTGATTTTCGTTGTCACACTTTGGCTTATACCATTAATCTGTCAAAATTTTGTTACCCACATCTTGAAAACATACTACATTTT
Organism: Vesta saturnalis; assembly: GCA_036346205.1. NCBI lineage: Eukaryota > Metazoa > Arthropoda > Insecta > Coleoptera > Lampyridae > Vesta > Vesta saturnalis. The sequence continues at coordinate 3,271 of JARFJB010000865.1, forward strand.
TTGCAATACAGCTGAATGACTATCATATGGCCACCATACTTTTCTTTCAATCTATTTTTGATAGAAGGTTTTTCATCATATCAAATTCATTTTCTTCCAACGAATGCTGATATCTGTCATTTTCGTTAACAAAATTCAACACATTTCCTTTTTGACTGAGTCGTTTGGTTCTAAAGAAAATCCTGGAGGCACGAAGCATCCGCTACTACAATGGATTTATCCTTGAGCGGTCCATCCTTGTAATGCAGGCTCTGAGTAACTATTTCAATCCATTTACGCCTATCACTCTGAAGTCATTAGGAGGCCAGGGTAGGTTAACAGTGTGTAATTATTATTATTCACAAACACTTAAAAACACATCTTGAAGTAGGAACACTTTCTTATAAAAATATGAGATACATGAAACACTATAACAAACAAATGTCGCATAGATAAAATGCATAAGAAATTAACAATGGTGTATAAGTGGAATGAGAGACTGTTTCTTCCTTAAGGGGAACTAGTTTCCGAGATAAGATATAAGATCGAAACATAAAAACTGGTCCGTGTAAATCCTTCGCTCTCCCTTTTCTATTCACCGGCGCACTTTCAGGCAGTGTTGTCAGGTTGGGCGTTCAACATATCTACCTTGCTTGTAACGGCTGTTAATATTTACATTGTTTCCACCTATTATAAGCCTGTAACTTGCAAAGTATCACTCTTACTAAAAAAATAAGCAGAACCTTATTTGTAAGAAATTTTATATACTTTCATTATGAATGTGGATAAAGTTTTCGTAGGATTGATAGTTACGGAAATATAAACAAATAGCTACGAGAAATCACAGTTAAACACCCCTTCTAGGACGTATAGTATGTTGATTTTACAAACAAAAAACCACACCATTTTTCAAAACTTCCCATAGATTGGCGATTTTTTACTAGGTTATACGGCACTAATTTTGAAAAAATTATGAAAATATCATTATATTGAAAATATGGTCAAGTTGTGGATAAAGTGATATCCATTACTTACGGAACAGTCTGTAAAAGGTAAAAGTATAAAAATAACGTAAAAAATACTGAAACATATGTACTAAACAAACGATTATAACCTGTAATTTAAAATAAAATTGAACCGTGTTCCTGTGGTAAAATATTGCGGAAAAAGGAAAAGTAAGAGCGATAAGAGATAAAATATGATGTCAAAGATTTAGCGATTTCTATAAACTTAGAGATTTTTTATTTTATTTGAAACCTCCTACGCACTAACATAGATATTGGAAACCAACCGATTCATTATAATCATCGAAAGAAATTCATATCATAAGGGTGTTTAGGGTTGAAAGGAATAATAAAAAGTTCTCTAAGGAAGCACCCTCAATATTTGCTCATCGAAAACCTATTTAATTATTCAGGTGTAAGAAAGAAAATGATGATGTAGTACGTCAATACCGCACCTTTTGAACAGTTTCTAACACATTTAATTAAATCTTTAGTTAATACTCCTCCATGTTTTTCTTATCGCTCTTCCTTTTCTTCTTCTAAGATAAAAGGCGTGTAAGTTCTATATTTCCGTAAAGTTGCCGTAGAGAAAATGGCTATCACGAGTGCAGTTCTAGTTTGCTCGTATTCATTGCTTTATTTTGAGGGCAAATTTATGACGTCACTTAATTAGATGTTTCCAGCTCGCGAACATTAATCTTGCGCTAATACTAATGGCATGGGTCCGTGTGGACGCGCAGCCCTTGTTTTAATCGCATAAAAACATTGCCACACTGCTGCATTAAAATGTCCCATTTATTCTTTTCTCTACATATCCTTTGGCATAGCTGACAGACGTTTCTTTAGAGGGTGAACTTGTACAAAAGATGACACTGTGGTTTCTAAATTTTTAGTGCACGACGAGAATAGATTTTACTACATTGTTGCGTTAAGAATCCAATGCATTTGATCTTGCTAGTTGTTATTCAGATTGCATGTACGATGTCATATCATAGCTTAAACAATAAGCAGCACGAAGTGCTGTGGTAAAACCTCTAAATTCTTTTAGTAATAAGCAACATGTTCCTTTCATATATGTTCCACGCTTAGCGATCTTTCGCGTGATTCGTTAGAAAAAGTGTATATTGTATTAATTACTTGTTTTTTCTCTTCCGCAGCTTTCTAAAAATTCATGGTTGAAACAAACTACACTTGCATCTTAAGCTAAACATATTTATTCTTGCATTAACGCGTTTTGTATTTTAATTCCCATCTTTAACAAGTTTTAATAACTTCTGTGGAATTATTGACTTTACAGAGTCATAAATCTCGAACAATTTTAGAGCCCAGCATGAATTTGTGGAGTTACCTTTACTTGTTCAGTGGAAGGGTAATGTCAACCATTGTAGTTTGATTGTTATTTATAGAAGTAATAAGTGTTTTATGCATCATTAATTTAATTTTTGTGTTTACGAGTATTTAAATCGAAGGGAATAACTAGAGAATGATCGAATTGTCTTGAAATAATTAAGCTCGCCAAGTTGTTGTTAAGCTTTTCAAAATTATTATTTTAAATATTTTGCCGCCTCCAACTGATCGTAATGAAGTGAAATGAAATAGAAGTTCAGTCAAAACTAATCAAAAAGGTCTACTAAATTTTGGCATTTAAACCAAATGATTAATTTTATGTTCAAAATTTGTTAAGTGTTAATTTTATTTAAATAACACATCACGCTTTCTATCGTAAAGGTAAAAAGGTGGAAGTTTGATGAATCGTTTTTGCTTTCCCATCGCTAAAATTTAGTAGTATCGTGTTGCTTTTTATAAAAAGAGCCATTATGGCAGGTGTTTTCAACGATAAATCTCTCGACGTACAGAGAAAGAAGCAACGTCGGTATTACAATAACGCGTTGTAGTAATGGTTAAAGTTAGGGTTAAGACAGGGCACAACTTATTCTCTGCGGTGATATTCAGTAGCACAATGAGAGCGTAGTTTTTGCAAGCCTACCTTGCCCGAAGCGAGCATAACAGAGTTTAAAGTGTGTTTCTATTCTCCAGGGCAGTGCCTTCTAACTTCTAAGACGTCTTGCAAGCTAAGAACTGAACAATATATTCAGTCCTGCTATTTCACGAGGGTACTAAAAACAAAATGTATACTTCCACTAGAGTTCATGTTTTGTCTTTAATTAATTTGTAAAAGTAATGAATTTATAAGACTTCCGACCTCTTTTAGTATTGTATGTAAATCGTGGAGGCGGTAGACGGTGTTGACGGGTGGTTCTCATTGCAGGCGTAGGAAAGCGCAACTCTACCAGACCTGTTGTGCAAGATGAACGGCCCAAGGTGGTGATGGTGTCGTCATCAGACAAGCGTGACTCTCAACCAGACTCCGTCGCAGAGTCCGGCGTCGGGTCACTTCCTCCTCCGGGCCCTCAGGGATCAGGTACATATCGTGGCTTGTTTGCACAATCGCACGCTGCTCTCCTCCAAAGCACTTTGCACCTAATGTATTATATGTGTGCACAGCACCATACTATCAGTATTCATATGTCACAACTTACTATATAAATGTAGATAATTCTAAACGCGCACACCCGGTGCGGATATTGATCTTCCAAAATTATCCATATCTCTTGTCGTTCGGTGTGTTGCTTGTAAACCACTGTAATTTGAACCACCTGTTACACTAACGTGCACAAAGTTCGATTTGGATTTTTCTTTCGACGATGTTTCGTTGCCAAGTTGCTCGCGTCCGTCTTGCTCAAGTGCACAACTCCCTTTCATCACTGTTACCATTTTTGAAGTCGTTTTGTTAGCTACAAACGAAAGCGTTGTAACAGCGAGCAATCACACGGTCCATAATCAACTCAGTAAAGCCTTATCGTACAAATTTACAGAGTAATACATGAAACTACCGGTACAATGTTAACTTGGCCATTCTCGTGTTCAAATAGCGATGCACTTACGGAACACTACCTATAATGCAATTGCCTAACTATAAATTGCTTTATTGCATTCATCGCCCATTAATCGCAATTTTACATTTTCTCATTTTTACAATTTCAGTCCGTTCGGATAAATATCCCTATATTACATACGTATTTATTTTTAAACCTCAAAATTAAAAACGGCAACCATATTTCAATTGAAATAATGAAAATCCATTTCGATTGGAGCTAGACAGCAACGTAGCTCACAAACTGTGCATAAAGTGTAACAAACCCACATTGGCATGTAACTCACTCGGTTAAAAGTAACACTACACAACAGATTCAAACTAAGACGACTCTATTTATTTTATTTTAATCTTGTACTTATTTTTATAAGGAACATTTGCATATAAATTCTTGAAATTGTAAATATTACCAATTTTTTCATTGAAAATCGGTAGTTATTTGGCTTGATACAGATGATTTGCAACTAAGTTTTCAAGTTAATTTACAGAGATTCTACTAAATTCAGTAAATTTATTTTAATATTGCTAAATCGGTTTCTGTATTATGACATTTAGTATTATTTCATTACTTATTACCCATTGTAGCAACTACACCTTAAATAGATTACCTAAATGTTATTCTAGCATTTTGAAAACGGTTTAACGATATTTAATCTAATACGTATCTAGTTATTACTCGTTATCCAATGTCATTTCTATCTCCTCTTGATGATGATATGTTATACAGAAACCGGTGAAGAATAAATTGTTGAATTTAGTAGATGGAATTCTGCAAAGTAAGTTTACAAAATATTAAGTAATTTTTGAATTGTCAAATCACTTAATATACAAGGTAGTCCAATAAGCGCTCTTCGGTCAATAGTTACTAAACCGTTTATTATTGTAAAAAATACAGGGTGTACCAAAAGTTATATTTTTTTAAAATGGAAACCCTAGTTTTCTAAATGTAAGCTCTGTAGGTTCTATATTCATTTACCTGGTTACCAGTATTGCGGTCCTGGTACAAAGTTACAAAAACGACTCGCACGCGGTGACCCCGGTATTAATCAATTAGATGCTCAGTGCAAACTTCACGATATCAGTTACAGAGATTACAGAGATTTAGATAGTAGACATAAAGCGGATAAAATTTTACAAAAAAGCTTGGGAACGCTTTAAATCATCAGACGCAACATTAGGTGAACGAACTGCAGCTTTAGCAGTCAGTACCGCCATGAAAGCAGAGAAAATTAGGAATGGGGTGTAAACGTAGATCTAATCTGAAGAAGAAGAAAAAATGCAATGGCGGAAATTTATTGCATTTACGAAAAACAATAGCTAAAAAAATTAAACCTAACGGAAATTTCACAGACACAATAAAGTCAGCGCTTTCAACGGCAAAACGTGTGATAAAAAGTTTAGGAGGAAAGAAAACATTAAAGTTCCTAGAGTAATTCCCTACCTAAACAAGGGTTTTTACCATTTCTTATTCCGTTATTCGCAGGATTATCAGCAATCGGTGCTTTAGCTGGCGGAGCATCAGGAATTGTTAAAGCAGTCAATGATGCTAAAAATGCTAAAAAATTGCAAGAAGAGACATCGTGCCATAATCGCATGATGGAATCGAACGCTATAGGCTCCGTGAATAAGAAAGGCGGTGCACTGTATCTAAAACCAAAGAAATCTGGTAGTGGTACATTATACTTAAAACCGTTTCCTGAATAGATTATCCGAAAGACAGTTAACAGATATTGATTTAAAGAAATACATCAAAAATGTACCCTACTTTAGAGATATTTTTATGAGAGATAGATTGCCTAAATTACCACGGAAAAATAAATCTGGAATTATTAACTTAGATAGCCAAAGAGGACCAGGTACACATTGGGTTTGCTACAAAAAGCGTGGTAAAAGGGTATGGTATTACGATAGTTTCGGTAATCTTCGACCACCAATCGAAGTGATTAACTACTTTCGGGGGTGTAAAATATATTATAATTACAACCAAGATCAAGAGTTTAATACAATTGGACACGTATGCCTACAATTTTTATATAAATAATCAGCACAACATCAAATTTTCTCAGTTATGTCAATAACATACAGTTTAGGTATTGGTAACACAGTTGGCTACAACTTCTATCCACCGATAGAGCTAGATTTCGGGAAGAAATACGTTATTAGATTGGTTGGATTTTACGGCTGCAACAGCATTAGAAACATTTATACAGGCAACGATAGATTTTATTTTAGAACAAATCCGTCTCATTTGCAAGTGATTAATATTCCACACAGTGCATATGAGTTAGATGAAATTAGCGATTATCTAAAATCTAAAATACCCACAGAAAAGTTTATTATTAGAGCAAACAACAATACACTTAAATGTGCGATAAACAGTTCATTTGAGATCGATTTTACTAAATAAAATTGCATTGGCCGCATGTTAGGGTTTGAGTCTAAACTATTAGAACCAAATATTTTACATACATCTGCGTTAGACATCCAAATACTTAAACACACTAATCTACACGTAGAGTGCAACATTATAAAGGGAAACCTGCTAAAGTGTTATATGAGTTTGATGTTTCAGTTCCACCAGGTTATCGTCTAGATAAAACTCCAAGCAATACTCAATATTTAGAAGCAAACTCTGACATAATTAGTTATATAACAATTAATTTGACTAATCAAAAGGGTGAATTAATAGACGTTGGTGAGAGTGAACCATTCACAGTACACTTAGAAATAAAGGAACGTGGGTCTGAGAATTAATCCAGGACCAATTCCATCTTTCAAAAATTCATATAAAAGACATCCCTACAGTAGGTCATTAATTAGTCATCAACCTTCATTGCGGTTAACATCTGCAGAGAAATTCTTTTTAACGTCAATTGGTTTAAAAGTTCTCAACCACAATGGCATAATCGTTAAACGTCTTTCAAAATGTACATTTTGATGATACTATAAATAAATCAGATATTTACACTTATCTTCCGTATGGATCTTCTAAATATGGACCTTCCGAAGAAATACGCATCCTAATTCAAAGTCAAGATCTAATTACGGCTACTTATGATAGTTTTATGTACATAGAAGGTAAACTTGATCTCAAAAAAGAAGATGAAAGCTCGACCAACAATTTGCAGAACTTTCTTTTCGAAGAAATTCGTTATGAGTTTGGTGGTCAGAGAGCGGATGTTTACAGAAATCCAGGTAAAACATCTACGCTTAAGGGATATATTTCTTATACGGCAAGCAAAAGCAAAGCACTAAGCCATTTAGGATGGTCGCCAAAGAATGAAGAACCATTACAAGTAGAATTCTATGAGCAAAATGGAGAAAAATCTTTTACAGTATGCATACCATTGAACCACATATTTGGAATAATGGAGGATTATCGTCAGGTAATCATGAATATGCATCAAGAGTTGGTTTGAATTCGATCTAGAAGCGATACAAACTGTTACTATGGTAAAGTTGATCCTGCAATAACCTTAAATAAAATTCAATGGAAAGTACCACACTTAACACTTAGTGATGCTGCGAAACTTAACTTGTTTCAAGGAATCAATAAAAATTCTATTATTACTGTTCCATTTCGTCAATGGGAGTTATATGAATTACATACTTTAAAACAGGCAACTTCAGACATATGGCCAATAAAAACATCAACGCAACTGGAAAAACCACGTTGGATAATTGTTGCATTCCAACAAGGTAAAAGGTACACAAAGTCAGCAAGGGCCCGAAATTTTGATCACATTAACATCAGAAATCTTAAAGTACATCTGAATTCTGAGTATTATTCATATGAAGCAATGCATTTGAACTTCAGTGTTAACCAATACATACCTGCCTATCGCAATTTTTTGAAATTTCGATGTGATTACTATGATGCAGTTGATAAAGATGCATTATTCAACTATTCCGAACTCAAATCATGTCCAGTATTTGTAATGGACTGCTCTAAACAAAATGAATCCTTAAAAAACTCAACACTAGACATCAAATTGGAAATGGAATCTCTAACACCTTTCGATAATGGAATTGTTGTCTATGGTCTTATTCTCCATGACGCTATTGTGCAGTACAGCCCACTCACTGGAGAAGTGAAAAAGTTATAGTTATTGTAATATAGCCTAGTATATAAATAAAAATGTTGTAATTATGCATTTAGTTTTATTTCATCCACTAACGATGAAAGTAGTTGCTCAAGAGCAAAAACTCTCAATTTAAAATCATGACTTTGATGAAAAATCTATCACTTCAAAACATGGCGATTTACTTCCTAATAGTATACGTGGTATTATATGTGGCCTCTCTCCAATTGTGGTAAAACAAACGCAATGATCAGTCTGATTACCGAGACAAATGGCTTGAAATTTAAACATGTATACGTATACTCTAAGTCATTGAATCAAAACAGGTACGAACTTTTACAGGAAATCTTACTTCTAATGAGGGCTATAGGTTACTTTACCTTCAGTGATAATCAGAATGTGATTGAGCCTAATTGTGCAAAATCAAACTCTATTCCTATCTTCGATGATATCGCTTGCGAAAAGTAAAATAACATAAGGGCATATTTTTCTAGGGGTAGGCATAGCGATATTGACTGTTTCTATTTGGGTGAAACTTACAGTAAAATTCCAAAGCAATTAATTCGTGACAATTCGAATCCAATTATATTATTTGAGCAAGATGAATTAACACTAAAACATGTGTATGAGGATCATGTAAGTCCCACCACAAGCATGAAATTATTTCGGGACATGTGTTGAAAGTGCTGGATAGATCCGTTTGGTTTCATGGTCATAAACAAGGATGCTGAAGTTAATAATGGTCGCTATAGGAAAAGATTTAATGAATATATAATACCTTAAACTGCTTACAGTAGTTTAAAAGGTACTGATCTGTTAAGGTATTAACAGCTATCTGTTTATGTAACCAGCTATCTGTTCGAGGTAAACCTGTATCTATTCAGTAAACCCGCTTTGCTACAATAAGGAAATGATATTATAGAAAAAAATTATTCAGGCTCATGAAATAATACAGCAGAAGTATAACAGTATTAAAACTGCTCGCATTGATAATGAAAGAACATTTGAAAGTAGTTATAAACCCCTAATAGAACCTCTAACTGAAATAGTAAATAAAATCAATCCAGATAAAAAAAACACCTAAAAAGGTGCCCATTGGCGTTAAACCCAAAAAACCACCCCTATTCATATTTTCGAGAAAGCACGCTACTGCCCCCTCTAGCCCGCTAGCTCAAGTTCAACGGACTCCAGGCTTCACTGCATTCGGTGATTCAAGAAAGGTTGCTACTAGCCCACTAGCTCAACTTCCGTTTTTTCAAACAAATCCTACGCCAGGTCTTCGTGCACCATATTTCTTAGATACATCTGTTGTAGGAGAGATTAATATTGAGGAGGAAGAAAAACCTCTTAGTGTCACAGATGGTTCTACTACCCGTAATGAACCCATCTCAGAAGAATTTCTCAAGCAGTATCATGAATTAACTCGTATATACGTTGAACGTATTATGAGGGATCCTGAAGGTGTTATTGATCATACTTATCGAGTCCACAATGATACCAAACTGACAAATGGGCAATTGGTAATACTCCCGTTACAGTTAAAGGAAACGATATGATTATTAAAGGTGTCACGCATAAAGGGACTCTAGGATTATATGATCCGATAATTATGAATGAACCCAATTTAAATTTAGTAAATTCAAAAGATAGAAAAGATTATAGAAGTATTTTAGAAGCTACTAATGTTGTAAGGCGAGATTATGACGTAAGTGGGCAAATTCGAGGGAGCCGCAGCAAGAAGTGCACACAAATAACCAAACCCTTGCTATCATCATCATCACCCACAACCAAGGGAGGTGGAGCTATGTTTTTTTAAGGAATTAACAAACAGGCCGATTGAATACAAATATTGGAATGATGTACATGAACTAATTCGTGATCTAGAGGTATTGTGGGCAGAAAAATTGGCAGGGAATACAGGTGTGGTGAATGACATATCAATTGTAGAAGAACTGTATGAGGATGGGTACATTGAAAAACCAAACAGCCGTTTTTTAAACAGTATAAATGAGAATGCATTGATGCCGACATATCATAACTAAAATGATCCTTGACAAATTTGGACGTTCACATGTCCAGTATCAATTTAAGAAATTAACCCCTCAGTTTAAACTGATTGATGATAATCAATTTGATATCGAGAATAGGAGACTCAGCAATGTTTCCAGTCCCATAGATCCTCAAGCAATACTATTTGTCAACAAGATTCAATTTCGATGGAAACCGTTTGACATAGTTGGCGGACCCGGAAGTAGATGGTGATGCTATAAGTAAAGGATATCTTGATTTTTGTCTACAAGCAGTTCAGAAAGCTTTTAAAGGAAATTTTAACGCTTATCTAGTATTGGAGCAAAAACTATATCAACTTAAAGAAATTGTGGATAAATTAGTACCATGTCCAAATTACAACTCGTCAACGAATTGCATAAACCTGCACGAAAAAATGTTAAACAAAGGAGCACAATAGTTAGAGGTTTTGATGACCTTTGGCAAGCAAATTTGGCTGAATTTAACACATGTGCCAAACAAAATAAAGGCTATAAGTATATATTAGTGGTTATCCACTGTTTTTCGAAATACTTATGGACTAAAGGATTAAAAACGAAAACAGGTCAAGAAGTTACCAAGGCCATGCAAACAATCTTCAAAAAAGGATGGAAACCTACCAATTTGCAGACAAATGCAGGAAAAGAATTGTACAATGAGCATTTTACTAAACTAATGTGGTGTTATGGAGTCAATCATTACTCCACCTATAGCACAAAGAAAGCTGCAATTGCGGAACATGTTATCGGAACCATTAAGGGTGCTCCATATAAGTCATTCAGCCTACAAGGTAAAAAATGAAGTCCAAAGATGTCGGTAATCATACAAAGCTAGAGGCTTACATTCACATAAAAATATTCGATAGGAATCGATATTCTGTGGGTGACATAGTACGAATCAGTAAATTTAAAAAAACTTTCGCCAAAGGATACACACCCAGTTGGTCTAGTGAACTATTTAAGATTGTGAAAGTTCGCATTACTAACCCCACTACGTACATGCTGGAAGACATGAAGGGAGAATCTGTACTGGGAGGGTTTTATGAACACGAATTACAGAAAACAAAGTATCTTGATGTGTATTTAGTAGAAAAAGTACTTCGCTCCAAGAATAATAAGTTATTCGTAAAGTGATGGGGATTGGATGAAAGATCATGGATCAATAAGGACAATATTGTATCATGCAGGATGTCCAAAATTTCTCTTCGAACATCTCTACATTCACTTCTGTTTTAACTGCATTTCTTAAATATATATTATTTTACTGTTGGTAAATTTAAAGTGTGCTCATTCAGGGAATACCAGTTTGCCGTATCTGTCTCTACCTAATTTTCTCCGAAAATTGACACAGGTAATAAGCAAAATCACAGGAGGCATTGCACAGGGAAACTAAACAATTACTACTCGATGGCATGACAATGTCACTAATTGCTTATACAATCCTGTGACATTTAGCGACATATTGTGCGTGTTATCTTTTTTAATAAGGAGTAATTTGAATGACGTATACAAATCAAGAATCAATGAAAATGGATTTGACACAATTTGACAAAGAGAATAAATTTAACGTTGTCGCCTCAGTTGCTGAAGGCCCACATAGATGTACAGTAGACATAAGTGATATGTTGAACTTGCTTCTGTCACAAGAATGTTGAGTAAGAATAGATTCCATACATATCGGGTGTAACTAAATCAAACACTTGAAGGACAAGACTACGCAAATACGACAGATTTGTGTAATTGGGACCTTTCTCGAATTTAAAAAGAGAAGCGATTGTGGAATATTGTATTGTTCACCGATAAGGCGATGTTCCACAACAATGGTCATGTAAACAAGCATAATTCAAACTTCTACACCAGTGCCAATCCACATTGTATGAGAACTATTGACCAGCAACATAGGCGGAGTGTAAATGTATGGGGAAGAATAATTGGAGACCACATAATAGTGCCCCATTTTTTGTATGGACACCTCAATGAGAATATTTTCAAAGTTTTTCAAACGAAGATTTTGATAATCTACCAAAAATAGGTCTGCTCTACAAAACAGTTACTCCCTTGATTTTACTAATGTAAATAAATCTTTAACCAACAAGTTCAATATGTATCTCCAACAAAATGATAAAGTATTGTGACCTATTGTATTTATGTTAATTAATTTATGTTACGTTTAATAATATTTTATTTTGAATGATTTTATTATTATTTAAATATATATGATATAAACTTGTTATACAAAAAGAATTAACATTATTATTCTAACGAGTAGCAACTGTTTCGATTGCTTGTGCCACGTTGCCTGTGATTTTTTTCATTTTCTGTTCAAATTTTGGGAGAAACCTTAATATCTCAAAAGTAGGTTGAGATATGTACTGCAAACGTGGTATTTTCTGAATGAGCATACTTTAAGCTTCCCAATAGCAAACTAATATACCGGGTGTTGTATCAAAGTTCAATTAAAATTGAAGTAAATGTAGAGATATTCGATGAGAAACTTTGGACACCTTGTATAAGTAAAAGTAGATAATGCATGATGAATTAATCCAGTGTTAGGTCACACCTACATTTTTCAGAGAAATTAAGGAACAGTGACAGTGGAAGAGAGTTTTTGACTAAATTTTTAAAGAAAACCTTATAACTCGGCTGCTCTGTATTTGGAAATCTAACAAATTTGTGGTTAAATGTATAACCCACAGAGGCTTCATTTGCCACATAAAGAACTAGGGTATTTCATTTAAGAAAAATATATTTTTTGACATTATTCGCTTGCGGTCCCTGTATTCCTAACAACAATTTTGAGTTGTAGCAAAGATGACACATTATAAATTTCATTCAGAAAGCGACGCGCGCCTATTGTACTACACTAAATAAGCGCCTCTTCCGTTACTACTTTTTGTAACAGGTTGTAAAAATGTATAAATGATTTTACAGTAAATAAATCATTATTTTATAATCTTCTCTTTTGAACACATAATTAAAACTAGGTCAAAATCGTGCATTTATATTTAAATTTTATAATCTTGGAACATTTCGGTAACAATTACAATTATCTTCGGTACTATTAAGTTATCAGGCAAATTTATAAGAGGCTCTCAAAAGAAATGCGGAACTCACGTAGATACACCTATTCCACCTTTCGGTCAACGCTTTATCCCAGAAGAGCTTTCATGGTTGCATTAGAAACTATGTATGGACCGTGATTTTTACGTTTTCGTCGTCCAGGAAATGAATCCACCAAAATCATTTTCTGATGCTCGAAAAATGTAATATTCACGGGACAAAACAGGAATTGTATGTTCACTAACTCTAAAACCAGTATTTTCCAATTGTTTGTTATATGGGGTGAACACTATCATATTGGGCGTTTCTTACTTGTTGCTGGTGATAATTGTACAGCGTTTCCTCTACGAACGTCGCGACTATGAATTTTTCGGAAACGCTTTATTGTTTGCACTCAGATTGATAGTGGTGTGCTTAGCTTTCATCATTAGTCATTATTCTGTTCATAAAAGCTTCCCCATCTTTCTCATGTCGCTGAAGTAGAGTAACGCATGCTTAAACTCTTTTGTTCTATTTGACAGTCACTCTTTGTGAAATGTAAGGTGGTACTCACTACTATGAGCTAAACCAACATTTATACCAATTATTGAAGCCAGTTTAATTTATCTGTTTTGATATATCTGCTCTTCAGGAGCCGCAATGTTCTCGATTCACCTATCCTTGTCGTAGAGCATCTGCTACTACATGTAAGCCATATTAACCCATGCAAAGTGTTTGAACTACCTTTGTATGCATTTATCATTCTTTTTATTGACCTCAACTGTCATGATAATAACTTGATGTTGTAAACATTATGTCTAATAAAGTAAGCGATCACAAATTTTCGAGGTATATACGTTAAAATTTTATTTGAAACGATGCGAATAATTTATTAGGGTGTCCAATAATTAAAAATCAAGAATATGCGCTCAGTCCCTTTCTGCAGTTAATCCTTTCAAACATTCTGGTATCCCTTCCCCCTTAATGTTCTTATAGTTCATATTATATTTTTGTCCACCTTTCTTGTTTTTGTACATCCCAGTCCTTTCTTATTATGTCCACTCTCACTTTCCTCCCTTTTCCTTTTAATCTCTAACCTTATTTTTCTTCTTGTACTACCTCTCTAATGATATATCCCGGTGTTTCTCTTTACAGTCCCAATACCCACTTCCAATATTTTTTTAGCCCCTCCACCTCTTTATGCTTCTTCCACCCCCACACATCTGCCCCGTCCAACACCACACTTTTTATTAGTTTGTCAAATAGTAGCTTCCTTTCACTAAGTCCGTTCCAAACAATCTTTCTCCCTCACTCCACACTTGCCCTATTAATTTATTTCCTTTTCTCACTCTTTCATTTATGCGTCCATGTTGTCTTGCCTCAACGTGTCCCAAGTATGTAAACTCCTTTACTTGCTGTACTTCCTCCTTCCTCCATTTCCACCCCTATTTTTTTCCTTCTTCTTCTACCCCTTCTAGACACCATTACCTTCGTTTTGTTCACATTTACTTCCAGTTCTTTCCTTTTCAAGTATCTGTCCATAGTTCTTATAATCTCCTTCATTTATTTTTCTTCCTTGGCTACTAACACAATATCGTGCGCGTATGCCAGCGTCTACACTTTCATGTTCCCCACCACCAAGCCTCCCAGTTGCTGCCCCCTTAATGTACAATTTCTTTTCCTCTATTTCCCTGTTTAGCCTTCCTTCTAGCACTGTCGCATATAGTTTATAGGCCGTGTTTAACAATGTAACTCCTCTATAATTTCCCACTTGTCCCCTTTTCTGTATACTGGGCACATTAATCATTCCATCCATCTCTCCGGTAAACCTTTTCTCCATATTTTATTTATTTTTACTGCCATTATTTTTAATATCTTTTGCTCTCCATATATCCACTCATCTCCTTGTATCCCATCTTCTCCTGCCGCTTTGCCTTCTTTCACTTTCTTTGTTGCTTTAATCACTTCCTCTTCTTTTATTACTTCTTCCTCCTCATATACTTGTTTGCCTTGTTTTTGCTCTCCCGTCTGTCCCTGTTTCTCTTCCAGTAATTTCCTGAAGTGTGTCTCCCATTCCTTTATCTGTATCCTCATTTGTATCCATCTTCTCTTTCTTTCTTTTTTTAATACTTTCATACTTCTTCCGCTGTTGTTTCTTTAACCTTTTCCTCTTGTTTCTTTTTTGCTTCCTCCATTTTTCTCTCGCATGTCTCTTAATGCATCTCTTCTTTCACTGCCCTCCCTTTGTTCCATTGTCTTCTTCTTGGTCTAGATTCTGTACCCCACTACTTTTTCCAACCCATTATATCCCGGTTCCATCTTTTTAAGTTGACTTTCTCTGTTGTTTCTTCGATCTTCTCTCATTTCCTCCATGCTTTCCTCTGCCCCTTTCCCTTCCTATATTATGTTTTCTATTTTATCTTCACAATTATTTGTCTTCACTCGAACCATACCTTTTTTGTTATGTGCGTCTCTTCCTTCTTCCACTCCACCCTGTCTCCCACTTCCATTATCAGTTCTATTGGTAGGTAGTCCGATTCCACCCTCTCCTATCTTAAATGATTTCACCCATCCTCCTTGCGTTCGTTACTACACATTCTATTGTCGATTCACCCCTCCCTCCTATGTACGTGAACTTCCCCATTTATCTTTCTTCTCTATTCCCGTTCAATATCTTCCATCCCCTTTCATTGCAGATTCCTAGCACTTCTTTTGCCTCTTTGTTTCCACTTTGTCGCTCGTTTCCTTCCTCCCTCTGCTCCAATTCTCGCATTGAAATCCCCTCCCAGTATTATGATGCCCTCCTCCCACTCTTCTATCATCTCATCTAAGTTTCTCATTGTCTCCTTCATCTTTCTCCTATAAATTATTATTATTTTCATCTTTGTATATTTCTTTCTACAGTACCTTCTGTTTTCTCTTCTCGTCTTCTCCTTTTTGCCTCTATTTTCTTCTTACTCCTGTTATTATTTCCCCTTTGGATCTCCCTCTTATACTGTCTCTTTCACAGTGCTGCGCCACCTATTCGAATTCCTCTGGAATTTCCTTTTCCCACGCCTACCACTCTGTTTCCTCCATCGATGTCTCTTGTAATCGCTTCACCTCTTGTTCCTTATGGGAATTCCAAAATTCTTGGTCCTTTTTCTTTATTCCCTCTACGTTCCAAAACATTACGTTTAGCCCCTTCACCTCTTCCTGTGCCCTTTCTCTTATTTTCTTTTTTTTTTGGTCTTTTTTCCCGATATTCATGGTTTTATTTTCTTGCCTGCTCCTCTGGTTTTTTCTTTTCGGTTTCTCCTCTTCGCCTCCCTTTCTCTAACTATCTCTCCCTTTTTCTCACTCCACATGTATCTTTCTCCATCCATCTCCATTTTTCTGTACTCTACCCTTACTTTCTCCCCTCCTCTCTCATCTTTGCCGTCATGTTCATCATTTCTTGTTGAATTCTCCTTTCTTGTCAAGTTTAGTCACGATCTATGTATATACCTCCAAAATAGTCTTGGCCTACTTTAAATCAAATGAACTTGATTCAACCTTTGAACGATGTTCCAAAGCCATGCAATTGGACCTTGACCCAAAAAGGTTCGGAAGTCAACTAGAAAAAAAATTTCCACATTTAATGGAATTATAAATGGGTAATCTTAACCCGGCCATATCCCTCTTCTATAATATATCATATTCACTGATAATCTGAAAATATCTTCATAAAAACATATGTAGCTTTCATCTACGAATCACAACATTTGGTTCATACTCAGAATCTTCTTTCCAGTGAGATACTATAAGAAACTATAACTCAAACACTGTCATTGTGTTTGGTACTGTTTACTTGTGAAGTGTGGTATTAATGAATTCGGAAGCACCAACGTATTCTAATTTTGAAGAATTGTGTAGTGCAACGGTGAAATAGGGTAGAAAATCAAATAGATCTATTGTATTGTATCTTGTTGGTTTTGAGGGATATTGCATTTTTTTAAAGTGTCTTTCCCACCAGTGATTAAATTTCAAAATATCTTAACTAGGAACTTCTATAAATACGACCATAGTCAGTGATCCTCGTATACTGGTAAACAAAAAACGATATCATGTCACCTACGTATTATCTTCACAGCTTAAAAATCTCTGGCATTTGATAAAAACGAATGACCTTCTACAGGATAATATTGCTCTACTATTTTAAAATTTCGCATCTCAACTGAAGCTATCCACATGCAACGCACAGGACTACGTTTATCTGGTCGAGAGCAGTTATTACAAGCGGAATTGATTGCCTGATTCTGGAACGTAATGTTGAATGTGGTCGAACCATACTTTATTTGACCCTGTTTTAGCAATTTGCAAGTGAAAAACATAATGCAAGGCGTGACCTGTCTTCCTGTTGTGAAACATTTTACTGAGGATCTAAACATTCACTAGAGGTTCTGGAATAACGTAATGCTTTCGTAGGAAATGATCCTACGTGTTGCTATACTAACATTCTATTAATTTTTTCAAAATCATTCTAGCAAACCTCTTTATTTCCGTTTACGGTAACAAAAGGAGAAAAGCAGCAACTTCATCTCTCAACAGTTGTTTCAGTTATTGCTTTGCACTTAAGCTAATACACGTGGCTAGTGTGTGGGTTTGAGGACGTACCTCCCCTATTGGAGTTAAGAAAAATAAGAAGAAATGTAGTACCCGTTTTTAGAATAAGTATTGTAAATTTTTTTTGCGCAGCACTGATCAATAGGACGTCCTTTGGATGGGACAGTCAGTTTGTATTGTAAAAGTAAACCAGGACTAACAAAACGTTTATTTGTTTTTAAATCTTCCATTCGTTCTTAACGATCAAAAGAATAGTATTGTTGCTGTTGGATGTGGTATGTTTGGCATGTCAGTCGGCTCCTGTAGTTGATGCTGCTGCCTCGGATATCTGAAATAAAAGGAAAAACAATTTCGAAACTATTATCATGCATGGCACAAGTAGAAACTAGGTTTAGAGCCAGAAAATCGATATTAGTATACTTGCCCGAGGCATCCCGTCTCTTTGCTGTTCCTCAGAGTACGTGAGGGTCACTCCTCACAGGTGAGTCGCAATTTGTGCCTTCGTTAGTTCCGCTGCCACCTTGCCGATAACATGGATGCCTTTCGCCAAATCTAAGCCTCTGGTGAAGCCCAGAACGGCGTTAAACCCTAAAGCGGATGAAGCGGGCGTTTTCGACTATGTTTCTAACCGAATTCCATACTTTCACCTTCTCACTACCACTAGCCGTCGCTTAGGCGTAACTAACACCGGTTCGGTGTTGGTAGGGTGCCGCTGCCGACGATATCCTCTTCGGTCGCTGTTGGGTTAGTGCTTCGGTCTGCCTTTGCTGCGGGAGACGTGCTGGGATTCACTTAGCCAGGTCGGTACGGGGTTTCGTACATTCACTGGAGTAGTGATGTTTTGCACACTTGACACCGTGCCGCCGCCCTACAGCAACGCCGTACGGGACGTAATCCCTGGCACCGTTGACACTGTCCGATGTCGGATTTTCGCGTCACGTATTTGATGGAGATACGTAGGCGAACCACGTACTCCTCCTGCCGGTCCCTTCTTAGGACCTCTTCTGTTAGCAGCTGAACCAGCAGAATCAGGACTGGTCGTCCTGGTATCACTGGTATCACTGTCGCGATCATGTAACTCGGAGCAAACGTCGCTCGCAGAGATCTCTATTGGTCCTTCTCTTAAAGCCACCTTGAACATTTTCTAGCGCGTTGTATGATAGGTGTGGTAAGGCGTACCATACCGCATAAGCCTATCACGATCTTTGGCTGTATCAGGCTGTATCCTGATCCTCGGCGATTGCCTTCGTAAATGTGAAGGCAAACTCTTGTCGGTGTAGTTCCCGGAAGAAAGTGGCCCAGTTATCCTTCTGATGGCGGCACTCTCTCTCTGATAATGGAGACTTCCCTGGTTTTCGGGCCCGTGGTGTTGGCAAGGGGCTCGGAAACGTTGACGCTTGGTGTAGGCGTAGCCGGGCGGTCCATCGATAACTTGTTTAGCTACTTCTATAGCCGGCATTCATCGTCGTGGGGTGAGGACTCGATGTCTGCTACGTCGTGGATAGGCGGTGTGACTACAATAGGTGCGGTAGCCGGATTCTACTACTCTGTCTTCTTGCCTTCGGTCTTCTGAATCTTCCTCCTCAACCTGGTGACGTCTTGACTACTATGGGGATTCCATAGCAGAGTTAGCAGCGATGGAATCCTGCGCGGTCCTGGTGTACTACTGGTTGACCGTGTCTTGTATAACGGCGGGAAATCCATGCCACTCGACAGAGTGGAGATGTGGACGTGAACGGCATAAATGTCACTTGGACCTTTTTAACAATAACTGATTCATTTAATCTATTAAAGATTCAGCTTTTATCGTTAATTAAATCAAATAACATTCTATGGTAAGCTTATAAATGTATACCTAACTGACATATCAGACTTATCGTGTAAATTTGTTTGACAATTTAATCATGTTTTTTCCATTTATTCATTTTTTACTGACGACGATAATTGAAATTGTTATCGAAACGTTTAAAAATTGTAAAAAATTCATTTTATTCCAACAAAATATGATAATAAACGAAAATCATAAACGATTACATTGTCGTATTTTGCATACAGATGTCGAAAAAATAAATAAAAATGAAAGGTTTTTTTTATTCTGACCGTGTGCTGTTAGCCTTAAAATTAAACCATATTGATCCGTAAATTTAACTTATATCCCGTACCGTTTGGCGATAATTTGTTGTAAGGAGTATTGTATTTCTTCCGTGAATTGTGATGCAGTATTCTATAACAAGAAAAGTCAAGCAAAAATAGCACACCTTCATACAACCACTTTCTTCCTTAATTACCTATTAATGACATTTTGGAGATTCCAATATGAAGAGCAACTATCGTGTCAAGGTGGTATCCATGCCAGCTGCAAGGCCAGTTAGCAAATTTCGCAAAATCACCATAAGGGTTTGTTAAAAATAAAATAGTGTATCAGGTTATGTTGAGCCAGGTGTAAGTGGCAGAATATAGTGAGAGATGAATATTAACTAAGCCAAGATTTGAAGTTATTTGGGAATTATGTAATAGTGAGTCTGGTCATCGACAGCATTTTGACGGAAATGATAATGTTGGTAAAATTATAAACTACAGATTTAATAAAAATAGTTTATACCTGTAGTTTTAAAAATACTATTAAATTATAATTTTGAATACTTCAAAAATCTCTTCCATTCGTGCGACGGAACCATATTGTTGAATACAAATTTAAAAACTTTAAAACGATCTTCACCTGCACATAAATCGTCGTAAAATATTCACACCCATAATGATCAATAGAAGTTTTAAGGGAAAAAAATGTTAGAAATAAATCCAAACACTAAGTTTTTGAAAAGAACATAGAGAGGTTTTAGATTTACATAATTAGAGAACTTTGGTGAACAAAACATTTCAAGATGTAGTTGTAATATTTTCTGTTGTGTGAAATAAAAAAGGTTTTTACACCTACAAATTATTTATATTAGTAACACTTTAAATTAACGTTATCAAATTTTATACTATTGCCTTGTGTCCGCCAAAAAAGATCGATCATTTCCTGTTGTAAGTATGAATGGCTCAGTTCTTAAGTTTTCAGATTCTATTGGGTATGACTGTATCTTCAAATCTCTCATGGGTTGACCATCTCCTGTCAGCTACCAAAACAGCTGCTCGTAAAATAGGCTTTTTGTACAGATCTAAGCAGTACTTTACCTCTCGACAACTCCTTCTGCTGTATAAGGCCCAAATTCGGCCTCATCTGGAATATAATTCTCACCTCTGGGTTAGTGCTCCCCAATACGCTCTAGATATCGTTGATCGTATTCAAAAGAGAGCGATTAGGCTTATAAATGACCCGTCTTTAACTTCTCACAAACAGTCCCCTGAGCATAGAAGGATGATTTCAGTTCTTTCTTTGTATTATCGTTATTACAGCGGCTATTGTGCTGCTGAATTATATTCTTTGATACCATCTCGGGTTATTTTTGCGAGAAACACTCGGTTCGCTCATTCACATCGGCAGTATGCAGTACAAATCTCCACTTCGTCGTACTAAACGGGCGCAATCCACATTTTTCTACACGGCTTCTAAACTCTGGAATGATCTCCCTAGTTTCTGCTTTACTCTCACTTATGATATGAGAAAATTTAAGGTAGCTGTTCATATGCATCTATTGGCAATTCATTATCCCTCTATCCATCCTCCTAAGTGTTCCTGAGTGCTTTAGCACGATAGGCCAAATTTAGCCTGTTCAGGTCCACAATCATAAAAAAAATGTTCATTACTTACAAAGGTGAATTTAGTTTTCACTAATTATAATTTACAGTTTATCGGTTTTTCATGAACTCTTTTTCTTCTTCATCTCTATGTTTCCAACCCCATCTCCCATTGGAGATTGTATATCATCCTGGCTATTCTAATCTTATCTGTGATTCACAAAGGGTTTTATTGGACTGCAATCATAGCACCCATTTATTATTATTAAACCATCCATAACGCTTCTTACCAATGGTCGCACTAATTTCATTAAACAATAATGGTGACACGCTCCTGACAACTTCAAATTTCTACTTTTTCTCTTAAGACTGTTTACTACTTTATCGTTTCTTTCGAGTTTCAGTATATGTTATGTTAATATAGTTCTTATATCTGTACCATCTATGTTTTTGTTACTAAGGATTTGTTTGGGTTTATCGTGTGGTACTTTGTTAAAAACTCCTTTTTGATGTCAATGAAACAAGCATGTATGTATTCAGAATAACGCTTCACGGGGTTTACCTTCTTTAACTTTGCCACTTAGTTTTATATTAAATATGTTTCGCATGGTACAGTTTTTTGTTTTGCATAACCTCTCATCTATTAATCTTAAAATTGCATATGTCGTCCATCGCTTGTGGTTCAATTGAAGTGTTTTAATAAGTTTTCTGTTCCTTCTTTAAGTATTATTTGTTTTAAGTGCACCTTTATCTGTCTTTTAACATATAATCTTAATTTGTTTGTGCTCTCCTTCATGGTACTTTAGTCGTCTTATGCTCATTGAATCTTTTTGTCGTCGATGTTCTCATTTTCCAAATCTTATCTATCCTAGAGTATTAATATCAGCACTACGCAAAGGATTCGATATTTACGATGATCATGCCGTTAAGCGCCATATTCCTCATGCCCTTTCTAGACTGTAAATAATATCGCTTTTAGGGTAACTCACTTTACTTCAGATTGTACCGCTATGAATTGTAACAATATTTAAGCGGTGCATATTTGCTTAAATAAAGTCAAATAAATTTTAGTAATTGTATTAACCGTTTTCTTGTTTGGTGTAATTGTTCCAAAATCAAATATGGCAATATTTCAATGAATCTACTCCGGTTCTTTGTTGGCATTAATTTAAGGGAAGAAGTATTAGTATGGTTGCTGATAGATTAAGATTTTATTGTTGGTTATAAAAGATGTAGCTTACGGTAGCATTTCTGCAACAACACACAGTTGAAATCCATGTAAACTATGGTCCATCGCGACCACCATAGTCTTCATACGTGAGTGCAGTATTCACCTCTGGCGGTTCGATGAATATTTCTTCCATATCTCTTGAATAATTTTTGCACCTAAAAGTCGTAAACATGTAAATATGGTAAACGCCAAAATCACGTGATTTAAAGCCACTTCATAACGTCGTATTTCAACAACAATTAATTCACACGGGTGGAAATGCATGTCAACAATCAACGTAGTGTAATGTGGAAACATTTACTACAGTTAATTTTATACCACCATAAATAAATACAGTAAAATATTGCTGTACTAGACTCTGTTGGTTATTAAGAAACAAAATAATCATATATACTTGAAAATGTTATTTATATACACACTTACCATTACTGGTTTCGTTTTTTGGCCCTTTTACCGAGCTAGTGGGACCATAGTAACAGGACCTGCATTGCAGCTATTTAAGCGAATTCCGGGGAAGTATTTTCCCCCTCAGAACCCTAACTCCGTTCCTTCCGATCCTATCCTTACCACACTTATCTTTAGTCCTAACATGCATACATACTTAATGTATGTAAGTTGGGAATCTATAATTGTGGCTAAAGGTTGCTTGCAACCTGCCTTTCTCTTGGGGAGGAAATGAAACATGTGGCCTTTTCCCTTTTTTCTCTTGGTCCTTTTGCCGAGCTAGTAGGTCACTGGTAACACAGTGTCTGCTTAGCATTCTGGAGCTAAATGAGTTCGATTCCCGTTACTGTCTACCTTGTATGAAGTTCTGTCAGGATATTTTCCTCATACACATGTAGCGGCATGATCACTGCGTATTCGCACAACATGTGCGGCTACTTACGTGAATTATGGGGCAGTAGGTTCTCTCCTCAGAACCCTAACTCCGTTATTTTTTATTCTATCTTGACTGCACCTATCCTTAATCCTGCCATTCATACATACTTAATGTGTGTATGTTCGGAATTTATCGCTATTGCTGAAGTTGCTTGGAAAGCTCCAGTAGCCCACCCCCCACAGGTGAATGAGAAATGTTGACTTTTCCTATTTCTCCTTTCTTTTAATTGCTGCCTGTAAAAACCGTAGCGTCTCTTTATCATCGTCGGGGTATACTGTGCAAGTTAGTATCTACTTTGATATTCACCATCTCTTCACTGTTCATGACCTCGTCACTTCCTTCACTCGTTTCCTGTGTTGAATGTGATAGAATAGGCCTCATTCATGTGTTATAGGTTTTATGCTGCTTTCTATTACCTACGCTAATTTGATATCGACTCTGCCTTGCTTTCCTAAATTATCATTCTGTTGTTGTTCTCGTTACTTGATATCCTCACTATCAAGTATCTGAATTTACTCTCTTGGTCAATTATTTTTTTATTACGATATTTTACATCATACTAGCTTTTGAGGTAATATACTTAATTTTTTTTAGAAGGTTTCATCTATAATTTCATCCATCATTAATTTAAATTATTTTCCTCGTTTTCTGAAGAATTGAAACACCTGGCTTAATTTTACTGATTAAATGCTTCTATTGAGTCATCAAAGTTCAATCCGATGTAAACCGATTATGGCGAAATCTTTGCTGTTCATAGGGTGCTTACTATGCGTTGGCACTGTCAATGTGGGCGATTTCGTATAGGATCGAACTAACTCCACACCTTCGTTGTGTAGAGATAATAATACTTTTTCGTGGTTAATTTGGTTGTGTGGTTGACAACTTTTTGTAATCAGAATTTAAGTGGGAAATAACTCAATTACTCAGGGATTATAATCCTTTTAAGTGATAATTATTTGGTTTGGAGTTTATTGACCACTTACTGTTATTACTCAATTAGTGGCATGGATTTATCAGTGTTAGCTAATAGTTTACTTTAAAAAAATTCGTACTTAAGCATTTTGTTATTGCGTCTTCTCTAGAGGCTTATTAAGTAAGAGTGATGCATTTGCTTCTAGTCATTTATTGTCAGTGATATAAGCTTATAAACTGAACTACTGATACTATTCCATTTAGTTGGATGTTCTGTTCCATCGTTGGGCGTCATATAAATCGTATGAGGTATGTTTGGTGTATTTCTCCCTGTATTTACCTTTCCGCGTTTCATACAAAACCTTATATGTTTTAAAGTTCATTAAATTTTCTAAAATGTAGGTTCCACCCTCTACCTCAAGCAAACATTGAAAGTTAGTTGTATCGAACCTAAACTATTTATTCTTTAGTAAACGACAGTGATATTTCTTATTCCAAACTTCAAGCAAAGTCACGGAAATCACAAAGGATCAGTTGTGGTATATCTTTGCGTAATACCCATTACCGATCGTTGTGAAGTTTGATCTTGTTTTTGTACACTTTTTAACAGCTTTTCTTGCAGACGCAGTGGATGGTTTGGTGGATCAAGTATAGAATTAGGCTGTCCTATCTTAGCTTTTAGGGGGAAGAAACCCTCAATACCACAACAATGAATGCTTATTCGTATCTGACCACATGTATGCATGTGGCATTGAGCTAAACAACATTCCTACTTCTTTTTTACAGAAATTGCTGTGAACGTATAGTAACGGATCTCATCAAGGTTTGTGTGGTTGCATCGTTTCTATATTGCTAAATCGAATATGTTTCCCCACTTCTATAAATTTATCATACGTTTCCTTATGGTTCAAGAACACTTCTTTCCTTCCAATAAATACAGTGGATTATTCCCTAAAAATGCAGATATGGTATTGCAGAGTTCATACTTTTCTCTTGTTTGACAAATTTTAACACATGAAAATACAAACTGTCACGATTATCACACGTAATTTAAATATTTTGAGCATTAAATCGTATACCCTTGTATAAATTAAACGTTTCGATAACAATTACAGTTATCGTCCTCAGTAAGTGGTAATTTACAATTACTTGAGATGTCAGAATGAATGTTCGAAATATGCAAAGGCAATAAGCATGCTATAAACATATCAGTTTGATAAACGCATAAATCCAGCTATGGAATGTGATTTCAGTAAGGAATAGCTATATCTTTAATAAATTAAATAGTATTAAACTGTTTCTAACGGACGAAGGCTAACAGTTAAATATGTCATAATCAAGCTATTATGTAGACTTGTGAGAAACTCTAATGTAAAATTGATAAAAGCTTTCACAAATAGAAGCTTCACATACCAATTAAACACCTAGTCAGATATAACAAAGAAATAGTTATTGGTTAATAATTGTAATTGATATTGTACAGTGAAAAAGTATGTATACGTTTAATAGGGTTTTTAACTTTGACTACGTACGTTAAATTTTTGTTGTGCTGTGGTAACTTAACATATTTAATTGGTAAATAATTTGCTTCAAGGCCTAGGAAGAAACACAGCAAAAACATCTACACATACCAAAAGCTAAAATTAAGACGTACTATTGCGCCTGTTTTAATTAGAAGATGGCAAAATCTATTTAAACGAAGATTTTTTTCTCGCCCGTTGAAGTTACTTGGATGTTTATACATTTCAATAACTTCACGCTGTAAGCGAACATAATAATAAGTTTCTTTCGACAATACTTGTGGTTCTATTGTACAGCTTTCCACAAAAAATAATATAACTTATGCACTCTAGAAGATGGTAATGCATTTGAAATATCTTTAGGCGATCCTATATGTTTTTTAATCTTCCTTGTATAATGCCATGATCGATTACGATTTTTTCAATTCTATCGGTAACGTTGATTGTAATAGCAACAGAAATGCAGTATCAGCATTAAGCAATAGTTTTTCTTTACGGTTACATCTAACGGGTGCAGTAACATTATTAATACCTTTCAGTAAACATTCATTAACTTGTAGTGATTTTATTAAATATTTATATTCATCTTTCAAAAATTCAATACCAAAAATTCCTTTCGATCGATCTAGTGAAGGCTTAATTACATCATTTTAAACGTGGATGGAGATTTGATAATTTATGAAGGTATGTTTAGAAACGGTAAATTTCGATGTTTCCTTCTGTATGGTAAAATGGATGCTTGGCTGAAGACTATTTATAAAAACTAAAAATTTATGTAGTGCTTTTTCTCCATGTTACCTAATAACAAATGTGTCATCTACATATCTATACCAAAGTAAAGGTCTTTAGGTACATTTTTCGAAGGTATTGTTTCAAATTTCTCCATGAAAAAATTAGCAATAATACTAAGTGGCCTACCCATTGCCACACCATCTAGCTATATATAGAATTTATTATTCCACTGAATATAAGTCGATGTAAGACAGTTCAGAAAAAAAAATTGTTACATCCTTCGGAAAGATATGATCAATATATTCAATAGTTTCTTTTATAGTAACTTTTGTGAAAAATGTGAAACATCAAAAGTTACCATTATATCAGCATCCTCAATTTTGAAATTATGTATTTTCAATGAAAACGGTAGAATTTGGTGTGTTTTACCTATATGAGGTTGTAATGAAAATTTAAGATGCTTCACAAGAGTGTATATAAAAGAACCAATTGCACTAACAATAGGCGTTAAAGTAGCATTAAGCTTACGAGTTTAGCTTCAGAATTGGTTAGTTTCTTTTTTATTTCTTCAAGAGCAGATGGTAGTTTAATAGTTTCTTTAGTTTTGAACAGAAATTTTTGTTGTAGAATCGTTTGAGCAGTTTACGATAAGTTTGTGGTTCCAACAGTTGTTTTACTTTAATGTTAATAGTCGTTCATATTTAAAGTAACAGTTGCATTACCTTTATCTGATTGTATCATTATTATATTTTCGTTACATTTAAGATCGAATGAAGCACGGCACTGACCAAAGGATGTTGCTCTTTAAAGGTTTTGCTTTACGTGATATATTAACGGTATTCGCTGCATCAAAAGATAAAGATTTAATAAAATTCTCAACATTGCAAATTTTTACCTGAAAATGGTATCTCTCTTGGTGTTATCGCAAAATTTCCGCCCTTAGAATTTTAGTTTTTATAAGTTGTTTTCATCCGAGGATTCCGTTTATCATGGAGAAGGAAGCTAATGGACGTTTATCGTTAATAAACATACTAATATCTAAAACCAATAATTCACGTATTTACTGAAAGCCGACACACACCCATAGATACCTTTATAAATTATCAAACCACCATCCACGTCCAAAAATTGGTGTGATGTACATAAATACTTAAAAAAATCGCTACAAGATAATGGATATTCATTTAAGGATAGTAATAATGTTATTACACCTCCTAGATATAACCATAAATAAAAACTAGTGCTTAATCTTGGTACTGCTTTCGTTTGTTACCACTACTGTTACAGATAGAACTGAAAAAATACTAATTGATCATGGCATTAAAGTAAAGGGCACCTAAGGATGTTTTAGTTCCATTCTCATCTCCCGGAGTGTATAAGTTACCTTGTTCTTCTGAAAGACGATACACTGGAACTTTGGTACAAGACGGAAGGAACATGTGAGATTTTGCAGTATAGATAAATCAGGGAAATTCTCGGTAGCTAAGCGTGCTTTAAATAATTTAAACCATGACATTCAATTTGATATGGAAATCTTGTCAAAACAAACTCAATATTATGTTTGTTTGCAACATGAAGCTACTGAGATATGTCAACATCCAAATAGCTTAAGTCGGCAAGAAGGATGTCTCAATTTAAACTACAGCATTACAATAATTTAGCATATGTAGCTAAAATTGAAAATCATGTTGAAGTTACACATGTTTTCACAATTACAATTATAAACCAAAAACTGTTTCTTTGTTAGATATGACTAAGTTTTTAATTGGTATGTCAAGCTTCCATTTGCTTTTATCAATTCCAAATTCAAGTTTTTTACAACTTTACACTACTTATATCATAACTTGTTTAAATTAAATTTGTTCTTTGATTATCACATTTTTCATTGTTTTGATTTGTCACCTTCAATGCAGTTTAATAACATTTAATTTACTATATATCTAGCTATCTAGTCGACCGTTGATGATGATAGCTAAGCTATTGAAACGTGTTCTGTGTTTTTTAATTTTTGTGTGGTGCGTGATTGTATTTTGTATGTTACCGGTCCTGCCACTGTTCCAGTGTTCCAGATTTTTCAAGATCTGTCTATTCTTAACTAAAATTAGATACCATAATTGGTTTTATACGTTTATCAAACTGTTATATTACAAGTAGGCTTATATTTTGAGTATTTTCCGATTAAATGTAACCCCTATAAATTCCTCATAAACCGTATAAATATAATTTATTCAGATTTAATCTTTTTTCGACGCTTATTCATTAATTTTTTCTGGTTACAACAAAGCAGAATGTTAGAACAGAGAGTGGAGATGCCACAAAATTTTTTCCAGATTTTTCCTTACCACTTTTATCGTAGTATATCAATTTTTATTCAAAAAAATGTTAAAAAACCGATATTTTTATAATCTTATGGTTTTTTGTATCAGTATAAAAGATAGATTTGCGGCTAAATAGCATTTGAACCTGCATTTCTGCTCTAAAAAATGATGGAAGTCAAAACAATGCTTCCAGTGGCCGAAAACTCGTTTCAATTAAACTGTTATATTTTTAATTTTAAGGATTTTTTCAATTCTAAATGGTTAGGTTCAATCAGAAGTTAAAAATTCGCTTTGTATATAATTATTACATTTTATTTACATGTGCATTTATTGAAACTTGCAAAAAACATGGCCCTTTATCAGCCATACATTATATTTTTTAGACTTTGTCACTATCCTCGTTGATAACGTTCTACACTCTCAACTTCGAAAAGCCTCGTTAAGATTTGAGCTCGATGATTTTTGACAGATATCGCCCATGCCCTAAGAAATAAATGATAGTGGTGTGCACAGCAACCAACGGTTCGTAACCCATTTTCACAATAGCATCCGTATTGTTTTATTCCACTGCAGCCAGTAGAACTAGGAACGTAACACCTGTAAACTTTTTTATTAGTATGCCTTGACTTGACTTCGTATTTGAGAATTGTTTTATCTCCCAAGAAATACTGTACATTTAGAACACCGTCGTCGGTATAAATTTCTGCTAAGTAGGAAACAGTTTGCGATAACTGATAAGATCCTGTGAAGAGTATTTTCATATCTTTTTCTGTCAACTCTGAAAAGTCTAATACATCGTTGAACGTTAACGGTTTGAAAATACGTTTTTTTTCCTATTCCAGTTTTCTTCATCTACACCTTTAGCTAACAAATTATCAAAATTTTTTTTTTGAAATTTGCTCAGCAATTTCATCTTGCAGACCTGTATCATGGTTTAATCGTTTCCCAAAAAAGTTGATCAAAATTCGCTACTTGTAAACCCTTCAGATTCTAAGTATGGTTTTACGTCCCGGAATCCTCTATCTAGTATAGAAATAGCGCCTTCTTTGAGAATCGATTTCAAACCATTTGGATCCCTAAGGATAATTTTCATAATTGCTGCATCATTGAATGTGGCCAATTACGGTCTGTACACGTCAATTACATATCCATCGGTATTACAAA
Source organism: Vesta saturnalis (assembly GCA_036346205.1). Classification (NCBI taxonomy): domain Eukaryota; kingdom Metazoa; phylum Arthropoda; class Insecta; order Coleoptera; family Lampyridae; genus Vesta; species Vesta saturnalis. The sequence continues at coordinate 33,377 of JARFJB010000865.1, forward strand.
CGGCGAATGGTTTACAGAGGGGAACTTTTTTTTGACCAGAATAACATGTTCTTTGGTTATAATTATTACTACTTTTTTCATGTTGAAGATAGGTCCCATCAGCGATTTTCAAATAGCTTTTTAACGTAAGGTGAAGTGTGATTCGCAATTAAATCTTCTCGTGAACACGCTTACACTCCAAAACGATTTGGCAAAACATATTTCTCGAATGAATTCAGCACGATTCGCAATACTCCCACACACTTTGTTCGTGTTTTAAATCAAAAATCGACGCAGTAATATTGTTTGAATTGCCAATTCTCAATTTAAAGAGAAATACAAAAATGGCTTGGTTAACACTACGATTTTCTGTATTTCGCATTGAAACTAGCATGTTTTTCAAAATTTTTATTTGTTGGATTGTGTATCCTCTCAATAACTTAACGCGCTCCTCAGACAGATTATTATCATCTACTCTGTCCAAAATAGCATTATTTCAATCGTTGGGAAGGGTGTTAAAGAATGACACTAGTTATTACGAATCAGTTGTGCACGTATTGGAAAAAACTTGCAACTTGAGATCGACAAAGAAGCGATCACCAATGAGATGCTCAGGACAGTAACGATTGTTTTTTGGAATGAAAATTCACTTCATTATAAAAACTTGCAGTCGAGATCTGAAAGGAATGACGAGATAATTTTTATCTCGAGCAATACAGATACAACAGTACTTGTGAGTCACGAAAACTCTTTTTAGCGGCATCTCAATCATTTCAACATTAGATGGGTCATTTCAACATCCATGTGATGATGTCTACGATGATGATTCTGATTCTACTGATTGCGATGATTGGACGGTTGTATTGACTGCCCATGATCCGAAACTTGGTTCCGTGACCGATAGATTTGAAAATTATGAAGACTGTTCTTCTGCAGGAGTAGTGATTTATCGCCGATTCTGGACCAGTTCAAGGTTACTCGCCATCTGGTGGGGAGAAATGGAGGATTTTGGAGCTCTTCAAGGTAAAAATTTTGACGGAAAACTTAATTTTTTAGTTCTTCAAGGTCGAAATGTCAAGGACAAAATTTAAAGCTAAAAATAGACATCGCAAGGTCATCATCATATTGCAATTCCTAGAAATCTAAAAATAGAGTTTTCAAGGTCAAAGATTATTGACCTGCTGGGGTGTCGTATTACATTTCTTGGAAATATAAAAATAGAATCCGCTCGTGGAAACAAGAAGTTTTTGTCTAGGTAAGTGGTTTTACAGGATGCAGATTTGTAATAAAAGTATCCTTGGGTGCGCACGATTCAGTATACCTTTTCTTAGCGGAAGTGACGAAAGTAGTACGCATGATAAGAAGAGGAAGTAAAGAAAAAGTATTAAGTATTGACGAGAGAAAGAAGAGGCTTGAGGAATTATTGAACAAAATAAAACAACTAAAACTAGATTTAGATCTGTATGAAGTGAAGTGAATAGAAAAATGAAGCAGCTTGGAGTTAATAAATAAAAATAAGCATGTGTAACTTGTAATCTTCAGCGTAGATATATAATGTACAAAAAATTTTCGGTTTAGGAGATAATAATATCCATGAAAGGTGAAATAGAAATATAGTGAAAATTGAGTGGAAGAATGTGATAAAGAAAAAGTATTCAACAAAAAGTGATTTGTAAATATAATGAAAGACGCTTTAAGAATATGTCAATAAATAAAACACGTTAACATGTATTATATTGTATTTATTTTTAATGATGAATCAAGATTGTGACATAAAAAATCTTGTAACATTTAAATGTAATATCAATAAAGTTATGTATGATGTGTAATTTTTATCTAACTGTAAATAAAAGAAATGTTGTAGAATGATATGCAAAAGTGTAAGTTGTGTTGCATAAGTAATTGCCGTGCCCTTGATCTACATTCATTGAAGAAAAGTAATGTATGTGTACGTGTAGAATGTTCTGAAGAGTAGTAAAAGACATACGTGCTTACTAATGAAAAGAAATAAAATACGACTCGACTCGGACTTCCTTTTGCGCAGAGGTGTCTTAAATTTTTTAATTTGCCCTACCAACAAATTAAAATTAAAATTTTTTGAAAACGTAATTGCGTTTTATAAGTGGCACTTTATCTTTTGCAACTTTTAATTTACCAAAAAATATTAAAACTAGCCCACTAAACTGACATTACTTTTTTTCTACTTACGATAAGAAAGTAGAACATACACTATTTGTAAAAACAATTCACGTTTTTGAAATTGATTGATTTTGGGAAGAAGCAAATTACCAAATTTTTACAGAAACACTTTAAACTGCATCAACAATTACAGGATGTGAGTACATCTATATAAATAAAAATGAATCAACAAAAACGCATTCAATCTGTCGAATATTTTCCAACTCCGCAACGACTATCTGTCGCACTCGCACACTGACCATTTCTTGTCTCACACAAATGCAACTATTCTACAATTTCTTTTTCCTTTTTCGCTCTTGTGTTTACATTCCTTCTTTTGTAAATTAGTCAGCATTTCACATTACATAATTTGTATCATTTGATGTAAATAAAGTTATTACGCGTCTTTTGTTTTTTCTGAACAGCGTATTATTTTTGATTCAACTAATTTGTTTCTGTTTCAAATCATGAATTGATTACTTCTTTTATATTAAATGTATAAAGTGGAAAGCAATTTAAGTAAGTTCTGCAGATATGCAACACACATTAAACACATTTTGCATACGATTTTGTATCATTTCCCTTAGGTTTACTTCATTTATATGTTAAAGCTAGCTTTGGATTTTTTTTTATTTCCTACATGGAGCTGCTATTAATGCAAATACTTCTGACTGGTTAATTTTCATTTTTACATATTACAAACATATAGGTAATATTTGTTTAAAGAATACGATATACACCACCAAATTCTAATAAACTTTGAAGTTTCCATGACTGTTCTCTTACAAATTTACAAACTAGTTTAAGTAATATTACAACAGTTCACAAGAATAAATAAATAAATAACAATTTTTCTACAGTAGGGTTTACTGTAAGCTATAGATTATTGAGTAGTTAAAATCTATTCAAATTTTAGTAAAGGTCATATTTAATGAAATGTACATCATAAGTCGCGTGTTCAAGCTGTCGAATACTTTCTCACTGACTATTTCTTGTCTGACACGAATGCAAGTATTCTACAATCGTTTTCTTTCGCTCTTAAACATTTAAACTTATTTTTTTTATTGTTTGACTTTTAATAACGAAAAGCACATTATAATTTAAAAAAATTACATAATTTACATGAAGATCAGAAACTCGTTTTATATGAAAATTAAAAGGTTTTTCGTTCAATGACATTTTATCTTATTCAGCAATATATTTAGAACTAAAACTTTATTATATTCTTTCATTGATGTACAAATTATGTATTTATTTATTTAAACTAAAAACTACTTCAAACAATTAAAAAACTACCTAACTATAAATAAAATTAACTAGGATGTATTTTAGCTGCTGTGTTTTTTTATTATTGCAATAAATAAATAAATGTCCTTAAGTGTATTGTGGAAATGTATAGTTCCATATAGGATGTAAATATAGTTTTAGATCATTTAAATGTAGGAAATGTATATAAACAATTTATTGTCCAGTAATAGTATGAATCGAGACATCTCATTGATTATAAAATGAGCACAGGTTAAAAACGAGAATCCGTTTCCCAAGTACAGATAGCCTTCTCCCAAAAACAGCTCAAAAACCGGTACCCCTTTTCCAAAAAACAGGTCAAAACAGCTCTAAAACCGGTCAAAAAGGATTAAAAGTCAGTAACCGTTTCCCAAAAACAGGTATCCGTTTTTCCAGAAACAGGTGGCAGCTTCCAGGAGAAACAGGTGGAAATAGCACATTCATTCGACCTAACTGCTGTTTGCGGTGAAACAAATACGAATTCCCGCTTGGGATGGAAATGTGGACCAGATTTTTAGGAATATGACCATCAAGTAGTTTAAATGTTTATAGAATTACTGTATAACATAATAAAATTTTAGAAAAACATTGTTTATTAATGTAATAGTCAATGCACCAAAATAAAATATTATTATTATATTTTTTGTGTTTTACATATTTCATGTAACAGCTACGGATTGATACAATTGATGCCGTAACGATGGATTATAACAATGGTAAGCATATAACTACCGTAATGAAGCCTAAAGATGTTGGTAATCACACAATGCTATATGCTTACATTCACATAAAACCATTCGATAGGAATCTATATTGTGTGGTTGACATAGTACGAATCAGTAAATTTAAAAGTATTTTTGTCAAGGGATACACACCCAATTGGTTTATTGAACTATTTAACATTGTGAAATTTCGCATTACTAACCCCACTACGTACACGTTGAAAGACATGAAAGGAAAACCTGTACTGGGAGGATTTTATGTACATGAATTACAGAAAGCTAAGTATCCCCATGTGTATCTGGTAGAAAAAGTGCTTCACTCAGGAATAATAAGTCATTCGTAAAGTGGTGGGGAATGGATGAAAGATCATGGATCAATAAAGACGATATTGCTTTATAACTAGACATTTAACTTGTAATTTAGAAATAAATTACTTTTTACCAAAGGATGTAGCTCTTAGATGGAATAAAACACAAAAATAATTGTTTTTTATTTTAGTTCACTAAATATTACATAAAAATGTTTTTCTAAAATTTCATTATCTTGTATAGTAAGCCTAAAGTACTTCTGTATTCATTTAAATTACTGGATGGCCATATTTTCGAACCTGGTCCCAAGCAGGAAATTGAATTTCTATCACCTTTATTGATGTTTTCTAGTATCCAGTAATAAATTTTGTAGTGCTCCTCGTTTTCCCACGGTTGAAATTTATAGTTGTTTTGTTCTAATAATATTTCAATCAAAATATCGAGGGACTTGTAATTAGCATAATATGCTGCTTTCTCAATACATTCAGTTATAATAAATAAAGTGTCTTTATAAACAGAATTAATATTTTCTAAGCTAGATTTAACGTTTATCGAAATACACAAATACAAGTAAATAGTTTTCAGAGGAGCACTTCCCCACCAAAGAGCGCTTCAGGTACTTTTCTGTAGATTTAATCAGTACTGTACAATAGTTCTTTCTTCAATTTGTTTTCAATACTACTCATAATGATAAAACTGTTTTCTGAAACAGAAGAGAAATTAATAAAATGCTATGTAAAGTTACATCCCCAAAGTCTAGTATCAGTGAAATTAAAATTTACTAATCGTTTATCAGCGTAAGTATTAAGTATTATTTTATCCTGTTTGATTGCAAATACATCATGTTTCTTGCACCTTATCAGATGTTGATATCGCTTTATTACGTTACGATCAAATAATATAAAAGTATTAAGTATTGACGAGAGAAAGAAGAGGCTTGAGGAATTATTGAACAAAATAATAGAATTAAAACTAGATTTAGATCTGTATGAAGTGAAGTGAATAGAAAAATGAAGCAGCTTGGAGTTAATAAAGGTGAGTATGTGTAACTTGTAATCTTTAGCGTAGATATATAATGCAAAAAAAATGTCGGTTTAGGAGATAATAATATGCATGAAAGCTGAAATAGAAATTTATTGAAAATTTAGTGGAAGAATGTGCCATAAAAGAAAAAGTATTCAACAAAAAGTGATTTGTAAATATAATGAAGGACGTTTTAAGAATAAGTCAATAAATAAAACACTTTAGCATGTATTATATTGTATTTATGTTTAACGATGAATCAAGCTTGTAACATATACAGAAACTTGTAATGTTTAAATATAATATCAATAAAGTTATGTAGATGTGTAATTTTTTATTGAACTGTAAATAAAAGAAATATTGTAGAATGATATGCAAAAGTGTAAGTTGTGTGCATAGTTAATTGGCGTGCACTTGATCTATATGCATTGAAGAAAAGTAATGTATGTGTACGTGTAGAATGTTCTGAAGGGTAGTGAAAAAACAAACGTGCTTACTAATGAAAAGAGATAAAACACGATCCGACTCGGACATCCTTTTGCGCAGGTTGTAGGGAGGATTGTGGGGGAGGGGGAAAGTAAAGTTGACGAATGACGCGCTCTTGAATTTTTGAATTTGCCCTACCACCAAATTAAAATTAAAATTTTTTGAAAAGGTGATTGCATATTATAAGTGGCACTTTAACTGTTGCAAGTTTTATTTTAACAAAAAAATATTGAAACTAGCCCACTAAACTGACATTACTTTTTTTCTACTTACGATAAGAAAGTAGAACATACACAATTTGTAAAAACATTTCACGTTTTTGAAATTGATTGATTTTGGGAAGAAGCAAATTACTAAATTTTTACAGAAACACTTTAAACTGCATCAACAATTACAGGATGTGAGTACATCTATATAAATAAAAATGAATCAACAAAAACGCATTCAATCTGTCGAATATTTTCCAACTCCGCAACGACTATCTGTCGCACTCACATGACCATTTCTTGTCTCACACAAATGCAACTATTCTACAATCTCTTTTTCCTTTTTCGCTCTTGCACATTTAAAACTTAATTTTTCTATTGTTCTAACTTTTCATAATGAAAAGTACATCATAATTAAAAAAATTGTCTAATTTAAATGCAAGATCAGAAACTCGTTTTATATGAAAATTAAAAGTTTTTTCGTTCAATGACATTTTATATCTTATTCAGCATTATATTTAGAATTAAATGTTTACATTCCTTCTTTTGTAAATTAGTCAGCATTTCACATTACATAATTTGTATCATTTGATGTAAATAAAGTTATTACGCCTCTTTTGTTTTTTCTGAACAGCGTATTATTTTTGATTCAACTAATTTGTTTCTGTTTCAAATCATGAATTGATTACTTCTTTTATATTAAATGTATAAAGTGGAAAGCAATTTAAGTAAGTTCTGCAGATATGCAACACACATTAAACACATTTAATGACATTCAAATTTTAAGCACGACTGTTTCTACTTACGATAAGAAAGTAAAACTTACACAATTTGTGAAAGAATTTCACGTTTTTAAAATTGATTGATTTTGGAAACAAGCAAATTACCAACTTTCACAGAAACACTTTAAACTGCATCAAGAATTACAAGATGTTAGCAGTCATTTCGCTTTGAAAGCATTGTACACAGGTTTGAATGCAGATATTATATATATTTAGCGCTTTATCTTACATTAGTCAGCATTTTACATTACAATTATCACATCATAATTTTACGTTATAATTTTTATATGTTCACTTTTGTTAAATTATATAATTTGTATCATTTGAAGTATTCATTAATTATTAGAAAAAACTCGTAACAAACTGATTAAAGTTAATTTTTTATTGTTTGACTTGGAATCTATATAAATAAAAATGAATCAACGAAAACGTCGCGCATTCAAGCTGTCGAATATTTTCCAACTCCGCAACGACTATCTGTCGCACTCGCACACTGACCATTTCTTGTCTCACACAAATGCAACTAGTCTACAATCTCTTTTTCCTTTTTCGCTCTTGCACGTTTAAAACTTAATTTTTTTAAGGTTTTGACTTTTAATAAGAAAAAGTACACCATAATTAAAAAAAAATTGGCCAGTTTAAATGCAAGATCATAAACTCGTTTTATATGAAAATTAAAAGGATTTTTGTTCAATGACAGTTTATATCTTATTCAGCATTATATTTAGAATTAAAAGTTTACATTCCTTCTTTTGATATACCTGCAAGGTTTCATAAAAATTAGTCAGCATGTTACAGTACATAATTTGTATCATTAGATGTATTCATTCATTATTAGAAAAAACTCGTGACAAAATGATTAAAGTTAATTTCTTATTGTTTGACGCTGTCAAATACTTTTTCATTCACACAACGACTATCTGCCATACTCGCACACTGACTATTTCTTGTTTCACACGAATGCTTGCTATTTTTATTACTTAGTAAATTATAACTAACATCAATAAGATGGTTAAACTGAATTTTTTTTATTGTTTGACTTTTATTAAAGTGGAGTTGTCACTGTCACTAAAAAGCGTACACGCAAATTATGTTGGTACTCTCTAGATTCATGTTTTAACGGTAGGTTGCTTACAGGAATTATAGTCAATATAGCAAACATCAAGGACCCTCTTATTTTTTTACAAAATGCATACAATAGTATTACACGAAAAGTTAAAGTAATGCTAAGGCAAACGATGCTAAAGGCGAATGTCCTTTTAGCCTGCAATTTTATGCACCCTCAAAATCATGTTATCGGTTTGAAGACTTATGCAATAAAAAATTATGTCATCCACATTGCGACCAACTTACGTGAGTGATAGAATGAAAACGTTGATTATAAATTGCAAAAAAAATTAGGAATTCCTGTTGGGCATTACACTAAGTTTTACATTTAAAGGTAAATATTAATAGATATGCTCCATTGTAGCTAAAAACGGGTTTACTGAACAGGTACCGGTTTACCCTGAACATATAGCTTGTTTAAACTAAACAGATAGCTGTTAATCCTAAACAGATCAGTAACTACCAAACTACTGAAAGCAAAAGGATGAAAATCAAGGTAAAATTATTCTAGAATTTGTAGGACTTCATGCAAAAATTTATGCTTACACTATTGATGAGGAGTTGTAAAAAAATCAAAGGGTTCTACCCATGCAAGTGTCAAACTGATCACGATAAATGATTATAAACATGTTTTATTTGATCGTAACGTAATAAAGCGATATCAACATCTGATAAGGTCCAAGAAACATTATGTATTTCCAATCAAACAGGATAAAATAATACTTAATCCTTACGCTGATAAACGATTAGTAAATTTTAATTTCACTGATACTAGACTTTGGGGATGTAACTTTACATAGCATTTTATTAATTTCTCTTCTGTTTCAGAAAACAGTTTTATCATTATGAGTAGTATTGAAAACAAATTGAAGAAAGAACTATTGTACAGTACTGATTAAATCTACAGAAAAGTACCTGAAGCGCTCTTTGGTGGGGAAGTGCTCCTCTGAAAACTATTTACTTGTATTTGTGTATTTCGATAAACGTTAAATCTAGCTTAGAAAATATTAATTCTGTTTATAAAGACACTTTATTTATTATAACTGAATGTATTGAGAAAGCAGCATATTATGCTAATTACAAGTCCCTCGATATTTTGATTGAAATATTATTAGAACAAAACAACTATAAATTTCAACCGTGGGAAAACGAGGAGCACTACAAAATTTATTACTGGATACTAGAAAACATCAATAAAGGTGATAGAAATTCAATTTCCTGCTTGGGACCAGGTTCGAAAATATGGCCATCCAGTAATTTAAATGAATACAGAAGTACTTTAGGCTTACTATACAAGATAATGAAATTTTAGAAAAACATTTTTATGTAATATTTAGTGAACTAAAATAAAAAACAATTATTTTTGTGTTTTATTCCATCTAAGAGCTACATCCTTTGATAAAAAGTAATTTATTTCATAAATTACAAGTTAAATGTCTAGTTATAAAGCAATATCGTCTTTATTGATCCATGATCTTTCATCCATTCCCCACCACTTTACGAATGACTTATTATTCCTGAGTGAAGCACTTTTTCTACCAGATACACATGGGGATACTTAGCTTTCTGTCATTCATGTACATAAAATCCTCCCAGTACAGGTTTTCCTTTCATGTCTTCCAACATGTACGTAGTGGGGTTAGTAATGCGAACTTTCACAATGTTAAATAGTTCATTAGACCAATTGGGTGTGTATCCCTTGACAAAAATACTTTTAAATTTACTGATTCGTACTATATCAACCACACAATATAGATTCCTATCGAATGGTTTTATGTGAATGTAAGCATATAGCATTGTGTGATTACCAACATCTTTAGGCTTCATTACGGTAGTTATATGCTTACCATTGTTATAATCCATCGTTACGGCATCAATTGTATCAATCCGTAGCTGTTACATGAAATATGTAAAACACAAAAAATATAATAATAATATTTTATTTTGGTGCATTGACTATTACATTAATAAACAATGTTTTTCTAAAATTTTATTATGTTATACAGTAATTCTATAAACATTTAAACTACTTGATGGTCATATTCCTAAAAATCTGGTCCACATTTCCATCCCAAGCGAATTCGTATTTGTTTCACCGCAAACAGCAGTTAGGTCGAATGAATGTGCTATTTCCACCTGTTTCTCCTGGAAGCTGCCACCTGTTTCTGGAAAAACGGATACCTGTTTTTGGGAAACGGTTACTGACTTTTAATCCTTTTTGACCGGTTTTAGAGCTGTTTTGACCTGTTTTTTGGAAAAGGGGTACCGGTTTTTGAGCTGTTTTTGGGAAACGGCTATCTGTACTTGGGAAACGGATCCCCGTTTTTGACCTGTGCTCAATTATAATCAATGGGATGTCTCCATTCATATTATTACTGGACAATAAATTGTTTATATACATTTCCTACATTTAAATGATCTAAAACTATATTTACATCCTATATGGAACTATACATTTCCACAATACACTTAAGGACATTTATTTATTTATTGCAATAATAAAAAAACACAGCAGCTAAAATACATCCTAGTTAATTTTATTTATAGTTAGGTAGTTTTGTAATTGTTTGAAGTAGTTTTTAGTTTAAATAAATAAATACATAATTTGTACATCAATGAAAGAATATAATAAAGTTTTAGTTCTAAATATATTGCTGAATAAGATAAAATGTCATTGAACGAAAAACCTTTTAATTTTCATATAAAACGAGTTTCTGATCTTGCATGTAAATTATGTAATTTTTTTAAATTATAATGTGCTTTTCGTTATTAAAAGTCAAACAATAAAAAAAATAAGTTTAAATGTTTAAGAGCGAAAGAAAACGATTGTAGAATACTTGCATTCGTGTCAGACAAGAAATAGTCAGTGAGAAAGTATTCGACAGCTTGAACACGCGACTTATGATGTACATTTCATTAAATATGACCTTTTACTAAAATTTGAATAGATTTTAACTACTCAATAATCTATAGTTTACAGTAAACCCTACTGTAGAAAAATTGTTATTTATTTATTTATTCTTGTGAACTGTTGTGATATTACTTACCCTAGTTTGTAAATTTGTAAGAGAACAGTCATGGAAACTTCAAAGTTTATTAGAATTTGGTGGTGTATATCGTTTCTTTAAACAAATATTACCTATATGTTTGTAATATGTAAAAATGAAAATTAATCAGTCAGAAGTATTTGCATTAATAGCAGCTCCATGTAGGAAATAAAAAAAAATCTAAAGCTAGCTTTAACATATAAATGAAGTAAACCTAAGGGAAATGATACAAAATCGTATGCAAAATGTGTTTAATGTGTGTTGCATATCTGCAGAACTTACTTAAATTGCTTTCCACTTTATACATTTAATATAAAAGAAGTAATCAATTCATGATTTGAAACAGAAACAAATTAGTTGAATCAAAATAATACGCTGTTCAGAAAAAACAAAAGAGGCGTAATAACTTTATTTACATCAAATGATGCAAATTATGTAATGTGAAATGCTGACTAATTTACAAAAGAAGGAATGTAAACATTTAATTCTAAATATAATGCTGAATAAGATATAAAATGTCATTGAACGAAAAAACTTTTAATTTTCATATAAAACGAGTTTCTGATCTTGCATTTAAATTAGACAATTTTTTTAATTATGATGTACTTTTCATTATGAAAAGTTAGAACAATAGAAAAATTAAGTTTTAAATGTGCAAGAGCGAAAAAGGAAAAAGAGATTGTAGAATAGTTGCATTTGTGTGAGACAAGAAATGGTCAGTGTGCGAGTGCGACAGATAGTCGTTGCGGAGTTGGAAAATATTCGACAGATTGAATGCGTTTTTGTTGATTCATTTTTATTTATATAGATGTACTCACATCCTGTAATTGTTGATGCAGTTTAAAGTGTTTCTGTAAAAATTTAGTAATTTGCTTCTTCCCAAAATCAATCAATTTCAAAAACGAGAAATGTTTTTACAAATTGTGTATGTTCTACTTTCTTATCGTAAGTAGAAAAAAAGTAATGTCAGTTTAGTGGGCTAGTTTTAATATTTTTTGGTAAATTAAAAGTTGCAAAAGATAAAGTGCCACTTATAAAACGCAATTACGTTTTCAAAAAATTTTAATTTTAATTTGTTGGTAGGGCAAATTAAAAAATTCAAGACACCTCTGCGCAAAAGGAAGTCCGAGTCGAGTCGTATTTTATTTCTTTTCATTAGTAAGCACGTATGTCTTTTACTACTCTTCAGAACATTCTACACGTACACATACATTACTTTTCTTCAATGAATGTAGATCAAGGGCACGGCAATTACTTATGCAACACAACTTACACTTTTGCATATCATTCTACAACATTTCTTTTATTTACAGTTAAATAAAAATTACACATCATACATAACTTTATTGATATTACATTTAAACATTACAAGATTTTTTATATGTCACAATCTTGATTCATCATTAAAAATAAATACAATATAATACATGTTAACGTGTTTTATTTATTGACATATTCTTAAAGCGTCTTTCATTATATTTACAAATCACTTTTTGTTGAATACTTTTTCTTTATCACATTCTTCCACTCAATTTTCACTATATTTCTATTTCACCTTTCATGGATATTATTATCTCCTAAACCGAAAATTTTTTGTACATTATATATCTACGCTGAAGATTACAAGTTACACATGCTTATTTTTATTTATTAACTCCAAGCTGCTTTATTTTTCTATTCACTTCACTTCATACAGATCTAAATCTAATTTTAGTTCTTTTATTTTGTTCAATAATTCCCCAAGCCTCTTCTTTCTCTCGTCAATACTTAATACATTTTCTTTACTTCCTCTTCTTATCATGCGTACTACTTTCGTCACTTCCGCTAAGAAAAGGTATACTGAATCGTGCGCACCCAAGGAAACTTTTATTACAAATCTGCATCCTGTAAAACCACTTACCTAGACAAAAACTTCTTGTTTCCACGAACTGATTCTATTTTTATATTTGTAAGAAATGTAATATGATACCCCTGCAGATCAATAATCTTTGACCTTGAAAACTCTATTTTTAGATTTCACGAACTGATTCTATTTTTATATTTCTAAGAAATGTAATATGATACCCCTGCAGGTCAATAATCTTTGACCTTGAAAACTCTATTTTTAGATTTTTAAGAATTGTAATATGATGATGACTGCAATTTCCATTACATTTTGACCATGACTTTTCGACCTTGAAGAGCTCCAAAAGCTTCCATTTCTCACCACCATAAAGCGAGTGACGTTGAACTGGTCCATATATATATATATATATATATATATATATATATATATATATATATATATATATACATATGACTATTTGCAGGATCGATCTCTGGTGAATCGATTTCTTGATGTGTATCGCTGTGATCACAGATCTTGCTTTGCTTTCAAACGATTTGTTCCAGAACGACAACTTCCGTACAACGTATTTCCCAAGCCAATTGTTTCCCTTATCAAATTCTAGAACCTTTGAGCTTAGACATCTGAAGATATGGATTTTTATTGTCCGCTGTCATAGCGTAACGGTTTGTCGCAAATGATATGCCTTTCATCGTGCCAAGCTTTGCTTTTTTTTGCTGGAATCACTTTTCAAGCGGAAAAGCGCAAAGAAGATGAAAATGTTGAACACCCTATATTTGAATTAGTCAATTTAATTTGATCATTTGTTCAAACAATTTGTAAGGTAAGGGTTTAGATTGAAAATCAAACGTGTTTTCGGCATCCTCAAACAAAAACTAGTTATAAAAACCTTGAATCCAGAAAAATTCGCTAGGATAGTTTTTTTACCGCACAAAGGCTTCTGGAGTTAATTTAATACATAAATTCTACTACCGCAGGGTTAGGGGGTTTACAGAATATTTGATAACCAATATTTTTTTAAAAACAGGGAAGCGCACCTTTCTGTAAGGATAGGGGAATGTTTATAAACATAAATGATAATGTTAGGTTGAGTTATGTAAACAAGTAATTATTTTTACGATTAACCTCCACCTGAAACATTAAAAATCATCATTTAAGGACAAAAGTGTATAAAACTTTAAAATGTTTGTTCAGGAATGTGCAAACGAAGTGTCCGAATAGCACTCTTCTCTTCAAATTCATTTAACATAACATTGTTCGTTTAAAGTAAATGTCGGTAACCATTTTGACAAAAACTTAATGATCATAGAGTATACACACACACACACACACACACACACACACACACACACACACACACACACACACACACACACACACACACACACACACACACACACACACCCACACACCCACACACACACACACACACACACACACACACACACAACACACACACACACACACACACACAATATATATATATATATATATATATATATATATATATATATATATATATATATATATATATATATATATTTAATTAACTCACTTCACAGATGTATGTTGGAACTTTACACCTTCAAATTCTAATTAAACTATACTAATATCAATTTCTGATCGTTTTAAAAAAAATTTTGGAATTAACAAACATTATAAACACTTATATATTTATATAAATGAAAAAAATACTTTATCTGTATAGCTTTCTATATATAAAGTAGTTTTATTAGTTTATAACTCAAAAAAACTTGTTGACATCCTTTGATTCGATTTAAGCCTGAAACTGAAAAATATAATTGATGAGTCAATATTGAAAGTATATAAAAGATAACAGTTAAAATTGTGAGCAATGAAACACGTTTTTATCTCAGATCAAAGCTCATTTTATATAGTCGGAATGTGTCTTCAGATGCTATTTAGCTGCTTTTATCCCTATACAAAAAACTATAAGATTAATTATAAAAAATGTCGTTTTTTTAGATTTTTTTGAATAAAAATTGATATACTACAATAAAAGTCGTAAGGAAAAAATCTGGAATTTATAGGGGTACATTTGATCGGAAAAATACTCAAAAAAAATTTTTTGTGGTCTTATTCAAGACGGTCAGGTCGCCAGGCCGAAGACTGATTCTTAACCCCTTTTATTTTTACATCTCAATTAATTCTTACAGCTATTTTTGTTTGCTGAGGACGATAATTATGATTGTCATTGAAACATGTAAATTTATATAAAAGATAAATAAAAAATCCATGATTTAATTCCCAAAAGATAAGTATTTTAATTATTTGTGAAAGTTTACATTTTCATATCTACCAATCTAATTTAGACGTTAGTCAATACGTTTTCAACCAGTATTTCAGTGAGTATAGGAGGTTTCTCTTCCTCTTTGGAGTCATAGACTAGGATTAGTTGGGGTATATCTTTGCATTATTGCGATTATAGATTGTTGTGTGGTTTTTGTTCAATGATGCTTTCCAACAGCTTTTCTTGCAGGTACTGTAGACGGTTCGATGAAGCAAATGCAGAGTTGGGCTGTTTTTAGCTTTTAGAGTGAAGAACCCCAACACAGCGGTTACCTAACACCACAACAAAGAAGTTATTCATACCTAACGACGTCTGAACACATGGTATTGAACTAAACAGCATCCCTAGTCCTGTTTTACAGCACATCGCTAAACCAAAAATCTTTCTTTGGAATTCAATAATGCTTTGGTCTCCTTCCAAGGAATACGGTTTATGTTCTCGGTAGCCAAAAATGCATATATAGCATTGCTTCCATTAAATGCGTCGAAAAACAGTAGAATTTTTTTATAAGCTGGACGCTTTTGTACGCAAACCCTTGCAAATCAGATACGAGACTAACCTGTACAATATATTAAAAGTTTACTACCCTAACTGATGTATCTAATCGGAAATTTAAATGACAGCCACACTAGTCTAACAATAAATCATGCGCTCATTATATAAATAAGAATCACATACTAAGTAATGTTAATGTATTGCATCTAGCTTTTCAGTTTTGAAAAGTTAACAAGAACTTTAGACACGCATCGATCCTTTTACGGAAAAAATTAAATCTTTTCGAGAGCTTTTTTTAATACTTAAACTGTTATTACAAGTTAGTATTTTTATAAACCTATTAAATTGTGTTTTATTTTATTTTAAGTAAAGAATTATGAGAAAAAGTGATCAAGCATAGTTTTATACATGTCTGAATAGTTTAATGAATCGTCTAAATGCATACATAATAAATCGATTTTGAGGTAGGAATACTAGTCATCCATTGACACTTTTCCCTTTTATATTACGTATATTTAAATCATTCGCTTTGCATTTAAATGCAGCTTGCCAAAATGCTCGAGTTCAGTTCCAAGCGGAGATGGACTTTTAAATGCCCTCTTAACATCCTCAACGTAAATGCTTAAAGAGTGACACTTAGTGGCGACTGAATACCGCTGAAAAGTAACCCTCCGCATAAATAGCATCAAACCATTTCTTATTGACGTTAATTTGCATAAAACGTAAATGACTTGTGCTTTATTCTGTTACAGGATGTGTTTGCATATCAAGGTGGGCTGCACCTCAATTGGCCGTTGTAACGCTACACTTCGTCCTGTCAGGACCTATAATTCACAATTAAGTATATCAAATCAGTGACTGGTAACCGCTTTTATTTTAGTTTATTTAAATATAGCAACACTCGCCTCTAAATTGTTTTGAAGCACGTTGTTGCTTTTCGGTATTGTTACACATTTTGGCACATGTGTACTATGTACATTTTGGTATACATTAATGATGCAACATGTGGAAATAAGTCGACGATAAGAATGTAAAATCTCGTAACTGCTGGTTGCACACCAGGAATTTAAAATAGTATAAACCAAGAGTTCTGAAATTCCCATTGCGGTTACACAGATACTTGCATGCATGTTTGAAAGTTACGTGTAATCCTGAATATCGAATTAACATATCACTCCTTGGTATGAAAATTAACTAAGTTTATCTAAAATTTGGATTTTGTTGGAAAATGTAACACGAGCCGAATCAAACGAGCGTACCCGCTTATCAAAATGGGATAAGTGGTTTTAAAATAATATTAATCCGTTATCTTTCTATAAATGCACTAATTACAACAGAAGCCGTCAAAACAACATATCCTTAAAGTCCTCAAGAGGCAGTTCACTATTTGTATATCCTAAAGTGACATATATTTTAAGATGTGCGTACACATCCGTGGTCGAACTGAAAAAATAACAGATATCTTATACCACGGTTAAGTTAATTTTTGTTAAGTGAAGTGTTCCCATTCGATATTGCTTAAGATAAAATATGTGTTAGTTCTCTACACCTTTCCATTTGTACATAATTACCGCTTATTGTAAAATATGTGTATCTAGTCAAAATACACTGTGAATCAAGAAAATATAACACTGTTATACGTTGTTATTTTCTTAAAGCGCAGAGTATGTTATACATATACAAGGTGTCTCATAAAATCTGGAAAGGTATAAAGAAAATTCTCTTACGTAAAATTTCTATTAACATATTTCCCATCTTTAAACAAGTTTAATAACAAGTACATAGATTAAAACTTAAATTTATTATAATAAAATAACCGCTATTCCGGTATACCATACAACCATTATGGTATGAACGTCTATGTAATGAACTAAATGATGCTGTTAAAAGCAATTACGTTAATTGAGAGCTAGTAAGGTGAAAATCCAACAAAAATAGTAATGAGAATTTAGGAATAGTACCAAGGAGACCTTAACTTGCCTTTGGTATAATTGCCATGGCTAGCTATAAAAACCAAAAATTTGATAATGACGCTTAATGAAGTATAAACACCCACAATATTTTGAAACAAAGAATTGAATTTTTGCTCACGAGACCAAATAGAGATAGATGTTCATAGAAGTTTTATTTAGGAGATTAAGATTTTTGAGTTTTTTGTATTTGAAACACCTTGTATAACTTGTGTTTATGTATAAATCGTTAAAAATTATTTGAAGGTGCCAAAGTTTTAATCAAGAATTCCAATTATATTATTTAAGTACAATGTCATGAAAACGACCTTGTTGACTTGTCGATCAACGTCTCACATAATGAAGACATTTGAAAACTCAGTGTAGCGTTCACAATTTGCATTTGTTGATAAAAGTTATATCAATTAAAATCGCTTTATGAAATTTACTGAATTAAATATAATACAAACTCGCAGCTATGCTGGTTTTTGAAAATGTCTTTCACAAAATGCAATTATTTGTTAGTGTACACGTAAGCAGTATTCACTATCTTCGTGACCTCATTTTCTTTTTCTACGCCTTTGAATCATTTCTTATATTCTTGGTGATATTTTCATTGTATATAATTAAGCAAAGTCATCGAAGTGTTACATATTTTCTTTGTTAAACTACATTGTATGTTTCTGTTTAATGTTTAATTATAAAAAGTAAATTATTTTTACTTGTAGTTGCTTTGTTTTAGATAATTATGAATGATTTTAATTATAATTATTGTTTATATATTAGTCAAATATGTACGAAGAACCAATAAAGAAATAAAAGATTGGTTTCTAAATGTCTTCACCCTTATTTCTAGGATGGAAAGAATGAACCATAACATTTTTCTTATTTTCAGAATAATGGGATGGAGTGATAGCGATTGACCCTAGTCCTAGTTTTTGAGTTTTCTAGTAGGTATTTTAAAAGCTCAAAATTCAGATCTATGTCATATATAGTGTTAAAGAAAGAAGTATTAAACATTTTTATTCTTCGTTCAAGGTTAAGGTAAGCTTGTATTGCTATTTTATATTACTCCTGTGCTGTGCTCCTTAAATTCTAATGTACTAATGGACTCTCCTATAAAAACTTGGTGAATGCAAGGTATATTAAGCCGACGTTCAAAAAATGAATTTTACAAGCTTTTCAGCACAAAGGTAAGGTCAATTTTTCATTTTTTCTTTAGTCTTAGAATTTGTGATGTTATATTCGTCTTTTAATCTGTTTCAAAATGTAACTTGCTAAATATTTCTTAGGTAGGAATACACAACATACGACCATTTTATCAAGCAGTTTAATAGTATTGCAGTGCCCTAAAGCTACTGTCTTTAATGCAAAGATTAATAAATGTGTAAAAGCATAATGTTGAGCATATTTGTAATAAATCAAATTATTAGGAAAATTATGACATTTAATCCAAAGCCTAGACTTATTTCAAAGTTTAATATTGAATTTACTCGCCATAACTCAAATTTTATAAAATAATTGGGTGTCTAGTATGATCCTACGTCGTGTTATGCTAATTTCATGAGGTAGGGAGAGATGCGGTTAAGTGTTGCATTACACAGGGACAGGTAACAAAAAAATTTCCCAAATAACTTAAGAGTTTTGTGCTGTATTGGCTTAGCTCTTTTATTTTGTGCTAGGAAAGGACCATCAAGAAAAACAAGCAGTTTCCCAATCAATAATCACAAGGGAATTAGAAAACCACTATCAAACAAACAAAGCATAAAAGGGAATGAGTTTGTAAATACATAAATGCGGGATAAAATGGGTTTAAAACTACGTACAAAATTATAAAATTAACCTACTTCTATGATAGGAGTAAGGAAGCGTCAGCAAAGACAAAAAGTAGTTTCAACTACACAAAATATAAACATCGAAATCACACACGCGCGCGCGCGCAAACGTACAAACACAGTCTCATACGCACACACGTACACACACGCACACACACGCGCACACACACATACATACACTGACAGACACACACACATACACACGCGCATACACACACACACAGACACATACACACAAAGACACACACACCCACGCACGCACGCACGCACACACACACGCACACACACACGCACACAGACACAGACGCAGGCGCAGACGTACAGACACATACACAGACACACACACTCACACACACACACACACACACACTCACACACACACACACACACACACACACACACACACACACACACACACACACACACACACACACACACACACACACACACACACACACACACACACACAACCCACACAAACACACTATTGTATACTGAATAAAAACAATTCTAATTATTGCACCAATCATGCTGTGAAGTGTTAAGTTAAAAACAACGAAAGTAAATATGCAGTAAAGTAACCGGAAAACACAAGGTAATTTAAACAACATTACACACACGCGCACGCACACAATTGAATCGTTGACAAAATCAGCTTGACACATAATACATAGATAAATTCGTATAATTACACATAAACTACATATGAAAAGAAATCAGTTCGTGAACATAGC
This sequence comes from Vesta saturnalis, assembly GCA_036346205.1. NCBI lineage: Eukaryota > Metazoa > Arthropoda > Insecta > Coleoptera > Lampyridae > Vesta > Vesta saturnalis. Next base: position 53,673 of record JARFJB010000865.1, read on the forward strand.
AATTTATCAATCAGCAGTACAGGTGAAAGTCATTAAGGGAGTTAACAGTTTAAAGTATAGTCAGTCAGTTATTTTCAAGCGGTGGAGACTCCTTAGAATGAATGCTCTAGCACCGACAGGATTTCTTTCCACAGCCCACACATAGTTCTAATAATCATACAAGTATACATAGGTTACCGTATCACGGGTGGAAAATATTAGTAGCAAACAACAATGGTTAGTCGTAACAGCAGTGATGGATAAATATCGTCAGCTATTTCAACACTTTTTAAGGTAACAATTGTACTTGCGAGATATTACAACATCTTTGTATATAAAACAAAATGTATTGGCAGCTAAATTCGATCTTTCTACCTTATGTTATCAAGACACGCTTCTATGCCAGTTGGATAGCGATAACTAATTAGATGTTAATGTTACCATGTTACACATAGTATTGTAATGTGAAGTTCAAAAATCACAGTCTGTCAAAGCGTAATAAACTTATTTGAAATGATGCAAATTCTTATGAAGATTATGGTAATTAATCTAAAGCTTAGATGTATTTAAAAAGTTGGTATTGAATTTACTCTCTGTAACTCAACTCTGATAAAATAGTTGTCCGTTTAGTATGACCATACGTCGTTAATTGCATTAGATAAGGTAGGAGAAGGTTAAGTGTTGCATTATATGCAATAATAATAAATAAAAATACTCGTGGTACAAACTCTCAGCGCTAAACGAAAGATAAATAGAAGTAAAGTAGATTTTGCAATAAAGTTCTTGTCTTCTTCTTAACTGAAGTTGAGACCCAAAGGCAGTTACAGGCGGTACAAGTCACTGTTGTATTTCTCTATGTATAGCGACAGTTAAAGCAAATAAGTAAACAATGGTTAACAGTTATTATATGAAAGTTACACACATACATGAATAAGGAAAATGTAAGTAAATTTTGTTAGAATTTGTTCATTTAACCAAGTTCCAATATTTTAGATAACGAGTAATATGTGCAAAGGATCCAAATGAAATCACCACGTTCAATATAATATAATTGTGCAAAAATGCAGTATATTGGGGCTATATAGTTAGTTATCATAAATTGATTGCTTCGAAAACCAGATGAAATGAATGTAATTGTAGACTAACCTCCTCGATATCCTAAAAGATAAACGCATCTGTATGTGTAAAAAAATGAATTAACAGTAGTTACAGTAGGAAACCATTAGCGCAGATAAAATGGATGGCTATAGAATTCCAATAAAATCGCTGCAGTTATTTTTCGAAGTAATCGGACTGAAATACATCAGTAGTACAGAAATACTACAGAAAAGTCTGGTAAAGAACAAGTCCTAAAACAATTCCACAAGTTTGATTTGTAATTTAAGACAATGTGAAACCAATTTAACTTACCACATTGTACATATGTAAAACTGTATCCCCTAGATGAGCTCGTTGAAATAGAAATATATAGTAACACTCCTTCAATACAAATAATGGGATTGTATCCCAATTAGTTTCGATCCTTAAAATAGAACTTAAACAACATATTCAACATATTTATGGAAAAGATCATTTCAAATTAAATTGGAGCTCTACTGCAAGATGCCGTAAATTTTCAAGAAATGTGTGTAACTATGTCAATAAGATAACTTCAATGCAGCAATAACTAAATATAGATATACAACCATGAGAAAAATTATTATTTATACCCCCAAAGTACAAGGTTACAATTTAGTTAGAAAACACATAATAGGAATTATGTACACGAATCAAAGACGTAACATAGGAATTCTACTTAGGGTAAATATGTATATTTGCACAAAATGTAGTAAAATCAAATTATGCACGTCAAACAAACGAAGCATACAAAAAGGATTATTTTGTAAATACAGCAAGGCGCAATTAAATCGGTTTAAAATCGCATACAAAATTATAAAATCAACTTTCTTGAATGATAGGAGTAAGAACAACAACAATAAAGAGTAGTTTCAACTACACACTAACAAAATAAAACATCTAAATCAAAAGCGGTCGCGCAAACAGACATACACAAACACGCACGCACGCACACATGCACAGGTGCACACACAAGCACGCACCCACAAACACGCACACGCACGCACCAAACACACACACACACACCCACACACAAGCAATCGCACGTACGCACCCAGGCACGAGGGCACGCACACAAACAAACAAGTAAACAAACAAGCACACAAACAAGCAAACAAAGTAGCAAACAAACAAGCAAAAGAACACACACAAACATACAAGCAAACAAAAAATCGCGCACGGAGGCACAAACGCACACACACATACAAAAACCAAACAAACAAACATACAAACAAACAAACATGCAAACATACAAGCATACAAACATACAAACATACAAACATACAAACATACAAACATACAAACATACAAACGTACAAACGTACAAACGTACAAACATACAAACATACAAACATACAAACATACAAACATGATACATGCAACATCAAACATAACATACAACATACACATACAAACTACAAACATACAAACATACAAACATACAACTACAACATAAACATACACATACATACACTACATACAAACTACAAACATACAACAACACCAACAATACACAATACGCACAACATGCTACACATACACATACATACACAAACATGCACACAGTACACACACAATACACACACAACACTATCAACTACAAACACTACACATACACACATACAAACATACAAACTATACTAAATATACAAACATAACTACACAACATACACATACCAAACATATCAAACAACAACACTACTCAACATACAACATACAAACATATCAACTATCACAACACTACTACAACATAACACAACTACTAAACATACAAACAACAAACATCACACACTACATACAAACATACAACACTACACAACTAATACACATCCACATACACACCTACATACAACACAACACAACTAACAATACACACCTACACACACATACACACTCCACACACACATACATACACACATAACAACAACACTCAAACATACAACTACCAACATCACATCAACACACACCACACTACACAAACATACACACATACACACCAACATAATACAACTCACAACATACAACACATACAAATAATACACACTACAAACTACAAACATACAACATCACACACTACAATCACTAAACATACACTACACATACAACATACAACACAACATACACACACATCATACTACAACATACACCCACACACCACAAACATACAATACACTCACAAACACATCACTCACACACTACACACACACACATACAACAACACACACACTACAACTACAACATCCACAACTCACAACCACACATCACTCCACATCTAACATACTACAACACTACAACATACAAACTACAATAACAAACAAACAACATAAACATAAACACCAACATACAAATATACAAATAATACAACAATAAAAAACAAAAACATACAACATACAAACAACAAACACACACATAAACATCAACATAACATACATAAACATAACAAACATACAAACACACATCACACATCACACAACCACACACACACACACACACCTCCCACACTCCACACACTCACACATTCACACCCCACACTCACAACTCACCTCCCCCACCTCCCCACCCCCACACTCCAACCACACACATAACCACCACACACCCCCTCCCACATCACACACTCCACCACTCACACACTCACACACACTCCACACATCACCCACATCCACACACACCACACACTCACACACACACTCACACACACCACACACACACTCACACACACATCAACACATCACACACTCACACACACACACTCACACACTCACACTCCACACACTCACACTCACACACTCCACACTCACACACACTCACACTCACACTCCACACTCACACTCCACACCTCCCTCACACTACACACTCACACACTCACACTCCACTCACACATCACACACACCACACACTCAACACACACACCTCACTACACACACTCACTCACACACACACACTCACACCACACTCTCACACACTCTCACACTCCACGCTCCACACTCAAACACACACACACACACCACACACTACACACTCACAACACACACACTCACACACTCACACCCACACCCACACTCTCACACACTCACACACTCCACACACTCACACACTCACAACACTCCACACACTCCACACACTACACACACTCACACACACACACTCACACACACATCACACACTCACACAACCACATCACACACTCACCACACACTCACACACACACACACTCAAACTCACTCCCTCCACACTCACACACACACTCCACACACTCACACACTCCACACACTCACACACTCACACACATACCTACACCACACCACACTCAACAACTCACACACACTCCACACTCACATACACACTCCTCACTCACACACTCACACACCTCACACTCACCAACCACATCACACTCACACCACACACATCACACACTCACACACTCACACACTACACACACAACACATCACACACACCACACAACACACATCCACACACACACTCACACATCACACACTCACACACATACACTCATCACAACACAAACTACTACATCACACACTCACACAACAACACGTCACACAACACACTCACACTACACATACGCACACTCACACTCACACACACAACACTACACTAACACTCACACTACAACACAACTACCTCAACACACACTACACACTCAACCACTCAACAATCACACACACAAACTCACACTCATACACTCACAACAGTCACACTACTCACACACTCACACACACTCCACACATCACACACCACACATTCGACATACACACTCACACACGAAAACACATCACACAACACACTACAACACACACTAAAAAAAAAACACAACTCACAGACAATCATACACTCAACAATACAACACACTCTTACACATACTCACACACCATCACACATTACACTAACACATCACATACACACTTTCACACACACTCACACACACATCACAACACTACACAACACTACACCCATACATCACAACACACACACATCATACACACACACACAACACACACTACACCATCACACACTCACACTACACACACATACACACACATCACACTACACACACACACACTCACATTAAACACTCACACACTACACTCACACACTCACACAATACACACTCCACATCACACATACACACACACTACACACTCAAACACAACACACATTCAACATCAACACATCACATCACACACTAACACACACACTCACACACACACACACTACATACATCACACACACCACACTACACTTATACACTACACACAAAACAACACATACATACACTCACACACACATAAAAACACATCACATAACAAAATAACATTAACATACACTAACACTAATAACAATACAAAACACAATTACATAAATACATCATGTATTAACACATATAAAAAAAATCACAACAGACACTCAGACACTACACACATAAATTTGCAAAATGACTGCTTTTTGATGTAGAAATTTATATAGTACATGAGTAAGTCAGATTTAGATGTTTTCAATTTTTTAACGTAGATCATTTCACTTTTCTAGCGCAAATTCACTCACATTTTTAGCTGTAAAATTTTTTGGATAATGAGAATATTTCACGAATAATAAAAATATAAAAAATTTTACATTTATTTTTTACAATGAAAAAATATCTACACAATAAATTCCACAAAAAAAACATATTTAACACATCACACATTCATCCCTTCCAACGTACGCAATATATTTTCAGTCATTACTATATTTTTCCGCACGCAATCTAAATATTGATTAGCCTCCACCAGTTCCTCATTCAATCTTTCCACTCGCTCCATCCCCGCCACATCACTATTAATATAGTCATTGTGAAGTTTTCGTAACCACCGAATACTTTTTTCCCTAAAGGCCTGAAGGGTAGGTGGGTCTTGATCATCATCCTACTGTGTGAGGTGCCCTTCTATAAGAGACAAATTTTTTGCTCCATATTGTAGGTTTCGCAACAGTGGTGGTTTTGGGGGTGTTGCTATAACCGTGGTTGCTGGAGTTATGCTGAAAAGATGAATAATTTTATTTGTACTAAAAATTCTCTATGAATTAATAAAAGGAAACTGTAATATTAATTAAAATTATACATACCTCTAAAAATACTTCGAAAATTCATCTTCTACATTACTATCCTTTATGGAGATGATGGGGATGGTCTCTTCAAAGGGTGCTGGTTCTGCGGTGTTATTTGATGGGCGCACCAAAACATCATGCAAAATGCAAGGTTTTGTCTGCGTTTTTAGTGAAAGTTTAGATTGTTTGCTGGATGAATCCATTACTAATGGTGAGTAATTAATGAGTATTCAATTAAAACTTTAACATTATATACACATAGATCTCTTAACGTTAACGAAATTGATAACGAGTGGAAGTGGTTAATACAATGAACTGACCTGAGCAAGCAAAGGTGACGAACTCTAATGAATGCAGCATAATCTAGACATGAGAAGGCATTTTTATGCTGTCAAAAGGTTAATTTGCATATTCTTAGTAAACGCCACAAAGTGCAATTATGCATCTATCTTGAACAAAAGTTTACAACAAGTTATAACAGGTATTGATGTCAAGGTTAATAATATTCCCAGTAAACGCTAAAAGTGCAATCTATGCATCTGTCTATGAAAAATTTGCAACAAGTTATAACCAGTTTTACCTTTAATGCTGGGTTTAATTACATAAAGCAGATAAAGGCAGTTTTATACCAGTCAGTATACATACTAGAATTGCAATTGTATACCTAAAGTACTTCTATAGTTACTTAAATTATTTTTATATATCAGTTATAATAAATATAATATTTTTATTATATAACCAAAGCGCGTGGGCTTCATTTTTCTTGCAGTGTTGGATACAGTTTTGAAGGTAACTATGAGTAAATTCCCAGTAGTAGTGATATTGTTAATTTAAAAGAAATTATTCCATTGTTGAAAACCAAAATGAATTTGTAAAGCACATCCGTATAATTAACACTAATATTAAGCTATTCAAGATATAATTCAAAATAAAATTTATTTAGAGACATGAAAATTTGCTTAAACTCGAAAGTAATTTATCATTGTTAAAGTGTTATCTTATAAATTAAACAGTTAAAATTTCAGAGAAACAGGTAGTGGAATTGCAACCTAAAAAGCGTACACGCAAATTAAGTTGGTACTCTTAGATTCATGTTTTAATGGTAGGTTACTTAGGAATTATAGTTAATATAGCAAACATCAAGGACCCTCTTATTTTTTACAAAATGCATACAATAGTTTTGCAAAAAGGAAATTAATGCTAAGGCAATCGATGCTAAAGGTGAATGTCCTTTTAGTCTGCAATTTATCCATCCTAAAATCACGTTATCGAGTTGAAGACTTTTTACCATAAAAATTATGCCATCAATATTGCGACCAATTTACGTAAGTGGTATAATGAAACGTTTATTATAAATTACAAAAAATTAGAGGGTTTTCCGAAAGGATTCCGGTTCTTACATGAAGTTTACATTTAAAGGTGAATATTAATAGCTACCCCATTTAGAGGTGGCCTTTCAACTTACGTTAAAGTTCCTACTTCATAGCAGTAAAGCATGCGGTGGAATGTTAAAAATGACGATGAGTATTGCTTCCTGTGGGCCGTTGTTTCGGCACTATATCCCGTGAAACATCATTTCAGATAGAGTTTACAGTTATCCTCATTTTAAGGATTTTTGAATTATGATTCAATTAAAACTAGATGATGTAAAAAAAATTTGAACAATTAAACAACCTCTCCATTAATTTGTTTTTGCATTCAGGGAAAGTTATTTACCATTTTATTAAGTAAAAATCAAAATAGTGAGGGAACCCATAAATCTTTTTCTTAATTATCAAGCTGCGGATGACATTAAAAAAATAATACTGTTTATCATTTATGGATTAAAAATATTCAACTTTTTTTCTAAACAACTATCGAATAAGGAGCAAAAAAATTCATTTGTTATCGATGTTTGAACCATTTTTCTTCAGATCATTCTACAAAAACACATCACTCCACTGTCATCAACTTAATCGATGCTCTGTCAACCTACCTGAAAAGAAAAATTTTTTAAGGACATCGATAATAATATTTTCACTAAACATATACCCTTCAGCATTGGTTACTACTTGAAGTGTTTATACAATGATTCTTTATCACGATTTAGACTTTATAGAGGAAACGATTGCATTAATGGTTTGTTAAAGAGCTTCAAAGTATTGCACAACTACCGAAATAATCAATAAAATAATTCCTATGGATATTTAACTCCCAATCAGGTTGAGCACTTTGAAAGCACCACGATTTGCCACATTTGGAAAACCATTTACTGATTATGATATAAAGTTAGATCATAACCATTTTACTGGTGCATTTCGGGAGCATCACATCAGAATTTAACCTAAACTATAAAGACTCCCACATTCTACCAGTCGTGTTTCATAATTTTCAGGTTATGATACTCATTTCCTCATTAGAGAATTGGCTACTGTTCCCGGTGAGATTTCACTGCTACCCATAAACAAAGAAAGATATTTTCTTTCACGAAAGTAATACAAGGCACTAAAATTGGTTTAGATTTATTGACTCCAGATTTATGAGTAGTAATATTGAAAAATTGTTACCATTTGGAAAATAGTAAAAAATTTTGCATTTGTATCCTAAACATAATTATGTAATTCATTACAGAAAGTATATTTAAAATATGGATTAAAGTTTGAAAGTACACGTATATACGTTTTAAACAGTCCCTTGGGAAAAAATATATCGATTTAAATACCACCATGCGCCAGCAATCTCAAAATGAATTTGATAAAAATTTAAAATTAATGATTAATAGGTTTTGGGAAGCTGATGGAAAAGTAAACATAAGGATATACGTTTAGTAACGAAATGGGAGGTCACTATGGTGCTTGTTAAACATAGCAAAACCAAATTTTCATAGTTGCCAATATTTGATAATTATATGTTATCATTCAAATGAATAAGCTAAAGTTATTTCAATAAACCCTATATGCAATTCAGTGTTTAGATTTTCAAAAACTTTTTATGCAATTTTCAGGGTTACACGCTACCCAAGTTTCATAATAATGCTAACCTCTTGTACATGGATACGGATAGCCTCATATACGCCTTTTCAGTTCCCGATATCTATGAATTCATTAAAGAGGACATTGATAAATTCGATACATCTGATTATGGCCCAACAATATCTTTGGAATTCCATTAGTAAATAAAAAGTCCCTGGCTTAATGAAAGATGAAAATCATGGCGCGATTGTGTTGAAATTTGTAGGACTTCAAAAATATATGCTTACATGGTTGATGAAAAAGTTGTAAAAAAATCAAAAGGTTCTACCCGCACAAGCGTCAAACAGATCACGATAAATGATTATAAACATGTTTTGTTTGATGGTGACGTTATCAGCATCTGATAAGATCAAAGAAACATGTGTTTACAATCAAACGGAATAAAGCAGTACTTAACCTTTGTGATGATAAACGATTAGTAAATTTCAATTTCACTGATACTGGACCTTGGGGATTTAACTTTACATAGCATTTTATTCGTCTTCTGTTTCAGAAAACAATTTTATCATTATGAACAGTCTTGAAAACAAATTACAGGAAGAGCTATGGTACAGTCGTGATAAAATCTACAGAAAATACCTGAAGCGTTCTTTGATGGGGACGTTCTCCCCCGAAAGCTATTTATTTGTACTGAATACATTACATTATATTGTTATTCCTGATGAGTGTTTTTACTGGTGTGCTATAAACTCAAAGTGTGCAAATGAAGTTATTATTAAAACATTATTTGATAAAAAAATTAAATTAGACGATACCATTAAAGGTTTCACGAAATTGTGTACCGATAAAGACTACAATTCATTAACTTTTGATGAAGTAGATAGTATCTTAGACGTTATGAATGTACTTGGTGGCATACCGCTTAAAATGTATCTATAGAATTTATTATGGGTTGATAATTCAACAAATGTTAAATCTACCTTAGAAAATATTGATTACAAAGACACATTATTTATTATAACTGAATGTATTGAGAAAGCGGCATATTATGCTAACTACAAGTGCCTCGATATTTTGATTGAAATTTTAGAACAAAATATCAACTATAAGTTTCCACCGTGGGAAAACGATGAGCACCACAAAATTTATTACTGGATACTAGACAACATCAATAAAGGTTCACTTTATAAGATAATGAAATTTTAAAAACAAGTGTAATATTCATATTTAAAAAATGAAATACTATTATTTTTTTGTGCGTTTTATTTCATCTATTCATTTATACAAACTATATAACTAATATAAGTAATTTATTTCACAAATTACAAGTTAAATGTTATAAAACAATATCATCCTTATTGATCCATGATCTTTCATCCAATCCCCATCACTTTACGAATAACTTATTATTCTTGGAGCGAAGCACTTTTTTACTAGATAACATCAAGATACTTTTTTCTGTAATTCGTCTTCATAAAACCCTTCCAGTAAATTCTCCTTCATGTCTTCCAGCATGTACGTAGTGGGGTTAGTAATGCGAACTTTCACAAATTAAATAGTTCACTAGACCAATTGGGGTGTATCCTTTGGCGAAAATTCTTTTAAATTTACTGATTCGTACTGTCACTCACAGAGTATCGATTCCTATTGAATATTTTTATGTGCGTGTAAGCCTCTAGCTTTATGTGATTACCGACATCTTTGGGCTTCATTCCGATAGTTCCATGCTTAAATTTTATAATCCATGGTTATGGTATCAATTGTATCAATCCATTTGTATTTACCTTTTAGGCTGAATGACTTGATAGAGCACCTTAATGGTTCTGATAAACGTTCCAATTGCAGCCTTCTTTTGTCTATAGGTGGAGTAATGATTGATTCCATAACACCGCATTAGTTTCCGTCCTTTTTTGAAGATTGTTTGCATGGCCTTGGTAACTTCTTGACCTGTTTTCGTTTTTAATCCTTTAGTCCATAAGTATTTCGAAAAAGTCGATAACCACTAATATATACCTTATAGCCCTTATTTTTTTGGCATTGTTAAATTCAGCCAAATTTGCTTGCCAAAGGTCATCAAACCTTTAATTATTGTGTCCTTCGTTTAAAATTTTTCGTGCAGGTTTATGCAATTCGGTAATTTGGACATGGTACTAATTTATCCACAATTTCTTTAAGTTGATATAGTTTTGCCCAACACTAGATAAGCGTTAGAGTTTTTTAAAGCTTTCTTGAACCTTGTAGACAAAATCAAGATATCCTTTACTTATAGCATCACCATCTTCTTCCGGGTCCGCCAACTTATTAAACGGTTTCCATCCAAATTGAATCTTGTTGATAAATAGTATTCATGATGGATCTTGAGGATCTATGGGGCTGGCAACATTGTTGAGTCTCCTATTTCGATATCAAATTGATTTATCAATCAGTTTAAACTGAGGGTTAATTTCTTGAATTGATACTGGACATGTGAACGTCAAATTTGTCAAGGATCATTTTAGTTTATATGTCGACATTAATGCATTCTCATTTATACACCGACACCTGATTCCTGCCAATTTTTCTGCCCAAACCTCTAGATCACGAATTAGTTCCATCATTCCAATAATTTATATTCAATCGGCCTGTTTGTTAATTCCTTAAAAAATAGCTCCACCTCCTTGGTTGGGTGATGATGATAAAGGGTTTGATTATTTGTGTACTTTTTGCTGCGGTTCCTGAATTTGATTTCGTCATAACCCCTTAAACATGGTAGCTTCTAAAATTTTTAATATTTTCTATCTTTTGAATTTACTAAATTTAAATTGGGTTTTATTCATAATAAGCGGATCATATAAACTGAGTTCCTTTATACGTGACACCTTTTTAATCATATCGTCTCCTTTTTTAACGGGAGTATTACCAATTGATTTTCAGTTTTTATATTTGGACTCATAAGTATGATCAATAAACCTTTCAGGATTCATAATACGTTCAATATATACAGGTTTCATGATATTGGAGAAATTTTTTATGGGTTCATTATGTAGAATCATCGGACACTAAAAGGTTCTTCTTCTTTCAATATTAATCTTTCCACAACAGATGTTCTAAAAATATGGTGAGAAGACCTTAAGGATTTTAAAAACGGAAGTTGAGCTATCTATAGAAATTTCTTGAATCACCTAATATAAGCCTGGGTCCTTAACTTGAGCTAGCCATGGGAGTACTGTTTTCAAATAAAATATTTTTTTGGGTTTAACGCCAATGGGCCCAGGTGTTTTTTATCTATTGATTTTATTTACTATTTCATTAATTCATTGGGTTTATAATACTTTCAAATGTTTTTCATTATCAATTACTTTTAATACTGTTATACTTCCAATTTTACAGTAATTTTTTTTTATAATAATTTCCTTTTATCCATTTCAAAGCGGGTTTTGAATAAATGGGTTTATTAACAAAGCTGTTAATATTTTAAAAGTAGTACCTACTAAATACTGTAAGCATTTAAGGTATTATATATTCATCAAATTTTTTTGGAATTTTAATTGTCCTTTTTAACTAACCAAAGGTCTCCCCATTTAAACCTTCCAAAAATTTCAGTTATGGTGGGACTTAAGACCTCAAACGAAGGTTTAATTATCTTTAAAAATTTTGATTCCATTTACGAATTAATTGCTTTGGAATTTTACTGTTTTCCCAAATAAAAATTTGTTAGCCACCGTATCCCTTATTTATTTTTTTCAAGCGATATCATCGAAGATAAAAAAGTTTTTTGCACAATTAGGCTCAATCACATTTGATTATCACGAAGTAAAGTAACCTATATCCTTCATTAAGTAAGATTTCCTGTAAAAGTTTGCTTGTTTTATTACAACCTTTTTCTCAGTAATCAGACTGATCATTGCGTTTGTTTTACCACAATTGAGGGCCACATATAATACCACGTATACTATTAGGAAGTAAATCACCATGTTTTGAAGTAATAGACTTTTCATCAAAGTATGATTTTGAATTGAGTTTTTTTTGACATACTTTCATCGTTAGTGGATGAAATAAAACTAAACGATAATTACAACATTTTTATTTATATACTAGCTATATTACATAAATAATTTTTCACTTCCCAGTGAGTGGGCTGTACTGCACAATAGCGTCATGGAGAATAAGACCATAGACAACAATTCCATTATCGAAAGGTGTTAGAAATACCATTTCCAGTTTGATGTCTACTGGTGAGTTTTTTTAAGGATTCATTTTGTTTAGAGCAGTCCATTACAAATACTGGATATGATTTGAATACGGAATAGTTGAATAATCCACCTTTATCATCTTCACCATAGTAATCACATCGAAATTTCAAAAAATTGCGATAGGCAGGTATGTATTGGTTAGTACTGAAGTTCAAATGCATTGCTTCATATGGATAATACTCAGAATTCAGATGTACTTTAAAATTTCTAATGTTAATGTAATCAAAACTTCCGGCCTTTGCTAACTTTTACCTTGTTGGAATGCAACAATTATCCAACATGGTTTTTCCAGTTGCGTTGATGTTGTTATTGGCCATATGTCTAAGGTTGCCTGTTTTAAAGAAGGTAATTCATATAACTCCCATTGACGAAATGGAACAGTAATAATAGAATTTTTATTGATTCCTTGAAACAAGTTAAGTTTCGCAGCATCACTAATTGTTAAGTGTGGTACTTTCCATTGAATTTTATTTAAGGTTATTGCGGCATCAACTTCACCATAGTAACAGTTTGTAACGCTTCTAGATCGAATTAACACCAACTCTTGGCGCATATTCACGATTACCTGACGATAATCCTCCATTATTCCAAATATGTGGTTCAATGGTATGCATACTGTAAAAGATTTTTCTCCATTTTGCTCATCGAATTTTACTTGTAATGGTTCTTCATTCTTTGGCGACCATCCCAAATTGCTTAGTGCTTTGCTTTTGCTTGCCGTATAAGAAATATATCCCTTAAGCGTAGATGTTATACCTGGATTTCTGCAAACATCCGCTCTCTGACCACCTAACTCAACGAATTTCTTCGAAAAGAAAGTTCTGCAAATTGTTGGTTAAGCAGCATGCTTTTGTTTCATCTTCCTTTTTGAGCTGAAGTTTACCTTCTATGTACAGAAAACTATCATAAGTAGCCGTAATTAGATCTTGACTTTGAATTAAGATGCGTATTTCTTTGGAAGCTGAATATCTGATTTAATTATTGTATCATCAAAATGTACGTTTTGAAAAACGTTTAACGATTCTGCCATTGTGGTTGAGAACTTTTAAACCAATTGACGTTAAAAAGTATTTCTCTGCAGATGTTAACCGCAATGAAAGTTGATGACTAATTAATGACTTACTGTAGGGATGTCTTTTATATGAATTTCTGAAAGATGGAATTGGTCCTGGATTAATTCTCAGACCCATGTTCTTTTAGTTCTAATCGTACTGTGAATGGTTCACTTTCACCAAAGTCTATTAATTCACCCTTTTGATTAGTCAAATTAATTGTTATATTACTAATAATGTCAGTGTTTACTTCTAAATATTGAGTATTGCTTGGAGTTTTATCTAGACGATAACCTGGTGGAACTAAAACATCAATCTCATATAATACTTTATCAAGTTTCCCGTTTCGATAAGGTCCCTTCATAATGTTGCACTATACGTGTAGAATAGTGTGTTTAAGTATTTGGATGTCTAATGCAGATGTATGTAAAATATTTCGTTCTAATAATTTAGACTCAAACCCTAACATGCGGCCAATGCAAATTTCTTTAGTAAAATCGATCTCAAATGAACTGTTTATCTCACATTTAAGTGTATTGTTGTTTGCTCTAATGATAAACTTTTCTGTGGGTATTTTAGATTTTAGATAATCGCTAATTTCATCTAACTCATATGCACCGTGTGGAATATTAATCACTTGCAAATGAGATGGATTTGTTCTAAAATAAAATCTATCGTTGCCTGTATAAATGTTTCTAATGCTGTTGCAGCCGTAAAATCCAACCAATCCAATAACGTATTTCTTCCCCAAATCTAGCTCTATCGGTGGATAGAAGTTGTAGCTAGCTGTGTTACCAACACCTTCTAAACTGAATGTTATTGACATAACTGAGAAAATTTGATGTGCTGATTATATAAAAATTGTAGGCATAGGTGTCCGCAAATAATTGTATTAAACTCTTGATCTTGGTTGTAATTATAATATATGTTACACCCCCGAAAGTAGTTAATCACTTCGATTGGTGGTCGAAAATTAATGAAACTATCGTAATACCATACCCTTTTACCACGTTTTTTGTAGCAAACCCAATGTATACCTGGTCCTCTTTGGCTATCTAAGTTAATAATTCCAGATTTATTTTTCCGTGGTAATTTAGGCAAGCTATCTCTTATAAAAATATCTCTAAAGTAGGGTACATTTTGTGTATTTCTTTAAATCAATATCTGTTAACGGTCTTTCGGTAATCTATTCAGTTTTTGAAACGGTTTTAAGTATAATGCACCACCACCAGATTTGTTTGGTTTTAGATAAGTGCAGCCTTTCTTATTCACGGAGCCTATAGCGATCGATTCCATCATGCGATTATGGCGCATGTCTCTTCTGCAATTTTTAGCATTTTTAGCATCATTGACTGCTTTAGCAATTCTGATGCACCGCCAGCTAAAGCACCGATTGCTGATAATCCTGCGAATAACGGAATAAGAAATGGTAAAACCCTCCTTGTTTAGGTAGGGAATTACTCTAGGAACTTTAATGTTTTCTTTCCTAAACTTTTTACCACACGTTTTGCCGTTGAAAGCGCTGACTTTATTGTGTCTGTGAAATTTCCGTTAGGTTTAATTTTTTAGCTATTGTTTTTCGTAAATGCAATAAATTTCCACCATTGCATTTTCTTCTTCTTCAGATTAGATCGACGTTTACACCCCATTCCTAATTTTTCTTTGCTTTCATGGGTACTGACTAAAGCTGCAGTTCGTTCACCTAATGTTGCGTCTGATGATTTAAAGCGTTCCCAAGCTTTTTTTGTAAAATTTTATCTGCTTTATGTCTACTTCTAAATCTCTGTAACTGATATGAAGTTTGCACTGAGCATCTAATTGATTAATACGGGTCACCGGTGCGAGTCGTTTTCTAACTTTGTACCAGGACCAATACTGGTAACCAGGTAAATGCAATTCAAACGAAGTTTATTGATTAGAGATTCACTAAACCACCACCACCTGCACTCTTTCGCTTTAACTAACATTGTTTACCTGGATGGATAAAAGGTATTTATACCTAAATTGAGAAAAACAAATCATAGTTATTTCTTTATTCAGTAAATGCTATACATTAGATAAGCAGGACGATAATAAATATTTCCATTAAACATACAGTGTTATGTGAATTAA
The DNA here is from genome assembly GCA_036346205.1 of Vesta saturnalis. Classification (NCBI taxonomy): domain Eukaryota; kingdom Metazoa; phylum Arthropoda; class Insecta; order Coleoptera; family Lampyridae; genus Vesta; species Vesta saturnalis. The sequence continues at coordinate 70,218 of JARFJB010000865.1, forward strand.
TATTATATTTAGCATTTATAACATCTTAAATGTCTTTGTAAATGTCATCATCACTACTATGGAATTCTTTCTCATGAAAACGACGGTAGCCAATAACTTGTATGAACTTTTTATAAAAACACACCAGATTGTAAAATTCAGTAAATTCCAATCTATAGCTTATTATATCCTTCAAATTGAACAGATCTTCTACACTATGAATTGAATGTGCAAGAAAGCAGTTGTAGTTTTCTATCATAAAAGTTTTCAAAATTATGTCATATCCTTTAATCAATTCCCAATTGTAATAACTACCAAGATTGCTAGATAGAGATTCATAATGTTGATCATAGATTATATCTTCGTCTTCGTTTACATTTGACCAATCAATTTTATTTTCAATTTCTTGGGATCGGAAAATTGTAATTCTACATATGAATGCCATCTTAGAAGCTCATTCCATTCCTTCATATCCAACACTACATTATTGCTTTGATCACAGTTGCACACCAAACCACTGTGGTAAAGTGTGTTGTATCCAATTTCCATATGTTTTGCATGATGAGTATCGTTCGATAGTTTATAATAAATACAATCGATTAAGTATTCATTAGCTGCTTGTTTATACACTTCATAAATTAATGGCTGCCGTCAGTGTTAGAAGAATAACCTTCATCATTTTCTCTTCATTTTTACTACTACCACCATCACTATTTTGACAAATTATTATTCTATTGTTACTGCAACATGTGGGGTATCCATATATAACGGTGAACTTCTGAGTTTGGATCGTTCCAGAAATGATTTTGCTGCCTGCATTATAACTGTTTGCTTGCAATTGCACTGACTAAACGCAGTTTAAAAATGATTTTAGTTAAATCATGTGGTGGTTGTACTACTATTAAAAACAAAATGTTATGTTTGTTGTTTTGACTGCACCAAACTACTATGAAGACATCCTCGTGTTTAGCTGCGTTTTAAATTCTTCCATTCGGTTTCTTCTTTCAAATACTCATAAAAGCGTTGAGGTAATATACATTTAAAATCATCCGAGGTCACATGGACTTTTAAAAAGTTTGCAATAGGTGCTTTGGTTTAACCCTACTAGTTCCAAGTTTAACAATTACAAGTTGCTAACTGACTGATCTCAACACACCTCGCTGTGGTTTATATCATAAAAATGTGTCCTTGACTTGAGTACCTATCACATGTTTAAACTTGTTAAATACCCACCTACTTTTAGCTTAGAAAATTATTTCACCTTGACTTAATTTAGTCAATATAAGCACCATTTGACCTTGCTCTACTTTTTAGCACAGACAACAACCCGCATTCTTCTTGTTTCCATGAATTGATTCTATTTTTATACTTCTAAGAAATGTCATACGATACCCCTACAGGTCAATAATCTTTGACCTTGACCACTGTATTTTTAGACTTCTAAGGATTGTAATATGATGATGACATTCCAATTTCTATTTTTAGATTTTGACCTTCACATACAAATTTCCCGCCAAAACGTTTGACCGCAGAGTGACCTTGTAATATGATAAGAATGGTGACATTTCAATTTCTATTTTTAGCGAGCTCCAAAAATTTTAATTTACCGCCAAAGGATTGACCTTGAAGAGATCCAAAAGCTTACATTTCTCACCACCAGAGGGCGAGTGACCTTGAATTGGTCCAGAATCGGCCCCTAATCACTACTGGAAACTAATGGAAGTATACAATTCTGTGACATACTGATATCTCAAACTTAATAATTCACTATCTTTTAAGGTTTATAGAAAGCCGACACACACTGATAGATACCTTCATAAATTATGAAACCACCACCCATGTTAAAAATTGGTGTAATTAAATCATTAGTGTATCGAGCAAGACACATTTGAGATCCTGAACTTTTAAAAGAAGAATATAAAACAAAAACAAAATCACTACATCCAATAATTTTAGAGCAACAATAAGAAATTTGACCCACTTCGTTTGAAATACAATAAGATTTAGGTAGAAATTTGGGTGTACGGTCTAAAACGACTGATAATAAAAAAATATATAAAATTTTATTATTATAGTCAATATTTCAAAATAATTTATTTTTTCTTCAGGACTAAAATTTACTGAGGTCAGAAACAAAGCTTTAAAATTTTAATGAAAAGTGTATATGATAAGATGTAATACGAAACATGTGTAGATTGTGTGAGCCAAATAAGGATAATATGTAATAATGAATCCTAACCGGATTTACTAAAATAATTTAAGTTAGAGTAATTAAAATAATTATAACTAGAAAACTTAGGTACATTTAATATAAAATTGGACAAAATGGAAGACTACGCGAAAACGTTCTTTTGAATTTTGAATGTGACAAATGTGTTGTGATAAGGGGAATTGTGAATTGGAAAAGGATAGAAGTACCAACTTAAATAAGAGTTATGCGGCAGGAAATTTAAAAAGACTACGGAATTGGAAAATTTCAATCTATGTATTAAGATCAATGTTTAGTAAATAATTATATATCGTACTCAGATTGCTAGTGTCAACTCTATTGTTTATTGAATGTTTATTATTATTTATATGGTACATATCCAGGAACAGGCGCTTCGTAAGGTTTCTTTCTTTTGCTCAAATTTTCGGATTATCAATGTCGAAAGGGTGATTATTCTCCACAGTATAACGCTTTTACCTTCGGTGGACGGTTAGTTATTATCAAAGTTGTCTGAGAGGGTCTGGCGGTGAACTGCGGTTGGACTATCGCGGTATAACCGGGTTACTCGAGCGCCAATCTAGGTAACTGGTGATATAGAGACCTAGATTCCTCTTCGCGGAAAATTAAAGTAGTAAAAGCGGTCCAAGTAGCGTCAGTGAAGATGTCGGTCTACCAGGGTTTCTGAAGATTTAAATCGGTGCCGGTATTTAAAACTTGCGTCGTTGTTGAGTCAGAAATGCGCGGTCTCGGTAGTATGGTTCCAAAATAAATTCAGTTCCCAAAAAAATAAAACTCCTAATATGGAGGTCGGAAGCAAATGTTTTCTGTGTCGGATAAATAATAAAAAATAATTTTATAAGTTGGAAATTAAACTCCAGAACGATTCGTCAAACGAAAAAAAAATATAAACCAAACTCTCGGTCTCAGTAAAGAAATTAATTTTCTTATCGCGGGTAAGTGGGACAACTTAAAGTAATATTTCTCGGACAAAAATAATACAATAGAAATTTATTGGTCACGGTGCGACTCAGCCTACTATTATTCGCAGCTGAAAAAAACGCACTATAGTGCTTGGCGATATCAATTAATAAAATAATTTTTCGCCAACGGTGGCGGAAAAAAACCTCAATTCCTGAAAAAAAAATCAAACACGAACCAAAAACGCATTCAAGACGGTAAAGAAATAAACTAATACTTTTTTATACACGGTCCGCTATCACTAAAAAATGGTAGTGGTAAAACAAAATTAACAACTCCAGTGATTAAAATAATTAACAGAATCAAGGGAAAATATATATAATTGCCAACGGCGACGGAAAACCAAAACTAAATTCGTAAAAAAATATAAACTAGAGATGTCGTTTGTCTAAACAGGCTATACAATAATAAACTAATTTACCCTTATAATCTGTTTGAGACGGCCTATCGGTTTAATTAAAATAAATTTTATATTCTGTCACCTTAAATAACAGATCGTACAAGATCCAAAATTATACAACAAAATCAGAAAAGAATATTGGTAATTAATAATCGGCTACTTGCTGCTAATAAAAATTATGTTAGTCGATATAGAATTAATAAGTATTGTAGGTGCAATATTTGTATCACCCGGTACAACTAAATTCCAAAAAAAATAACAAACACAACGTGTTTGTTCGGCACTAATAAAGGCGGCTATATAAAACAAAAATTATCGAGAAATTTATTCTTTTAAGGCTAACATAAAACAAAAAACAAATCCGGATTACACTAAATTTAACCAGCTAAGCTACAGAATAGAAATCACGCCTTTGTAAATGATTACACTTAAATTTCAAAAATTAAAGTGCAATCGGTGACGGAAACCTTGAATCAATAAAATAAATAATAAAATTCCTGATCTTATCTGTCTAACCACTCTGAACGGACGGTAACAAAATTAATCAGGACGGCGTTGAAAATATAGGATCAGCACTTTCGATCTAAAGACAAGAAAAACAAAATCCTAATTATCAGGTGCAGTCGCATACAATGAAAAGATATTTCTGCAAATGTTTAGGTCAAACTTAATGTGCAGTTGATTGATGGTTTGAAAACAATTTTATTTGTAAATGGTTACTCACGGATGAAATGTTCACCTATAAAGGTATAAAAATAATTAACATACCGGTAGTCAGCTTAATATTACTAGAACTACCGATTTAATAAAGATGGCAACGGTAGTGTTTTTAAACTCGTTGATAACACGCTTATCGTATAATTGCACACGTGAAAATACGTTAGTTAAATGTATTTCCTGTACGTATAATATCTACTAATATAAGATTTACTATTTGTATCTTATGTAAAAAAATAGCGGACGGTAATTTATCAATACATCGACAGTAATAGGTAAATTAAATTAATATGCTTAATCAACAAACTTACTTGAATAGATCAGGGCACGCACACACCTTCACCAAACTCGTATTAATAATAATTTTATTCAAGTTTTGAATAGTCCAAAACATATCGCGTTTGGCGTATTTGATAAGAAAACTCGTCTTTTGAACCTAAAATATTTTTATGTGAAATGGGAAATGTTTATATATTAAAATTGTGAATTTATGAATTATAATGAAAATCACAAGTATACCGGGCGGTTAATACATCGCTATTTAACAATTTATACGGTTGTTCGGTAACGGAAATTATAGTTTCGTTACAATAGAATCAGCTGCTAATTGAGATCCCAATAATGTTAGAAAATAGAAGAAGGTGCGTTCTATCCTCAAGAGGAGAGAACAGGGAACTAGTGGTTTGTTAGCAATTACTGTTGGAAGCGATTTTAAAATACGCTTTGTTTATGGAGTGACATTTTGTAAATATGTAAGTCCAATGTACAATTTATTTTCTATATTTTGAGCGGGTTGTGGTGAGTCAATAACTGTTGTGGGTGATGTATTGTTATGAAGTAGCATAGCAAGATTTTCCTGTGAGAAAAGGATTTTATTGACCAGGGTTTTGGGGGTAAGAGTTCTCGATGAAAAGTATCGATAACCTCCTGAGATTACTTGTGATGAATGAGACATAAGAGATATTGGAAACTCCGTATTTCATAGCTTGTAGCAAGTTAATCTTATATTTGAGAGGATTGTAGCTCCTATAATTTAACTAACGACCAGAGTGCGTACTTCTTTGGTTCCGAATCTAATTATGTTTATCCCATCCCTAACAGGTAGGGTATCCAGAAAGGGCATCGCTCCTCTATAGTTCTCTACCTCGGCTGTAAGTTGTATATTTGGATCGTAACTATTAAATATTTTCAAAGTATTATCTGTTTGGTCCACCGGAATGGTGCATATTATATCGTCTACATATATTTTGATGAAAGAAGGTGTGAACGGAAGTAGTAGTAAGATCCGATCTAAGAAGGTGTCCATAAGAAATTGACCGAGAATTGGGTTAATGATAGCTCTCATAGACTAACAATTGCCTGTAGAAGTTGCCATCATGTGTAAAGTAGGCGGAATCAAATATGTATTTTATGATTTCTGTAAACAATTCTAAATCAATGGCAGTATGTTGTGAAATAGAATCCCATCTAATCTCTATAGGTTCTTGAATACGAGCTCAAGGAAAATTATGATACTAACAACATCTAAACTTATAAGTGTGGAAGTTGCTCTACTAATTTAAAAGTGTAAATGACAGAGTCTGGGTTATTTGTATTATAGGACGATTTTAAGATATTAGTAATGAAGTATTACAAACGTTCTCCATCCAGACGTTTTCACTGAAAAATAACATTTATTATTAACAAAGCTATTTCTTTGTTAGGTTTGATTAGATCTTTAATTGATATGTCAAATTTCTATTTGTGAATGCTTTTATCAATTTCAAATTAAAGTTTTTCACTACTTTACACTTACATCATAATTTGATTCAATTTTGTTAAATTTGCTCTTTGATTATGACATTTTTACTGTAGCCTTCGACCGTTAGAGGGTGTTCTGATTTGTCATTTTCAAGGCAGTTTAATAATATTTAATTTTGTTAATGATCATCTAGTTATTCTTTACTAAAATTACATTCCACACCTTTCTTGTTACGTTTATCAAACTGTTATATTAATAGGAGGCTCATGTGCGTGTTTTCACTTTTTTATATTTCATAAATTTATTCTAACACCTTAAACAATTCTAAAAGGTTTTACCACTGATGAGGAGGATAACTGTAAGCGTCATCGAAACGTATAGAATTAAATAAAAATAAATATAAAAATACTCCGTTTAAACCCAAAAGATGATTATTTTAATTAAGCACTAAAGCTTAAATTGTGCCCGTGTGCGGAAAAAAAATACACCGCCACTTTAAGTTTGTTTCTGTTTAATTTACACATTAAAGCTTTTATTTGTTCAATTAGGCAAATAAAATAGTTTTGAAAATTAAAAATATTAAGTCATTAAGTCAAGTGTAAGCGTGCAACTCAAGCAATGTGAATTTGGATTGAAGGGCACCCAAATCCATTTTTATATTTGGAGTGATTTTCTATTTGTTACCTTGAGCAACAGATTTTGTCGTAGAACAAGTTTAACTTTAATATCAATTAACTTTAATTGTTTCAATAATGAAGACCTTATTTTTATTTGAATCCATGGCAAATATCAGATTTGTGTGTTTAAACAATTTTCTTAGTAAGTAGGAATTGAATAAGTAATTTATTATTGCACGTTTTTTAATTAAAATCAGGGTTCAAAATTTTTGAAATGTGTTGGTTGACCAGAAAATGTGGCCCAATAAATAAAACAAACTAGACACATTTTTGTCCGTTTCCGAAGGAAAGTTTCGAATGGCCATTTATCAAATAATGGAAATCACCAAAATCGATTCGATTAATTTACTCCCAACGCAATAGAGATTGGATGAGAAAGTTAAATCGGTCTTTATCACGTGATCGGTTTCTAAATTAATCAGTTTCATCTTTAGTTTCTTATTCTTGGAAAAGTGGTTTAATGTTACCTGACAGTCAGTCCGCATTTTTCACATAAACTCGATTTGACGTTAAATAAGGAGTCGTTTAAGAATAGTTCGATATTCAATAAAAAGGCAATATCGAATTCAAGAACGCCTTAGTTTCAATTTTAAGTTAAGGGGTTGCATTTATATCGTAAAGTAGAACGGATGACAGCAAGAACTTAACGATTTTTGCTAGCTGATTCTTGTCCTTCAAATAAAACATTATGAAACACCCGTCGACATCCTTTTTCTCCCTGTGTCGCTTCCGGTACTGTGTCTGAGCATTCAGAAACCCAGAAAATAGTCAATAGAGTTTCGGATCTCTGTACAATATCGCACCGTTCAAATACATTGTGTAAATCTGAAAGCTCATCGTCTTTTTTCGAACACAAGCGTTTCCTTTTCCTACATTTAAATCGTTCAATTACTATTTTCTGGGTACAACAAAGTTGAAAGCAGATGATGATCACTAATTATATACTTACAGGTGACCTATTCGGTTAAAAAGGCGAAATAAGCACTTTATTCCTTGCAATAAAAGATTATTCTTTTATTCCCAGAGGATTGATCTAACTAAACTGCGTCTTAATTAGCTGATGTAGTCCCCTGACGAACAAAGGATGGAGTGAAACTCGTACGGTCGAGTAGAAATCCAATACAAAGGACGTTTGTGTTTGTCGTTATGAATAATCCAATACTGACAAATTAGGTAATATCAAATTTCCATAATTTACATTCCACGCTGTCACAAATAATTTAATCATACAAACTTTTCTCATTACAATGACTTCATCTTGTTTCAGGTTGTACAATTGTTTACGGTACTTATAGAGTTTATTGTTAGAATATAACCCAGAAAGCTCTACATAAGACTTTTTTTCAAACGTAGGTACGCATAAATTTTCTAAATTCTGATACGTTCCTTGTATTGTATAATTTTATGACTTTCGCATTTGTCCATTTCCAGAGCAAGTTTCCGAAGTAGTATGAAACTACTAACACAGATTTTCAGACGGCCATAATTTACCGTCCTTTGTATTCCTTTGAATTTAAAACGATGTTAGAGTTTGAAGTTTTATATACATCAACAAACGAAACTTTTCCCAATTTATTAAAAATTAATATCTTCAATCTCATTTTATGAAGTTTGATTTATTACGCGCCTACAAGCATATTTAACGAATAAAACACTGTAATAAAGAACGTTAATTTATTGTTAATTACTGAATTCCTTGCCCAAATGGTTACATAGTAATGATGAAAACTTTTAATCAGTAATTCGTTGCTTAATATTAAATATTAAAATACAAACTTGAACGTTCAAAACGTTGATTCAGTTCTACTTTCAAATTCGTAAAATAAGATTGTCTTACAACATTTACTCCATCAACAATAACTATTGTTATGATTTTAACATTTTGCACGTAATCGAAATTGATCCACATTGTACGTTACCACTCTATAATTGCAAATTGATGGAACCCATTTATGATACTCCTAATAGCTGACACTTTCAGTTAAACCATCTAAAGTACAGGATGTTTGAAAAAACACTGTAAACAGTTCGATCATCTGTCCAAATCTGAACGTATCTTAGTCCAAACCAAACCAAATGCCGAGTCGTAATTTTGGTCATCAGTAAAAACTATAGTACACATTTATCTCCTCCCATGACCGATCTGTGGTAGCTGCCTCTGTATCAATCTTTCTGTGGATGTATTTGCATTAAACTCGTATTATGTAAAAGGTGTGCCATTATTCTACTCTTCTCTATACACTATGAATCCAATTCATTTTCAATACACACTCTTTCATCAGTAGGCTTGAATCCAATAAGGCGTCTGATCCATACGGTATCCCCGCCAGGGCCGTATTTCTAGATAGTTTGAAAATACTGCAGGCTAGAGCGGCAACATTCTAGGGGCGGCACTTTGGCAATTTATTCAAAATTGAAAATAAACGTTTCGGTCGTTATTAATAACAGAAACTTGACGCACTGCAAGGCGCAAGCACAGCGATTCGATCTGGTAACAATGTAGACCCAACACAACAACAAACCTTCCTAACCTCTCTTGTTTACGTTGCGGTGAAACAGTATGTCAATCGGTGATGAACAACGGTATTGCTTTTGTGTTCTCCTGTATGGTTATGATTGTGTTGTGATCACTACTTTGAAGTATTCAATTAAAGAAGGTGCAGTTCTTAAAAGTGTGCTACTATGAGTGACAATAGGAAAAGACTTAGTAATGCTGAATACAAAAAACGAGCAAAACTGAAACTTCAAGAACAAGAACGTGCTCTGAAACAAAGGAGAAGACTAGATTTGTTTTTTAAACCTAATGTTTCGCCAGTGAAGGAAAATAATGATAAAAAAAAAGAAGAGGAATCTGAAAATGCTAGTGACAGTGCTGATGTTTGTGATAATTCTGTAGCAGACTACTATGCTTTCACTGGACCGAGTTTTTCCAACACAGCTATGTTACCAGAATCTACTGAAATACAAGTAAGTTCGCAAACATTAGTTAACTTATTAGATAAGGACCCAGCTTTGTGGATCTTAAACGATGCTACTAGACATCTAAAGCCAAAAACGGCTTTGACCAAAACATATATTTGGAGAGTACAAAGATTAAAAAAGGTATTTCAGAAAATAGATGATTTTCTCCAAAAGAAAGGGATCAGTTTTTTGCGGACCTTGTTTCGCGTTTAACGGTAACGAACGATCAGATAGTTTCAAAGACTGAAAGAATGAAAATTCTGTAATAATTACTCTAAATTTGAGAGGATTTTCTTTTAACCGTGTTGACAGTATGCTTACTCAACAACTAGACAAAGAAACACACTATTGGAAAAAATGTTTTAACAAGATTTGTAGCGGATGTTAAGGCCCTGACATCAAGAGGCCTCCTTTTGAGGGGTGATATATTTGGTTCTAATAGGAACGGAAATTTTTTAATAGCTTTAGAGCTGATATCTGAGTTTGATCCATTCTGAGTGACTCACATCCAAAAACACGGTAATTGTGAGAGTGGCAATACAAATTATCTCTCTTCGAAGACTTGCTGTAATTGAGTTAATGACTCTAAATGTTAGGCAAGTAATTTGTGAAGCGTTGGAACAATCTAAATACCTTCCTCTCATCATAGACTCGACCCCAGACATGTCACTTCTGACTTTCATTCCATTAGCGCGTCATAAATCAGAAGAAATGTTTAATTGTGATATGTATGTGCTAGAAAATCTGAAAATAAATAGTGATGACTGCAGAGGACAATCGCTTCAAATATGGCCAGTGTTTACGATGATCTGCAAGTAACAACAGAGGAAAAATCTCCTTTAGCTTTATTCATCCCATGTGGGACCCATTCTCCTAAACCTTTTTGGATCGTCTGCTCCAGAATCTTGTGGAGAAGCGTGCACATTTTTCATGTTGCTTATTCTTTACGTGCTCTGCAAAGCGATGGGAATGCATAATAAGCGTTATTGATCAATGTTATCAATAACGCTTATTATGCATGATAAATGTTATCAGAAGAAGGCAATCAAAAAAGTGTGCCCTACTCTATGGTCGTTTTTACCAATTATAGGCTCTTTTGTTTGTGAATTTAAGAAAAGGTAAATGACATGTAACGTGTTTCAAGACAGACCTTACTTCTTAACTCAGTTTTGTTATAACAACACTGACCAGAGGGACATGAAAGAGGAACTGATAAAGAAGGCGATCAATTTTTACCACATCCTCACAAATAATTTGGATTCTGATTTTACTGAAGAGTGCATCCACTTCCAAAAGCACTGTACTGTAGGGATTTATGAACTACCTGAAAAATCGTTGGAAGGAATTTTGAGGAATTTCTGAGAATTAATTCCCTAGAAGATGTGTACCCCAATTTGGACATCCCTTTATGGATAGGTTTGTGCATACCTGCCACGAATTGCGCTGGAGAACGTAGTTCTTCCTGCCTTAGAAAAGTTAACGAAGTGAACGAAGGTTAAACTCAATTTCTTTACTGTGTGTTGAGGCAAATACGACAAAACACGTTCATATGACGGCATTATTAACGAGTTTGCCGTTAAGAAATCTCGTAAGAAAACTATGTTGTTTTCAACATGTATGAAAGTACAGAATGTACTTAAGACATATTTACTATCAACAAACAAACCAGTACAGAACTTTTTTTTATGTTTTACTATCCAGTACAACTTAAATCGAATAATCATTACTCGCGATGAACGAAAGGAAATTGACAAATTTGCTGCTGGTCGTGAGCTATGGATCAAAGTAACTTCAAAATTTCTGAACTATTTGAAATACTCGGAATCAGTAGTAATAGGCCAAGAATTCATTACATTTTATGGTACAGCCCCTTTCACATGTCCGTACCATCTAAACCCATAAAATGCGGACACAAGCAAATGGGCTTTGTGATTCTAAAAATTATTACTAGTTCGCAGCGTAACATTATGCTGAAAAAGTACCAAATTAGGACCAAAATTATAATATCGGTCTAGAGATTGTAAAACGATTAATAAAACTCGAGTCGAAACGTCACTGTGGATCGTAAATTTACCCCTATACCTTCTGTAACTGAAGATCTATTGAAGAAGAAACTATCTGTAGTAGCTAATAAACAATCAAAGAGACGTGCGACAAGAGATGATACCGATAGCTTTACAAAAAGCTGCTCCAGGAACTGTTCGATTTGCATTCTGGGATAAAGCAACTTTAGTTAGCTATGTTCCCATACAAGAAAAGATTGTAATAGTATTATCATATACGCATAAAAGTATGAAGATATGGGAAGATAAACCGGAGATAATACTGTATTATATTTCCACAAAAGCAGGCGTTGTTACTCTAAATATATGCATTAGAACTTGCAGTTGGCGTCGAGGTTCAAGGACATGGCTGATGACAGTATTTTTCAATCACATTGATATAGCCACATACAACGCACAGGTTATCTTAAAAAAAGGCAACGATAATTAAGCGCTCGAGAATCCTAACCTTAAATTGGGCCGAAAAGTTTTGGAGAGTAAAGGTGTCTGATAAATGTGTCAAAACGGTTGGAAAGTGCAGGAATGCAGAGCATTTATATTCGTGCCTTATACATTTATGGTTTTGAATTCAGTCAAGTGAATGCTGTATGTGGAGGGTTGATAATTGTTGAACCAAGAAATAATGTCACTTGCCAATCCGTAAAAAATTTAGCGCAGAAAGGAAGATTCATTCCGTGCTGGAGATCAGTAGGAGAGAATAGATGACGCGTATAAACAAAAGAAGTAAAATATGGGAAAGGAAAAGGAAAAGGCCACGTATTTCATTCCTTCCCAAAGGGGATGGCCGGGCTGCTCGAGCTTTCCAAGCTCCTTCACCCACAATCATGGATTCCCAGCATACATACATACATTACGTATGTAATGTATGTGGGATTAAGGATGGGTGTGGTCAGGATAGGATCGGAAGGAATGGAGTTAAGGTTCTGAGAAGGAAATACTACCCCAGCATTCATATACGGAGTGGTCATGCCGCCACATGTGTACGAGGAAACCCCTGAAAGAACCTCTTACAAGGTAGACGGCAACGGGAGTCGAACCGATTACCTCCCGAATGCTAAGCAGGTTGTGCCACCACTACGCTACTAGCTCGGTTAAAATATGGGTAATTGCCACAAGAACGTGTGTGTGTGTGTGTGTGTGTGTGTGTGTGTGTGTGTGTGTGTGTGTGTGTGTGTGTGTGTGTGTGTGTGTGTGTGTGTGTGTGTGTGTGTGTGTGTGTGTGTGTGTGTGTGTGTGTGTGTGTGTGTGTGTGTGTGTGTGTGTGTGTGTGTGTGTGTGTGTGTGTGTGTGTGTGTGTGTGTGTGTGCGTGCGTGTGTGCTGTGCGTGTCGTGCGTGCGTGCGTGCGTGCGTGCTGCGTGCGTTGCGTGCGTGCGTGCGTGCGTGTCGTGCGTGCGTGTGTGTGTCATCCTTGAAAGGTGATTGTTCATGGAAACTATGTTTATAAGATGTAACAATGTTTTTATTGAGTATATTATTCGTTTGCAGATGCACAATGTACATTTAGATTATGTTGCATATACATGAAACTGTGTATGTATATTGGTGTAATTATGAGGTTCGACTGACTGCAAAAATAGTTAGATCTTAACAGGTAACAGTTTTCCAAAACCTTACTACATTTCATTGGTGGGTGATTCTTTCCCCTCTACATAAACTACCAATCAAATATATAGTATTGTTAAATGTTTTACGAAGTATTGGCTGGTACGTACTGGTACCGCTGTAAATTATTTCGTTCTTAAAACTGAACCTTCTGCCGGAAAGGATTATCCCGGTTACACTTTTCTATGAAATTCTAAGTATGACTGACAACCATTTAACTCTAGAGTAAATATAATTCTAAGTATGAATGACAACTACTTAAATCGAAAATAAATACCCTTTACGCGTAATTAACTTTTACTTATACTGATATTTAAATTCTCGTAACAGTGATGGAATCTCTACTAATCCCACAGAACTAAGTCCTGACCATAAACTCATTCGGCTCTTAGTCAGATCAAAACACATGCACAAATTAAAAAAGCAAACTTAACTAAAATGGCTTTCCGTGAAAATCAAGACATAGCTGCTCTAATTTACTAAGTTAAATTAATCGGAACTCGACAACAAAGTCTCACACACGTTTTAAGAGCACAAATCCAACATTAAAATAAATCGTAACTAAACCTATTTCCTGCAATAAAATATTACATACTGCAAGTATTTGACTGTAGTAAAGTTACAGCTTTTTCCACAATGGAGTAATCATGTTATAAAATGTTCATCCACATACACAAACTAATTCTTGTTTTGACATAATTAATATTGTTGTGCATGATAGCATGTAAAAGGAATCCCGGTATATAAAAGAAAATATGATCGAGACTACTTGGATAGCGCCAGGAAATTAGCTTATCCAATTTATATCAAATAGTTTCCTCCTGTGAGTAAATTCAGACTCAATGGTTTTAAAACATAGAGAGCTTATTTCAAGTGTTACGATTTACAGGTACGGTGCCATGCTTCAAGGAAATCGTATGTGGTCTAATTCACACAGCAACACGTTTCAAGTAATACAGATGTAATTAAAATAAATAATTGGGATCCCAGAAGGTAACATAAGAATACGAAAACCCCTAAATACATGAATAGTAAAATCTCAGGTATTAGTACGATTTAATTAGTACTTAATAATTAATGGAATCATACAATAGTTAATTTACCTTATTAACGAATTCAACTTATCTGATCGAAACCATTGAAATCCCGTTTTAAAGGAAAAGGATAAGTCAGAACGTGCGTTTTCAACAAACATCTTAAATTAACCTGGTATACCGATAGTGACAGGATTTTTTGGTATTCTTTAAATTTGAATACTAAGTATGGAAAATTTATAAAAAATTGTGAGTATATACTAGCCTATACTACCTAATAAATTTATAAAGAGCAACTCAGTGTTGAATTACTTTGAATTTTAGATTCGGCGCTAAAATTATCTTCCATGTAATGTCAATACGCTTCCATTTAAATTTATTGAAATATTAACTATGGTTTCGTTTGCAATCCCTTGCACACATAAAGCATGGTAATGCATTTCAAATAATGCTTTCATTTCCTCACTTTAACTTTAACAATGTTATGCATTGAACAAGGATCTGAATAAATTACGTCCATGGACAGTATAGAGTATTGTCGGTGTAAAACCATTTTCGTAAATTATTAAAACTTTATTAAGCATTACTAACATAGGAAAATAAACCTTAGTCGTTAACGTTTGTAAAGATGGTCGCTCTAAACATTTCGAATGGTCATAAAATTTTAATCAAAATGTATTTGTTGAAAAGTTAAACTGCGTTCGAATTGCTTAATAGAGATGTAGATTAACTCTCTTATTTAAAAGATTCAACTAAATCTATTCAAAGTATGTGAACAAAGTTTACTGGCTTAACTATTAAGTGACAGTGTGATAGTTTAGTTTTAATTCAGTTCCACATTATCTAGGGTTTAGTAAAGGATTGAACCAATACTTGGAGCCCTCGGGACTCATTCTATAGTATTCGGTTACAAAATGGATTAAATACAAACTTAGCACTTGTCTTATTACAAGTCTATGTACAGACCGAATTACCAAACTAAAATTCTTATGCCAGTATTTGTTTAAGCAACTGTCTTCTATTGAGGGGGTAAATATTGACAATGAACAAACCATAATAATAAAAGGATTAAAATTTAATGAAAGTATAACAGAACTAATCATCAGTTTAAAATTATGTAGATTGAGTCGCACTTTTCACGGTTTTACTGTAAAAATAACGAGGACGTAGCGATGGTTATTACAAAACCTCGTATTTCCAATTTATATAGGTATATATTAAACATAGTCATAAGAGCAACCTCCCTTTTCATTGGGGTTTGTTATTATATTGGCCTTTCCGCTATTGATACATATTGTAAGTTGCTATTATTAAACAACAATGGCTTTTATACTGAGTGATGTGATCGCATTATACGTGGAACCAATATTGATGGGCATCATTCGCAAGAGACCTACTCGTCAGCTTGGACAATACACCCCAGGGATCGCTTGAACCCAAATCATGCACCTGTTTTACATAGAGACCATTTGTCTCTCCCTATACTCATATAAATGCAACTTCCCATTAATACATTTGTGCCGCGTTACAATGTTTTTGATTTTTCTATTTACACGAGATAGAATAATACAGTTATAACGCCACCTTCTGTTTTCATCATATTTCAAAAATTTCTAAAACTATAGATTAAACAATCTTAATATTAAATATAGATACCTAATCAGAAGTTTTGTTTTCTCAAAACGTAACCAAACTAGGAATACAAAGTGGTCATTAAATAGATGAATACATACTAAAGAATTTAACACAAACATTCATTTTATGCAGGATGATTCAGTAATAATGGTACACACCTGAATGGGAGATAGCTGACGTCAAAATACACGTTTGAACCTAAGAATTCTTCTAATATTGCAACTCTAAATAATAATAATAATATGCCTTTATTTCGCACAAACATTGAAATTAGGGAAAATCACATTGCGACAATTCAAATTAGTAGTTAAACTACCCTTGGTCTTTCATTAGAACCATGACATTATGAAATATGGAAATGTAAACTTTCACGATTACCACACATAATTAAAATACTTATCTTTTAGGTATTAAATCGTGTCTTTTATTTATCTTTATATAAACTTATACGTTTCGACAATTACAGTTATCGGCCAAAATGAATGTTAATATCAACACTTAAATGAAACAAATCGTTTCTAATTTCCACAAAATCATTTAATGAATAACAATTGTTTCGACACACACTGTCTTCAGATTCGATCTTAAACTAACTTACAACGCTACCAAATTCTTAACCTATTCTAATTGTGGTGGGAAGCTTACAACTAATTATCTGATGAAGAAGGAAAGTCAAACAGTGGCGAATAGTATAAATAAATTTGATCGTTTAATAAAAAACCTGTATTTTTGTTTCTAAAAATTTCGAATGATCCTACAATGTCTAATCTTTTACCTTTATTTTCAACATGCAAAAGTTCAAATGTGACGCATAGTTAGAAGTTTCTGTATTGTTTTTATATGAACTAACATGTTCAGAAATACGTTTACTAAAACTTCTACCTGTTTGTCGTATGTAGTATTTATCACAACTCCCACAATTTGGTCTGTGTACTCCTGAATTATTTTCCTTCTAATTTTTGAATTTATTGTTTTTTATGTATTTTCCTAAAATATTGTTACATTTGTACGTTATATTCAAATCTAATTTTTTAAGTTGGTTAGATATTATTTCTGTAGGTTTACCTTGTATTCTTTCTTTTTTTAAATTCTATTGACATCCAATTCTGTGTAACCATTATTTATGGCGATTTGTTTAATTATGTTTAATTCTACTTCAAATTTTGTTTTAGACATCGGAATAGTTAGAAGTCTATGAATATAGCTATTAAAAGCCGCCTTTTGTAATTATAAGGATGACAAGAATTGCTATGAGTAACTGTGTCAATATGTGAAGGTTTATGATAAGCTGAAAATTCTAGTTTATTATTCTGATTTGTTATTGTTAGGTCTAAGAAGTTAATTTGGGTGTTGTTTTCACTTTCTGCTGTAAATGAAATATCTGTATGTAATGTGTTTAAGTAATTCAAAAAGTTTTGTAATTGACTATTAGAACCATTGAAGCAAACTAATATGTCATCAACATATCTATACCAAAAAACTAAGAATTTACTAAATGGGTGTTTGTTGATCGTTTGCTCTAAATTATCCATAAAAATTTCTGCTAAAATAGAACTTAACGGATTACCCATAATTAAGCCTTTATTGGCACTAAAAATCTCATTATTAAATTCAAAATAATTTTGGCTTAAACAAGTATATAAAAATAGTGGTGTTAATGGTGAAATAAATTTGATAAAAAATAAATGTAATAATGAAATAAAGAAATAAGTTCTCCAAACACACAAATCGTCAAACTGACTGGAAGTACTAACCATTCACCACTAATAAGGCCTTCGACTCAAATCGGTAGATTAATATAGGGTGGTTCGTTCTTTTGATTTGCTTGATTACCACTAAATCTGCTATGTTATTTTCACTTAACATAAATAATAAAAATGCAATGTAATACTAATAAAATGATCTCGGACGCCAAGTTATTTTTTTTTAATTATCTCCGAACAACTAAACCGAGTTTGTTAACAATAAAAATTTATCAAAATGTAAAACGATAAAAAATATACCATTATATTTATTGGTAGTTAATATGATGATTAAATAAAATTTATCTTAAAACTATCCTTAAAGTACTAATAATCATTTAAAAATAAATACCTGTACAATATATACAAAATCTTCTTGAGGATCCCTGATATTATAAAAAAATGATGCTGAACTGCAAACTAAGATGACGTAATCCTTGTGTAATTTTGTGCAATTTATGCAATAACAATGCTTTTATGTTATCAGCCACACCCAAAACTGAAATTATCTCTTAAAAATTTCTTCTTTAAATTGAATAATTCGTTTAATGCATTTCTTGAAATTTTCCAATAAAATTGGCAATCATAAAATTAAATGCATATTTAAAATGTAATTAAATTGTAAATCGAAGTAAAAATAAAAGTAACAGTAAAAAAAAGAAAATTGCCTGAAAAGAGCAAATGTTTTAATTTTTTGTATAACGAGTTAAAAGATATCTTACCATAAAATTAATGGCACTTTCACATAAAATTTAGGGGAAAACCCAAAAGCAACGCTTCCTGCTGTAAGATGCATCAGGAAGTGAGTAAAATGATGCTTATCAAGTCGGAGGTCAGATGATGATCATGACGCGTTGCGCAAATCAAATGATCAGAAAACAATTAATGGGAATATACCTTTAAGAAATATATGCACTATGAAGACATGCAAATTAAGTTGCCTACCTCATACCTATATTTCAATAATTAAAAACTTTTTCTTATATTTACAACTAAATGAATGAAAGACCTTAAATTAAGGTATATTTTAATACAACTCAAAAAAGGGTTGTTACAAGTGATCAAGATGTTGAGAATGTCTTGCTTAATGATACGGTTAGTGTTACCGACAGTGAAGAGATTGTCTATAATATTAATCACATCATTTGGTGGGATACTCGGGAATAAATTTTTGATATCAAAAGACACAAGTTTCGCATTGTTAGGAATAAATATGTTTTGGATATTATCAACTAATTGTTGTGAATTCTGAATACTATGTTTAGGGGTAAATTTACAATATTCTTTTATTAAATATATTAATTTCTCGGATATTTTATACGCTGGGCTGTGATATAAGAAACAACAGGTCTAATTGGGTAATCTGCTTAGTGCAATCTAATTAAAGAATATAGTTTAGGTACTTGAGGATTCATAACTGATAAATGTTTCTTTTCCACTTCGTTAAATAAACAGTTTTCTTTCAACGTGTTTTTTATTAATTATTTGCAAATTTATGTTTCTGAGAAGTGCTATTTTCTACTTTACTTAAGGTTAGGTCAACATCAAGTTGTTCTAAACTTCTATCATTAACATAAGTTAAATTATACTTGAAGCCTTTATTAAGTAATTTTTTAGAATTTGTTGATTGTTCATGAATTTATCAAAGAAAACATGATATGAATATACGTCTTTATTCGTGTGATTTTTATTATTATTGTTTAATTTCAAGATCGGGTTCCAATAATAATAATAATCACACAAATAAAGACGTATATTCATATCATGTTTTCTTTGATAAATTCATGAACCTAAGTCAAGAGAAATTTTCTAATAATGAAATAAATTTACTTAGTAAAGGCTTCAACTATAATTTAACTAATGTTAACGATAAAAGTTTAGAACAAACTTAGGGTTGATGTTGACCTAACCCTAAGTAAAGTAGAAAATAGTACTTCTCAGAAACATAAATAGGCAAATAATTTTAATACAATGAATAAACCTGTTAAAAACAATAAACCTGATATGAATATAGTAAAATCAATTAATAGAAAATGTATTGAGAACGATATAATTTTTACACGAGCCTATAAAGTCAAAACAATCATTGCTATGAATAAAATTGATTACATTAGTAAAACTACAGATTTTTTTCAAAAATTAAAATCAGATCCAACTGAATTATATCAGAGATTAATAAAAAAAACATTAAAAGAAAATTGTTTATTTAACGAATTGGAAAAGGTTATGAATATACCTAAACTATATTCTTTAATTAAATTACACAAAGCAGATTACCCAATTAGACCTGTTGTTTCTTATATCTGACGGAGTCGAATTGTCTCCCAAAATAACAATATTACCTGACTCTCAAAAGGTTATGGTCGAATTGTCTCCCGAATGCTTTTAATCCGTAATTAGCATAAGGACTTATAATACCGTAAAATCTAAACTTTCCAAACCGTTTCTAATTTTGTTAAAATAAAACCATAGTTAAGAAATTATAATTATTTTATTATAAAACAAAATACACTTTATACAGATAAGTAAACAATAAAAGAATGAAGTTAGTTACATATCCTCTTTAGGTAATAATAAAACAATGGAAAATATACATTGGTTTGCTTATACAGGTATGCATTAGCGGGTTAAAATACCATATAAACGTTATTAAAGGCGATATCAAATAAAGCACCTAGTCGGTAAACATTATAGAAATTTCACAATGTAAAATTATTTCGTATTTACAGGGAGAAATAACTTCATTTCGCATCTTGTATAATAACGGATATATTGTATTTCAATACAATGATGTTTACAAAAATGATATATAAAATTGACTCATTCAACTACGACTTATAATAGAAATTAAATTCTGCATTTAAAAGAAATATTTTGTACGAATTGAAAATTGGTAAGGCTGCCGTCTTGTAATTTTTTTAAATTATCGTCCAACAACTTTTTTTTTCATTAATACCTTTCTATCATATAAACTGGTTAAAATTTAGGTGTGCATTATAAAATTAAGCATTCTAACGTGAATGAAAAGATTCGCATGCGTTTGTTGTCCTTTTTAAAGAAGAAGAGTTTTCAGCCCAAATGTTAGGTGGAAAGGTAGAAATTTCATCTTTATAATAAAATACTTATCTTTTTTGGGTTTTTTAATGGTGTATTTTAAATTATACAATCTAAACGTTTCGATAACACTTACAGTTCTCTTCGTCAGTAGTAATATCTGTTAAAATTGTTAAAGATGTTGTAAACAATTTTGACGAAGTTAAAAACTTAAAACATAAATGTCAGCCTGCTATCAACATAACAGTTTGAGAAACGTATAAAGACAACTATAGAATTAAATTTTAGTAATGGATAACTAGGTCATTAAAAATTACATATTGTTAAACTGTCTTAAAGATGACAAATCAGAACACTCTCTAACGGCGAAAGCTAACAATTAAAAATGTCAGCCAAAAAACATATTTAACAAAATTTAATCAAGTTATGATGTAAGCTTAAAGTTGTGAAAAACTTCAATAAACAAATATAAACATGACATCAAATAAAATAATCCAGTTAAATCTAATAAAGAGGTATCTTTGTCAATACGTGCAAGTGTTATTAACAATGAAAAGCATAATGCAGAACGTTTTTTGTAATTTTTTAACTTTAATCTTAATTTCAACTACTTATGTTAAATTATAGTGCTGTAGTAATTTAACATATAATTGGTAAAGCATTTACTTCAAGGTCTAGGAAAAACACAGCAAAAAACCTAGACATACCAAAAGTCAAAATTAAAACGTATCATTATGCCTTTTTTTAATTATAAGATGCCAAAACCTATTTAAACGGACATTCTCTTCTTGTCTATTAAAATTATTAGGGTGTTTATATATTTCAATAGCTTCACGTTGTAAACGAACATAATAATGAGTTTGTCTTGACAATATTTCCATATTGTCAAATTGAATGTCATGATTTAGATTATTCAGGGCATGGTCAGGCACAGCATACGTGTCTGGTTGACCTAATCTACAAAATCTCATATGTTCTTTACGTATTATATCAAAGCTACGTTTTGTGGTTCCGATGTGTACTGTTCCACATTAAACAAGATAACTTATACACTCCGGAAGATTTAACACATCTTTAGGTGATCTTAAATGTCCTTTAATTTTTATTGTAGGTTTAAAAATAGTCCTAATGCCATATTTAATTAGGATTTTTTTAATTCTATCTGTAACATTAGCAATAAAAGAAAGAAAAGCAGTACCAACATTAAGAACTGGTTTTTCTTTAAGGTTACGTCTAGAAGGTGTAATGACATTACTAATATCTGTAAATGAATATCCATTATCTTGTAAGGATTTTGTTAAATGTTTATATTCATCATTCAAAAATTCAGGGTTACAAATTCGTTTTGCTCGATCTACTAAATATTTAATTACACCAATTCTTTGACGTGGATGGTGGTTGGATAATTTATGAAGGTATCTATCAGTGTGTGTCGGCTTTCTGCACATTTTCGGGCTAAAATTCATATAGTTACAGAAAATGCCAAAAATTTCCTTATTGGGCATCAATACAACGATATGAGTGGGCTTCTCCAACAAAATTGGTACATAAATTACGATTTTGACATCTCTTGATCAAAATCCATATGGTAACGAAAAATGCATAAAATTTACTTGTTGGGCAATGAGGCGATGCGTTGGGACTTTTGTAACAAATTAGGTTCATAAAAACAATTTTAACATCTCCTAATAAAAATTCCTATTCCCACGAAAAATTGGTGCATTAATAACGATTTTTCCATACCTTGGTCAAAATCAATGCGATGAAGGGAAACGCTTTAAATTAACTTATTGGTCAACTAGGAGTTTGGACGTTTTTTAAGAAAATTGGTTCATATATGGTCAGAAAAAGTACGTAAAGTTTACTGATTATGCAACAACATAACGCGTTGGGATGTTTTTTTTTAAATGGTGAATAGGTAACGACATTGACATCTCATGGCCAAAATCTATACCCAGAAAATACATTAAATTCACTTGTTGGGCCTTCATACGTTTTTCCAACCAAATTGGTGGATAAATAACGATTTTAACATCTCGTGGCAAAAATCCATACGGCAACGGAAACGCATTAGATTTACCTACTATGTATCGATACAATGCCTTGAGACGGTTTTTTAACAAGATTGGTGCATAAATAACGATTGTCATCTCTTAGTCAAAATATATATGGTCACAAAAAAGCAAAAAAATTACGCAATGGGCATCAACGCAATGCATTAGTACGTTTTTTTTTGCAAAGAAAAATTGGTGCATAAGTAACGGTTCTGACATCTCTTGGGCAAAATTTACATGGTTACGGAAAATGCATTAAATTCACTTATTGGGCAAGGAGGCAATGGTTTTGTACGATTTTTCAATTAAATTGGTGCATCAATAACTATTTTGACATTTCCTGAACAAAATCCGTATGGTCACGGAAAATACGATAAATTTACCTATTGGACATCGATACACAACTTTGAGACGTCATTTCAACAAAATTGGTGTATAAACCACGATTCTGACGTATTTTAGTTGAAATTCATATGACCACGTGGTCAAAATCAATATGGTCACGGAAAATGCATAAAATTAACTTATTGAGCATCTATGCTATACCTTGTGACGTTTTATACAAATGTATACATAATTATGATATTTTTACTCAGAGTAAGTTATTAAATAATTTTTAATTTAGTGTCGTGTTTTACAACATTTAATAAACCTTGTTCCCCATACCAACATTTTTTAAATTCAATATTTGTTTTACTTTTACGTAGACATATACTATGCAATAAAAATCTTACAATAATCTTTTAAATGGCTACAAATAAATTGCATCCCTAACGTATCATCCAGATATATATAATTAACATTTTTTGAAACACGTATTAGTTGAGCATAAAGTAAGGAATCGAACATAAAGTTGCTTCTAATGATTATAAAAGGAAATATAAAATTTTTGTCCACTTCCGGAAGTGCAAAGTTAAAAATGACATAAACAGAACGCATGTTGCATTTAACTAATTGCTTGTACATTTTCGCCACGGAAGCTAAGAATTATAAAATGTAAAAACATTCTTTCGAATAAAATTTTGCTTCTATTAATATTTCAAGCAAAGTGAAATTGTAAATAAAATCTTAAGTAATGAATACAAAGGATTATTGAGTCATGTAGTAGCATAGTAAAAGTGGACGTAGAACAAAGGTGTCAGATCTGGAGATCTTTCAGGCCAGTTCCATGGTCCTAAACGCCTTATCCACCTGTCTTCGAACATTAAGATGAGTTCTTGGAATACTTCCTGGGTGCAATAGGCTGGCGCTGTATCCAACTGATACCAACAACCTCTTCTCAGGTTCAAAGGCAGGTTGTCAAGAAAATCTACTCCCACAGTCCGTAATAAATTGAGGTACCGCGCTGCCGTTAACACTCCTTCATAGGTGACCTAAGAGAACCTGTCATCCATCGTAAGGTAAAAGACATTGAAATTAAACCTGCCCTGACAGTTTCTTTCTCGGATCTCATGCGGATTGGCAGAAGCCTAGACATGGTTGTTATGCATGTTAAAAAATCCCTTCACGCGAAAACTTAGATTCGACCATTGAAACAATTTTTCTCAAAACATTCTCTTCCTCTCGACATCGAAGATATAGCATCTCACACAAGTTAACTTTGTCGTTGGGATCTTGTGGATGAAGTTCTTGTACTAACGATGTGATGCTTCTTCAAAATCCTCTGTATTGAACTCCTACGGATTCCCAGATCTTCTCCGGCAGAACGAACTGAAGCGTTGGAATTCCTCGAAAAAGCCAAGGTATTCAACTGTCCCTCTTCATCATCAACTATAGGTTTTGGTCGATTTAACACGACCAATTCGTGTAAAGCTTGCAAAATTTGCTTCTATTCTTCTAAATTTACCTTGTGTCATCGGACGTAAATGTGGATAGTTTTCGTTAACTGTTGAGCTAGTTCTACTAAGAATCTTGTCGCATTTTCCATGTATAAAAAAGAATTAAGAATTTCTTGATTTGCATAAACATTATTTTCGTTATTGTTATCCATTTTCACTCTTTTTAGCAGTAATATTAAGGAACTTAAGGGGTAAGTACTAAATCACAAACATTAAAAACTTGACGTTTGAAAAATTATTTCTCGTATCCATAGCAACCATTCATATCATTATCGGAACATGTCATATCACTTTGTAGCAAATCTGATCGCCCATTCGATTCGATTATGTAACAAAGAATAGGGTATGCCATTAAAAAAAAAGATTTTTTTACATTTTTAACTCTGGCTGAAAAGTATAAATTTAAGCATTATTCTCAGGCAACGATGTTTATTTTAAAAAGTGCATACTATAAAGACATCGTTAAACCACAAACTTAATTGGCTTTTAGCTTTTTATCTAAATCCAAACAGGAGTTACAGTCCATTTTGTAAACGTGAACCAACAGACAAAATTTCGGAAAATAATTTTTATCTCCAAAACCGTAATAGATGGACATGGTATGGATTCAATAAAAAAGATTAAAAATTATTGTTCTCATCCAAAAATGCGAAAACATGTAGGGTGTTCCATTGAAAATAACAAAGTAGATGGCGACTTCCAGTATAACCGGAAGCCCTAGAAGTCTGAAAATATTTTAGTTGAAGAGAACGCAATCAATTATACCTGATTCTACATTTTCAAGTTTTATATTTTGGCCACAACCCCATAAACTTCTAATGAACGGTCTCGCTGAGACAACCTGTATACGTTGTGGCACCACTTCGTGGTGTCAGAACGTTTCCACTCATATATGGTATATAGGGGGTCTCAGGAGTCTGTACGCGAAGTTTCACGACGGTGCCACTTGTACCATACACACGAAAGAATCATGATTTTAATTAACGATATAGATCTGATGACGGTGCTTCGATCGGAAAGTATAAGTTAAACGTCTAAGTGACACCACTGACGTTGTGGCACCATCAAATTCGAAGCATATGCGGTGCAAGGTCAACCAGTTTTTGGTTATTCTACGTCCAGTTTTACTATTCTATTACCTGACTCAGTAATCCTTTGTATTCATTACTTAAGATTTTATTTACAATTTTATAATTCTTAGCTTCCGTGGCGGAAATTTTCATGCAATTAGTTAAACGCAACATGCGTTTTGTTTATGTCATGTTTAACTTTACACTTCCGGAAGTGGACAAAACTTTTATATTTCCTTTTATAATCATTAGAAGCAACTAATACGTGTTTCAAAAATTGTTAATTATACATATCTGGATTATGTTAGGTATGCATTTTATTTGTAGACATTTAAAAGATTATTGAAACATTTTTATTGCATTGTATTGTATTGTACGTAAAAGTAAAAAAATATTGTAAACGTTTCGTACAATTTAGTACCTTAAACAGAGTTTTGTTTACAAAAATTGAATTTAAAAAATGTTAGTATCGGGACCAAGGTTTATCAAATCTTGTAAAATACGATACTAAATTAAAAATTATTTAATAACTTACTCTGAGTAAAAATAACATAATTATGTATACATTTGGACAAAACGTCACAAGGTATAGCGTAGATGCTCAATAAGTTAATTTTATGCATTTTCCGTGACCATATTGATTTTGACCAATAACTAAAATACCTGAAAATCGTGATTTATACACCAATTTTGTTGAAATGACGTCTCAAAGCTTTGTATCGATGTACAATAGGTAAATTTATTGTATTTTCCGTGACCATATGGATTTTGGCCAAGAAATGTCAAAATCGTTATTGATGCACCAATTGAATTGAAAAATCGTCCAAAAACATTGCCTCCTTGCCCAATAAGTGAATTTAATGCATTTTCCGTAACCATGTAAATTTTGCCCATGAGATTTCAGAACTGTTATTTATGCACCAATTTTTCTTTGCAAAAAAAACGTACTAATGCATTGCGTTGATGCCCATTGCGTAAATTTTATGCTTTTTTGTGACCATATACATTTTGACTAAGAGATAACAATCGTTATTTATGCACCAATCTCGTTAAAAAACCGTCTCAAGGCATTGTATCGATACATAGTAAGTAAATCTAATGCATTTTCCGTTGCCATATGAATTTTGGCCACGAGATGTCAAAATCGTTATTTATCCACCAATTTCTTTGGAAAAACGTTTGAAGGCCCAACAAGTGAATTTAATGTATTTTCTGGGTATATATTTTGGCCATAAAATATCAATGTCGTTACCTATTCACCATTAAAAAAAAACATCCCAACGTGTCGTGTTGATGCATAATAAGTAAACTTTACGTACTTTTTCTGACCATATATGAACCAATTTTCTTAAAAAACGTCCAAACTCCTAGTTGACCAATAAGTTAGTTTAAAGCGTTTCCCTTCATCGCATTAATTTTGACCAAGGTATGGTAAAATCGTTATTAATGCACCAATTTTTCGTGGGAACAGGAATTTTTATTAGGAGATGTCAAAATTGTTTGTATGAACCCATTTTGCTACAAAAGTCCCAACGCATTGCCTCATTGCCCAATAAGTAAATTTTATGCATTTTTCGTTACCATATGGATTTTGATCAAGAGATGTTAAAATCGTTATTTATGTACCAATTTTGTTGAAAAAGCACACCCACATCGTTGCATTGATGCCCAATAAGTAAATTTATTGCAGTTTCTGTAACTATATGAATTTTAGCCCGAAAATGTCAAAATCGTTATTTAAACACCAGTTTAATTGGAGAACCGTCTCAAAGTATTGTATTTTTCATGGCCCAATGGATTTTGACTAAGAGATTAAAAAATCGTTATTTATGCACCAGTTTTGTTGGAATATGTCTCAAAGCATGCATTAGTTCCAAATGAGTGAGTTTAGTGCATTTTCCGTGAGCATTTGGATTTGGCCATGAGGTGTCAAAATCGTTATTTATGCACCAATCTTGTTAAAAAACCGTCACAAGGCATTGTATCGATACATAGTAAGTAAATCTAATGCATTTTCCGTTGCCATATGGATTTTGGCCACGAGATGTCAAAATCGTTATTTATCCACCAATTTCTTTCGAAAAACGTTTGAAGGCCCAACAAGTGAATTTAATGTATTTTCTAGGTATAGATTTTGGCCATAAGATGTCAATGTCGTTACCTATTCACCATTAAAAAAAAACATCCCAACGTGTCGTATTGATGCATAATAAGTAAACTTTACGTACTTTTTTTGACCATATATGAACCAATTTTCTTAAAAAACGTCCAAACTCCTAGTTGACCAATAAGTTAGTTTAAAGCATTTCCCTTCATCGCATTAATTTTGACCAAGGTATGGTAAAATCGTTATTAATGCACCAATTTTTCGTGGGAATAGGAATTTTTATTAGATGTCAAAATTGTTTTTATGAACCCATTTTGCTACAAAAGTCCCAACGCATTGCCTCATTGCCCAATAAGTAAATTTTATGCATTTTTCGTTACCATATGGATTTTGATCAAGAGATGTTAAAATCGTTATTTATGTACCAATTTTGTTGAAAAAGCACACCCACATCGTTGTATTGATGCCCAATAAGTAAATTTATTGCATTTTCTGTAACTATATGAATTTTAGCCCGAAAATGTCAAAATCGTTATTTAAACACCAGTTTAATTGGAGAACCGTCTCAAAGTATTGTATTTTTCATGGCCCAATGGATTTTGACTAAGAGATTAAAAAATCGTTATTTATGCACCAGTTTTGTTGGAAGATGCCTCAAAGCATTGCATTAGTTCCAAATGAGTGAGTTTAGTGCATTTTCCGTGAGCATTTAGATTTGGCCATGAGGTGTCAAAATCGTTATTTATGCACCAATTTCATGCAGAAACGTCCCAACTCATTGAATCAATGACCAATAAGTAAATTTTATGCATTTTTCGTGTCCATATTCATTTTGACCAAGAGATATCGGAGTCGTTATTTATGAACCAATTTTCATTTGGCGTCCAAAAGTGTTGTATCGTTTCCCAATAAATTATTCTAAAGATTCTCCTTGATCACATTGATTTTGATGTGGCGCTATTTATATACCAATTTTGTTGGAAAAACGTCCCAAAGAATGATATCTATGCCCAACACGTAAATTTAATGTATTTTCTGTGAACGTATGAATTTTGGTGAAGATGTGTGAAAACCGCTCTTTCTGAAAGTTTTTTTGGAAAAACGTCCCAAAGCATTGCATCGTTGCACAATAAGTAAATTTAAAACATTTCTCTGGACCACGTAGATTTTGATCAAAAGCCAAAATTAGTATACACGCTCAAAATTCGTTGGAGACATGTTTGAATGCATTGTATCGTTGGCCAATGGTGGAATTACATGTATCAAAGTATAGCAAATTTTAACAATTGTGCAGCATCGTTTCTTATTCTTCCATTTAGGATGAAATATTACTTCTCTAAAAACTTTCACTTTCACTTTCACCAAATAAGCAACGAAGCGTTACTCGCTGATGGTGTATACATACATATATATATATATATATATATATATATATATATATATATATATATATATAATATATATTAGAAATTTTCTTTAGTTCGCCACAGTCGACCGCTGATCATGATATCGTAGCCATTGAAATGCGTTCGGTCTTTTTTAATTTTGTGTGGTACGTGGGTGTATTTTGTTTGTTACAGAACCTGCCACAATTCCAGTGTTCCAGATTTTTCAAACTTACTTTATCGTAATAGGTTTTTAGATTTGGGGATAAAGTTTTGTGTGCACTATATCAGTAAAGTGTCTTTATCATACTAGCCTGGTACTCATCTAGCTCGCTGCGCTCATAATCTCACACTCGTCCTATAAGGAATCATGTTACTGACTTGGTACATACATAACTGTTACTTCACTGTTGCATAAGTTTAATAATGAAAACTGTAAAAAATGAATATTGTCTATCGAGTAGTTTGTAATTACCTAGTTACACATGCAGTGACTTGCACTTTTTTGATAACACGAAACGATAACTGTTATGCAAAACTTATCATTTCATTGGTTCAAAAATTGAAATTTGTGTTATTTCATCGGTTGATGGGGTTAGGTTGACATACGTATGTTATAGTCTACCTAATTACATTGCAGTATTTTATCAAATCAATATTTTTAACTGAAGTGGTAAGGTTCGATGATATGAATTATTTTGGATTTGATAGTTTAGAAACCATTTAAACTGCTTTTATTGTAATTTTAATGGTATATTAATTACACATGGCCTAATTACGTTTTCACTTAATTACCTTAAAAAAGGAAATAAAAAAATATCAAATAACCTAAAATCTTTTGCATCTTCACAAATGAAGTTTAGTTCTCTCGTCAATCTATATTTTACTTTGCGTTTGCAGTATCTTTACAAATGAAGTTTAGTTCTCTTGTCAATCTATATTTTACTATGCATTTGCAGTACGACCTTTTATATCAGCTTAGTATACAAGCGCAGCGTGCAGTAACATTTTTATTGCAATAATGCAATAAACCGTTACGTTTTACACTAAAAATCAACTAGCGCAAACATGCTTCAAATAACTCCTCCGATTTTTTACAACAAAAAATTGTAATTACCTAAGAGCGCAAATATAGCGTCTTTTTAAATAATTGAATCACAATTAAAGTGGTTTTTAGTAACGTACTTGATGAAGGGAATTTTTTTAAGGAAGTGTACAACTCATTCAATGAAACTGGGTTGGAAAATACCCTCATATTGCATAATGTGTTTAAAATTTTTATCCTTCTTTTGTTCCAAATGCTTTTTTTTTAATTTTACATATTATTCTTTAAAAACACCAAATTAAATGCAATATAACTATAGTTATTTTGGTAAACACAAAAAAATTCGAAATAACAAGTAGGTTATTCTAATGTTTATTTAGTTTCGTATGTAATTTCTTCACATTTAACGGAACTGTATTCCTTATTCTTATAAATATTATTGTAACAAAAATTGAAAAAAAACATTTCTGTATAATACTAATTTAATTTTTTTTAACATAACATGAAAATAATAGTAACTAGATATTTGATTAAGTATATTTTTACATGATCTAGGGTCCTTTAAAACAAATATAGTGAAAGAAATGTAAAAATTTGTACTTACATGTTAACAAAAGAAGCCACTTATACTAAAATAATGACGATGATGAGGTACTTAACGATTATATTGGAAGCGGTATCCACTTTATTATTTTATTTTTTCGAGTATTTAAAAACCCAGCACATTAATATATTTTTTGAATTATGGATCTTGTGGTGTACCCGGTTGATGCTTGCATATACAGGTTTTTTCATAAAATACAATTTTAGTAACCGCATAGTGGCGAGTTCAAATTATGTGTTCTACGTGAATATTTAGTGGTTAAAAGATAAACAAACTATGTATATGTCTGTTATAGCAGTTATGTATCAATAAAAATTGGTTCATATGGTTGAATTTGTTAGGTACACTGATAAGTTAGGTCAATACAGTACAGTTATTCATTTTCATAGGAATACTGCGATTCACGGCCGTATTTGGTTTTGGCTATTTCATGTTCGTTTTGAATCCGGTGGTATACAATTAGGTTGTAGTACTTAACTATTTGTTTACATAGACCGCCTCTTGGGTATTGTATTTTCTTTGTGAATACATTAAAATCGATCTTTGTATAGTATAATTTAAAACCCTTACAAGAAAAATTATTAAGTAAAATAATGTATTAATTTTAAACTCATTAATGCAATATTTATTATTTGTCACATCAGATTCATTAATTAAATAAATTGATCTTTAGCGTATTTAGTTTTATATGAAAAACGATATGATATTACCTAAAATTGAATCGTCTTGTGGATACTATTTGCCATAAACAAGTTGGTTTTTGAAATATTTACACAGTACTTAGATACCTTTTTGATTTTTTAGCATTCGTTTATTATCCTACAGGAAACATTCATTAAGAAAGCTTATCCAAAATTTAGCTGCCCCTAATAAATGTTTTTGAAGTTAGATTTAATGGTTTTAAAATATTCATAGAATATATTTTAGCGCCTTCTACAAAGTACCCTTATTTTTTAAAACACACACACACACGCACTCGCACACTTACACACACACACACACGCACACGCAGACGCACAAGTCCACGCACACTCTCACGCACACGCACACACACACACCCACCAAAGGACTAGATGGTTGCAAAAACGCAAAAAAAATTAATTGAAAACTGTATTGCACTTAGCGCTTCGCACATAAGAAAGTAAGAATCACGTATTTTAGTAATAGCGTATCACAACAATATAGCCAATCTTTTTACAATAAAATCGATAAAGAAATAAGATTGTTTGGCATATCCTACGCACCAAGGTGTTCCATAACAAAGGTCATAAAATTTAGTTTTTTCTATCACAATACGACCATAGTTTTTAATGCAATCAATCCACAAAGGCTTTCAGGATATGGTGACCAATTATAAAAATTATAAAATAACCTCAATGCTCATTACATTGATATCATAAATCTCTTTCCTAGCATTATTGGTAATCAGCTAGTAAATACAGATTCACAAACGTGGTAAACGAAATGCTATCCATTAATCTAAAATCTTAAAGTTAATGTTTTTCCCATCGGAATATGATCAAGCATTCTTAACGGAAACATTGTGTGAATAAAGATATTTAATATATTCGAAACAGTATGGTGTGTCCGATGCCAAAACATCATAAAATGTAGTTTTGATTATCACAACTATATGACCAATCTTTTTCCCAACCAGTTTGGTCTATAAATAAAGGTAATCAATCTGGCAAGCGCAATATAGTGAGCAATACCAAAAAATATATAGTTTTTGTCTATCATAGTACAATGAAACTTCAGAGCCTGATGACCTACGTACTTCAAAATCAATAGGAGCTGTATATCAAATTTCAAAACTATGTGACGTTTTTAGACCAACCTAACGTGCGTACGAAAAACGAATTTTTCAATACTGTAAACGATCTTAACAATACTATAAATTCTTGCAAAGTTTTTGTAAAAACTATTATTATAAATAAAAACATGCCTTACATTTTTACGTTTTCCCAAAGAAATTGATACATAAATCAAGGCTTTGATATATCTTAGTCCAAATGCACGTAGTCGCCACAAATTTTTGGGTATCGAGCAAGCGCGGTTGCATTGGTGCTTATGACTGTTTTGATAGCTCTTAGTCGAAATGCACGTGTTTACCGAGAATGCATAAAATCCACTCCCTGGGAATGAAAATATTATGTTTGGACGTTTCCCCAACGAAGCTTGTTCATAAATAACGAGTTTGACATCTATTGGTCAAAATGCGCGTAATTACAACAATGAGCAAAATTCACTTCTTGGGCATAAAACTAACACGTTTTAACGTTTTTACAAAGAAATTGGTGCATAAATTACGATTTTGACATCTCTTAGCCATTCAGGGGCCACGAAAAATTGATTAAATTATCATATTAGGCAACGATACAATGCTTAGGGCATGTTAATATTTACAATCTTTTCCACTAATGGAAAAAATTGAAATATATGCATCTAGTCATAACTTTATTGTAATAATCCTTTCACATATTATTAAAAAGAAAGTTGTTTGCTGCGTTAATTGAATGCGTACATGTAAAGTAACAATAGTTAGATAAATAAACTGGTCCATCAATATTCATGTATCTCATAGTCTAAAGTAGTTAACTCGAACTAAATACTCTATTATTTGAAGTTTGTCCAACAAAGAAGCAAACCATTACGTTCCAACAATAAATATTTGTGAGGTCAACCAACTAATCCCGCCCACTTTCATATATATGGTGCCAGATAGTATATATAAATTTTCTTATATATTGCTGCCTAAAGGTTGTTTTACCTCTACACAATCCCGGTGCCTCTTAGACCAAATATAAATTGGTACCACTTGACTGCTTTACCTATACACACACAAGCGCACGCACGCACACACACACACACACACACACACACACACACACATATATATATATATATATATATATATATATATATATATATATATATATATATATATATATATTTTATTCTGAAACTTGTGTAAATAAACATACAAATTAATTCAACGTTTCGGAGCGTGCTTTGTTCCTTTGTCAAGAATTTAATTTGTCAAAATAAATTCTTGATAAAGGGAACAAAGGACGCTCCCGAAACGTTGAATTAATTTATACGTTTATTTACACAAGTTTCCAAGAAAAAAAATGTCTTACATTAATACTTGTGGAAATCTAAATAGATAGGATAAAAACTCTCTTTTGTTGTATGAAAATGTAAACCTTCATCATTATTACACATATTTAAAATAATTATTTTTTGGGTTTTTTATGGAGTATTTTAGTATATGTTATACAAATCTAAACGTTTATATATCACTTTACAGTTATCTTCGTCAATTGTAATTATCTTTTTGGGTTTTTTATGGTGCAGTTTTATATATGTTATACAAATGTAAACGTTTCAATAAGACTTAAAGTTACCTTCGTCATTAGTAATATAATCTTTGAGAATTGTATTGATCGAAACGTTTAGATGTGTATAACATATACAAAAATACACAATAAAAAACCCAAAAAGATAAATATTTTAAATATCTCTCGTGTTATTATTGACAATGGTACGTTTCAGATATATTTTGTAGAAATACGTTTTTAAAAAACTACTATCAGAAATCGTCTTTATTGTTCAACCAATTTCAATATTGCGTGTAATTCTCAAGAAATGATGACATTTAGTAGCAAGTAATATGTGACGTGCGTTACTTAGTTTATAGTATTTTTTGAAAGGTTTGTGTAAGTATGCTTAAAAATTTCGCTTTAGGTAAAAGCCC
This sequence comes from Vesta saturnalis, assembly GCA_036346205.1. NCBI lineage: Eukaryota > Metazoa > Arthropoda > Insecta > Coleoptera > Lampyridae > Vesta > Vesta saturnalis. Next base: position 104,871 of record JARFJB010000865.1, read on the forward strand.
ATCTTACGCCATTGTTTCACGTTACGTCAATCATAGTAGGAATTACAATTATCTGCTTTATTGAGGCAAATATATATATATATATATATATATATATATATATATAATAAGAAAAATTTAGTGGGTAGCAGCCAAGGTTGTGGGGCTAGTTTAAAATAAAGAAACGATCCTTTGTTCAAAGGGAAGCTTTCGGTAAATTTATTACCTTTGTCAACCAATCTACAAGAAGTTATGCGTTAATCAAACATATAAATTAAAATAAGATAGTAACTTACGATCGTGGATACAGTTAAAAACATTGAAGCAGCATTGAAAGAAGATATTTCAATTTAAATTTGAATTAGATGTCAAAATCAATTTTTGGAATTTGACAAAAAAAATCATTGTCATAGTTATAGGAAAAACAAAGAAAATGGTTATGAAATCAATGTATAAGAAGATTAATACGTTGAATGTGATTGTGTGGTAAGTGTAAAAGTGTTATGAATGGGATTATTTAAGATTATTTGAATGTCTATTATTACATAGGACTCTTACTTCTATGTGGGACATTCTGGAGATTAATACCAAATAGAGTTATTCATGATAACTCTTTTACACTAAAAAAAATGGTAAAATCCACACAAAATAAATCCCCTTCTGCCACTAAGGGTTAATCCGTTAATAGTTCATCCTATGATTTCTGTGTTTATCTAGATAAAGTATGTTAGAATAAATTATGTTTAAATTTTGAGTGTCACTTCTCTTATTCATTACATAGTCTGTACAGCGTATGTGGGCCATTTCTAAAAACTTTCTTTTGAATAAATTTGATTCAGAGGTCAAGACTTGTACTTTGTCGAAATCAGGGCTGTGCCCAATGGAATGTACGTCTTGTGACAAAGCACAAGCATCTTTTCTGACTCTTATGTCACTGCGGTGTGATGTAAGTCTATATCTAAGATTCCTTGAAGTCATGCCGATATATGATTGGTTACAATCACTACAAGGGATCTTATATATAACATTTGTTTTATCTAAAGTGGCGGTCTCATCCTTAAGCAGGATGAATAGATTGTTAGCTCTTTTAATGTTTTGTAGTGATTGTAACCAAATTGGAATATCTTCTTTCAATGCTGCTTCAATGTTTTTAACTGTATCCACGATCGTATATCGTATATCGTATATCGTATATATATATATATATATATATATATATATATATATATATATATATATATATATATATATATATATATATATATATTTAATTACGTATTTCTACATTAAAATGTGCTCAATGGTTGAGATTTACTTAAATTTTATCTTAAAAGATAATAACTACAATAACGCCTTCTAGCCTTGCTTTGATATGAACATTCGCATAATGAGAGAGCGCACATGTTTCCAATACGGTGTTTAACGTAATTTTCGTCGTTCATTTATTTAAACGTAACCAATTAATTGTTGGTATATAAATTTAAACACTACGAAATATTTTTTCTTCAAACTTATATTTTGGAACTAATACTATTGCAAAATTTGTATTATCTCAACATGGCGATGCAAGAATTTCTTCTAATGTCGTTATATATGATCTACGAACAAATTAGACAAGTTTCACTGAGACCTTATAATACCTTCTGACTATAATCACGATTACACCATGCAGCTGTTAACTTCATCATCTGCAGATTTTACTGAGGTAAATCTGGTTATCATTTCTCTTCAGAGGTATATGTAAATTGTAAAAGGTAGGCAGGTTCAGCTGATGCGTAACGTCACCCCATAAAGGACTGAAATATGAAATATTACAACCTCGTATACGTAACAAACAAAATACAGCCACGCCACGTACCACACAAAATTAAAAAAACACCGAACGCGTTTCAATAGCTAAGCTATCGCCATCAGCGGTCGACCGCTTATGATGATAGCTTAGCTATTGAATCGCGTTCGGTGTTTTTCTTAATTTTGTGTGGTCGGTGGGTGTATTTTGTTTGTTACAGATCCTGCCACTGTTCCAGTGTTCCAGATTTTCCTCGTATAGGTAAAACACCCCATTATATTAAACATTCTGCCGACTTTGTTGAAAAAATACATAATTTCAAAATTGAAAGTGATATATGGACAGTTTTGATGTTGTTTCGCGTTTTATAAAAGAAACTATTTAATATATTGATATTTTTTCAAATGATATAACCATTCTTTTTTTTCACTGTCTTACGACGACTTATTTCCAGTGTAATAGTAATTTCTATGAACAGTTTAGCAATGGATAGTCCCCTTAGTCTTTCTCTAGTTAACTTTTACGTGGAAAAATTTGAAACAATAGCGTTTCACAATACTGCTAAAGAACCTTCAGTTTGGTATAGATATGTAGATGACACATTTGTTATTTGGAGGCATGGGGAAGAGGCACTACATAAGTTTTTGTTTTTTATAAATGGTGTACATCCTAGCATCCAGTTTACCATGGAAAAAGAAACTAATGGAAGTTTACCATTACTTGACATATTAGTATCTAGAAATAATAAGTACTATCTTTTAAGGTTTACAGAAATCTGACACATACTGATAGATATCTTATTTATCCAACCACCACCCCGTCAGAAAATTTGTGTAATTAAATCTTTAGTAGATCGAGCAAAACGAAGTTGTGGTCCTGAATTTTTAAAAGATGAATATAAGTATTTAACAAAATCTTTACAAGATAATGGACATTCACTTACAAATATTAATAATGTTCTTACACCTTCTAGACATAACCTTAGAGAAAACCCAGTTCTTAATGTTGGTACTGCTTGCCTTCCTTTGATAGCTAATGTTACAGATAGGACTGAAAAAGTCTTAATTAAATATGGTATTAGGGCTATTTTTAAACCTACAAGAAAAATTATAGGACATTTAAGGTCATCTAAAGATGTTTCAAAACCATTATCATCTTCTGTAGTGTATCAGTTATCCTGTTCATGTGGAAAAGTATACATTGGAACCACAAAGCGTAGCTTTGATCCAAGATATAAAGAACATACGAGATTTTGTTGATTAGGTCAACCAGAGAAGTCTGCGGTAGCTGACCATGCCTTAAATAATTTAAATCATGATATTCAATTTGACAGTATGGAAGAATTGTTAAGACAAACTCATTATTATGTTCGTATTGAGATATATAAATAATTTTAATAGACAAGAAGGAAATCTCCGTTTAAATAGGTTTTGCCATCGAATAATTTTAAAAAAAGGCCTTGATTTTAATTTTAGCTTTTTGGAGTGTCTATGTTTTTGTTGTGTTTTCCTAGACCTTAAATTAAACGCTTCACCAATTATATTTTGAATTACCACACCAACGTAATTGAAGTTAAAATTAAAAATTACATAAAACGTTCTGCATTATGCTTTTCATTGTTAAATAGCACTTACACTTATTGATAAAACTATTTCTATGTTAGATTTAACTATTTTAATATGTCAAGTTTCTATTTGTGAATGATTCTATCAATTTCAAATTGAAGTTATTCACAAATTTAAACTTACATCATATTTTGATTAAATTTTGTTAAATTTGTTTGTTGGTTGCACATTTAATTTTTTAATTCTCTAGTTATTCTTTACTAAAATTGTATTCTATAGCTGGCTTTATACGTTTTCCAAACTGTTATATTAATAGCAGATTTATGTTTATGTTTTAATTTTTCAAACTGCACAAAATTGTTTTGAACATCTTTAACAATTTTATTAGATAATACTACTACTGACGAAGATAACTGTAAGTGTTCTCGAAACGTTTGAATAATCTGTATATACATATACACCATTTAAATATTTTAAGATTATTCCCTTATTTCATGTTTGAAATTTTTCTGACAGCGTATTGGACTTGTTTCTCTACTTAAAATTGTTCGTCTAAGAAACTTTTTTAGCGTAACACACATTACCGGTAACTTTGTAAGTATCGAGTGGTATTATATTCCATAATACATGAATTATCTTAACCTTCTGCTATTGGAAATGAAATACTGACGAACCTACTATTTTAGCGCATTTTTTAAACAGGCCAATTTCCTTGGGAAAAGGTCAAACTTATGCTCTCGATAGCCAAGAACTAAAAGTCGTACCTTACATTTCTACGTTGAGCAAAATATTGAGGAGACTGGTGCTCAAAACCTGTCGTTGAGGTGCTAAAAATTGTGCGTTATCGGAATAAGGGTTGTGTGCGCAATACATACTTGTTTTTTCTTTTAAGATTATTTCATGGTCGTTTAAGCTTACGTTATACGTTGTTAGGCCAGAGGAAAAGTTGTTAAATAACACTAGAGCTGACCTAACTAACCTCAGAAAACACCACACAAAAGAGGTTTAGCTCTCCGACATTTAATTTACTTTCATTCAAGCTGTGCTGATTAATAAGAATTTGAGACATGAACATTAAAGTTCGATTGCTCATGCCTTTTTCAAGCACAAAATTAATTATTACGATCTGTTAACATTACAAGCAAAGCTCCACAAATTAAATGACCTTGTCAATCGCCGAAATATAACTGGAATAAGGAAAAGAATAAGGATATATATATATATATATATATATATATATCACTGAAGACGTTAGGCAATGTTAGTCAATGTTCACTATTAATTAGGAAAACAACTATTGCAGTTTTGTTTGATTTAAATACAGGAGATAACGAACCAATTTTTGCATCCTTATTATTAGGCTGAACAAAGATATTTAGGGCATTTTCACTGTATCATTTTCCCTTCAAATTTATTTGTAGAAGGAACTAATTACAACTTTGATTAAGAATTAACTGTTGAATTTTGTATCGCATATTACAACTGCTAAATAGCTATTGGTTTAATTAATAACATTATAATTTGTACTTGTTACAATCGATCATTGTACCATGGCTTTAAATAAATGCAAATTTTCTTGTTAGCGAATTTTTTATTGAACTTTCAAGTCCTAAATTAAAATGTAAATATAAAGAATTAATGGATAAATCGAATCCCGTGCCTCGGATTGGTTTATGTTTTATATGCAATTTTATTATTATTATATTAAAGAAACAAAATAATTATCTGAATTTGTAATCTATCAGAACCTTTAAACTAAATTGTATTAGTGAACGCCTTATTATTGAAACATTTCAAAGTTCAAATAGATAATTGATGAATAAGGACTCTGTTCGCAGAGGAATAATATTGAATTGCTGTATCGAGCTTTCGAGATTACATTTTGTTTAAAATTATGGCGAATTGAGCAAAGTCTTTAGAACAAACAAATATAAACTGTTAATTAAGAAACTGAGTAATGTATTACGTATTGAACGTCAATATGTTACACTACTTTTTAATTATTAAGTGCCATCGTACACAATTTTGAATTTGTTTCTAACTTTCAGTATGTTCGTTTTCACAATCTTAAATTAATTTTTCTATTTCGATTTTTTTTTTTTAAATTGCAGGTTAATTCTCTAACAGGATTTCGGAAATGGGGAGTTGAGTTGGACATGCTTTAAGATTATTTTGATGTACTGGGTATATGCTGTCGTATATTACCGTGTGGAATGTATTTTGGACGTAAAGGAACTGAGTTTGCACGAGAAAATTGTTTTTCTGTGTACATAATGTACATTAGTGTAAATGTTACCCAGTGGAGTTTTAATAAAGCGTTATGTGCCATATAAAAGAGTGTTTAAATGTTATATAAAGATTTTCAAGTTGAAAGTATTAAATTTGGTTAAAAAATTGAATACGGCAAGTTTTGAGTAAATGGAATTTTAAAGTTTAAAACCTCCAGCAATTTTTAAGAATAAGATAATTTAAATGTTAATAATGATTTTATCTTCACTGCGATATAACATACAAAAAATTATAATACATTACAACATAATACATTTATTTAAAAAAAAAACTCGAAAATATAAATGAATGCGGATAATGCAGAAAGAAAAGAGGGAATGTCCATTAAAAGTCCTATCTAAGCTCTATACGATCTCTATGTCTTCTGGGAAATTCCCTTCATCATGGAAGTTAGGAAATGTTCAACCTATTCCCAAAATTTTGTCTAAAATCATGGAAAAAGTCATCAATCAGCAACTGCTCACGTTCCTTGAAACTAACAAACTCCTTAGTGACCACCAATATGGGTTTAGGCAAAGTCGTTCAACAGGTGATCTTCTTTCATATGTAACCCAAGTTTGGAACAATACAGTAGAGCAGTCCGGTGAAACAGTTGTAGTCGCTTTAGATATCTCAAAGGCATTTGACTAAGTTTGGCATAAGTGTTTACTTACCAAACTCACCGAGTTTGGGTTAAATGAGACGCTCATCAACTGGGTTTCTAGTTTCCTTGATAAAAAACGAATACGTGTAGTAGTTGATGGCTTTTTTTTTCAAAAGAAGTTAGCATTAACGCGGGCGTACCACAGGGATCCGTTATAGCGCCTACACTTTTTCTGCTGTACATAAATGACCTTATTTCTTCAACAACTAACCCCATCCATTGCTTTGCTGACGATAGTGATAATCCACATTCTATGTCAAATCAAGAAATTAAAGCTGAAATGGCAAATTCAATCAACAAAAACGTTCAACGTATTCTTGAATGGGGAATCAATAATCTAGTTAAATTTAATGCTAACAAAACTCAGTGTTGCCTTGTGTCCGCCAAAAGAGATCGATCATTTCCGGTTGTAAGTATGAATGGCTCAGTTCTTAAGTTTTCAGACTCTATTACTCTGTCGGGTATGACTGTATCTTCAAATCTCTCATGGGTTGACCATCTTCTGTCAGTTACCAAAACAACTGCTCGTAAAATAGGCTTTTTGTACAGATCTAAGCAGTACTTTACCTCTCAACAACTCCTTCTGCTGTATAAGGCCCAAATTCGGCCTCATCTGGAATATAATTCTCACCTCTGGGTTAGTGCTCCCCAATACGCTCTCGATATCGTTGATCGTATTCAAAAGAGAGCGATTAGGCTTATAAATGACCCGTCCTTAACTTCTCATATACAGTCCCTTGAGCATAGAAGGATGGTTTCAGTTCTTTCTTTGTATTATCGTTATTACAACGGCTATTGTGCTGCTGAATTATATTCTTGGATACCATCTCGGGCTATCTTTGCGAGAAACACTCGGTTCGCTTATTCACATCATCAGTATGCAGTACAAATCTCCACTTGTACCAAACAGGCGCAATCCACATTTTTCTACACGGCTTGTAAACTCTGGAATGATCTCCCTAGTTCCTGCTTTCCTCTCACTTATGATATGAGAAAATTTAAGGTAGCTGTTCATAGGCATCTATTGACAATTCACTATCCCTCTATCCATCCTCCTAAGTGTTCCTGAGTGCTTTAGCACGATAGGCCAAATTTAGCCTGTTCAGGTCCACAACCATAAAAAAAAACATTATTCGTCATTGTCCTCTATGTTTGAGTAGTACAACTCGTCATAATAATTTTGGGCTTCAGTTGAACACAATGTTTTCAGTTCTTGTAAGTTACTGTATTTTTTTTTGATATGGGAAGAAGATCTAAAATGGACAAAATTTGTTAGTAGATAAATAAAATAGAAGTTAAGTACATACGCACCTGTGTACTTCTTATTTGGAAACAAAAAATTCGTTGGTTTGTAGTTCAGCCATAGTAATTCCTCGGTGGCAATAAAACACTTTCTTCCCAAGCTCCATTATAAGATTGTCTATGCCTTATAAGCCGTAGATAATTGATATCCATTTCGATTTCTTTAATGGGCTGAATGGCAAACCGGAATTTTTTCTGATAAGCAAATTAGTTAAAAAATGAAGTCCAGTCTCGCATAATAGCTTGATCATTTTCTACATTTTTCACAAGAAACGGAGCTGGTTTACTTCCAGCCCGTTCAATCTCCTCAGTCCACTGACGGAAGTTCAGCTGAAACTTTTTGGTTTAGAAGATCCATATTTCTATTACATTCCTGATAAAAATGTCTTCTAATGGGGAATGTTATCTTAAAACAGTCCAACCGTTTCCTTATGTCAATAATGTAATGCATGTACCTTATTAAATTATAATTTTTATTTTGCCCTCGACCGGAATCGTAAAATATCTGGAGATGTTTAACTTCTTGATCTATATAGTATTGTATAAAATGATCCAGCATGGTTAGAACCTCATCACTTCCTTTTTTTGCTGTAATTTCACGGTAAATGTAAAAAATAGGATTATTAGTGGCCAGAAGGTGAATGTTAAATGAAAAAACGGAGAGTTGCCTTTTGTAGTACACGTCGTTTGTTGTGATATTCGGAACAGGTAAATTTTTTTGAAAGTCCATTCAGATAGCTTCAGTTGTGCGATCTTTTTGACATTTAAATTTTTGGTCTCGTTTGCGATCGTAAAATACTTGAGCTTTCTTCTTGTACACCACATTTTGTGTTTCTAATGATCTTAACGTCTTTTGTATTTCGTCTGCTGAAGATGGTAGTTAACTGCTTTTGCAAGTTGTTTGTCTTTACCATAAAATGGTCACAGGCGCTGCAAGTGTCTTTCCGAGGATAACCAAACTATATGTTAAATTCAGAGTTAAGAATTGTTCTGTAGGATTCGTATGAAACAATATAATTGGAAAATTTTTCACAATACATTTTGTACATTTTTGAAATATTCAATTCTACACTTAAATACCAACGACCCGATTTTTTTAAGCTATAATGGCTTTTAACGCCCTTAAAGGACGATATGTCACCTTCTATGTTTTTATTCTTTAGACAATTTCTTTGGTCTGTTACAATGTTTACATCTAGTATCACGAACTGGCAGACCTGTTGTTTTAAGACATTTTTGTAAATGTTCCATTTTTTTTTTTTTTGAAATCCCAAATAATGGATAAAAGCTTTGAGACACACCGGTATTTCTGTAACGCTTTGTTCTTTAATTAATTTTACATGATAAGAATACGAGTTATCATGTTATAACGCTTCGTCTTCAATGTTTCGAGGTCGCCTACGCTTAATAGTTTTAGTGGAAATTAATCCAGTTAAATAAGCATTTTGTTCACTATAAGATTGGAGTTCGTTAAACTGTTTTAAAATTGTGCGCCTATCTTCCTCATTTACGTTATTAAAACATTTTAATCTCTTACATTTACTCAACCTGAACTTCTTTCTTACATCCTTCATTCGACCAAATTTGGTCATGTGGTCTTGGCTGTCTTCGTTCTCCATAGTAAATTTAAAAGTAAAAGACAAACGTTTCTCTTAATAAAAATACTGAATTGTTCTACACCTTTACACGTGCACGGTTAATAAACCAAAATATATGAATGAACGTAAACATCTCTCAAGTTTAAAACCAATATAATGTGGACGTCCCCCTTTTTAATTGGTACAACCCCCTTTTTCCCCGGTATACCATAACTTCAAAGGTGGTTATATTAGGACTGAGCTACTTTTTCCCCCTGGAAGTTATGCATAACAAAATATAGCGTTTTCTGCAATAGATGGCAGCAATAACTCAACTTACATAAAACTGTGGCATTCCTCCTTTTCCCCTGTGGCATATGGTAGTATATGGAGTGAATTTCAATGGGAATTAGGGTTTTTCAGAAGAATTGAGAGTATGTTTCTAAAGAAATTCAAGATGGCTACGTTTTTCTCATATGGGTTGCGTTCTGTTCCGCTTTCAAATTTTCCACTCGGCATACACGCGCAATTCTTTTGTGATAGGTTGAGTATGGTTTCAGCGCAAAAAATTTGATGACGTTGGGCAAAATAGATAACCGTTGGTATTTAAGGGAGAGCCTGCTATTGTATAAGGAAGTCACTCGGCAAAACAACTATTTTAAAGGAAAAACAACGCGAAAAGTTTTTGAGAAACCTTAAAATGGTCAGTAGTGGTTTTTATTTATAAATAATCCGTACCGCAGTCCATCTTAGTTGACTGCAAAAACTTATATTGGAGATGAAGTATTTACACATTTACAAATGACAGGATTTATTGCGAATTGAAACAAAAATATTAGTTCGTTTTTCTTTCAAAAATTTAAGAAGTATTGAATCATATTTAAAGTAAACAGCAAACATCGAGTTAGAAGTGTTATCTATTGAAGCGCGTGTGACCTAAGAAGAAACCTAAAGTAATCCTTTAAGTAACAAAATAGAGATGTGTTTGTTAAGTTAAACAGTAGTGGACATAATTGTCATTGGTTTTAGTACATGTGCAATTGTCAACAATTCTAAATTGATTGTATAAAAACATTTGAGTTTCGATGTTCAAGTGAAGTAAATATTCCCTGACATTTACATATTTCACAAAAAAATATATTCTTGATAAAAATCTCTGCATGACTTGTAGATCCATAATCAGGTACGAAATTTTTAAAACATTGGCTGGAATACAGACAAAATTAAAAATAATGATTTGGATGGAGAGCAAAATACGTTCAAACTGTAATCGTAGCAATCATCGAATAGGTAAATTCTTAAAACTCACCGTTGATCGCAGGTCTAAATATTTGTATTTTTAAGAGCCAACAGCAGGAATCAATCAAATAGCGTCATTGCATTAAAATATGTGTCAAAAAGTGTTATTACAAATACGACAAGTATTTATTCAGTTCACACTATTAGTTTATTGTGCCGACTAGAAAATGTGAAAAATTATTTGTTCGATAATTCTTAGATTAAGTAACAGTCTGTATGTGTAACCCTTTTTGTTTGTTCGGAAAATATTTTTGTAGAAGTATTTCAAATTCTAATACCAATATGTAAAATAAATCACAAATTGACAAAACATTTTAAAATGTAATTTTATTAACATACAACAATAAATAACTACAGAAGTTTAATTAGTTAGAATCTAATTCACTGTCGCTGTCTTTGTCACTACTGCTGCAATCAATTTCTTCATCACTTTCACCTGTATTTACATTAAAAATCAGCTCTTCGACTTCATCAAAAAAGCCTTCTTTTTCTAAATATTCTTGTTCAATCTTTTCTGTATGTTATCACACAGCTTACATTCTTCACGACCAATTGATTTAAATTTATTCTCTGCTAATTTCCACAAATCTTCAAATTTAAACGTAATATTATTACTCCCTACATAATTTTTAACTTGAGCCCATATCTTTTCAATTTTATCTTACTATGGATGGTAGGCAACCTTACCACGGAATGACTATGTTCAGCCATCAACTTATCAATTAAATAATTTTTATGAACTGGTCGATGAAGTTCCGGTTTTGTCTCACTTTTCTTCCGATTAGGCTCGGTAGAGTTGTTGTGGTAAGATGCGTTATCAACCACTAACACAGAATTAGGATTGAGATTGGGAACAAGTTTATCGATCAACCACTTAATATAATTCTTAGAATTCATGTCGTCACGATAATCTCCTGACTTTAATCCCGATTTAAACATGAACAATGCATTTGGTACAAATCCTTTAGCACCACCACAATGTAACACTATTAGGCGCTGTCCTTTTGTAACAGGTGCTTTCACTCCCTTGTAAATGCTGTCATACCATCCATGTGAACTCGTATGTAAACTGTGCAAGTATGATTCGTCTTCATAAATGATTTTTCTGCCCTCTTCTCTGTGCTTTTTCATTTTTCTTAAAAATGTGGTTCTGTTCGCCCTTATTGCGGAAAGACCTTCCTATTGCCTTTAGTCTTCTGCCATTTTAAACCCATCTTTTTCACAATCGATTGAAAGCTACGTAATTTTCCTATTAAATGTATCCCTTCTTCTTGGACAGGTGCGAACACATTTTGTTCGTTTATTGTTTTACGAGGTGAACCAAACGTACTTCCTTCAGGTTTCGATCTGCGTTCCTGTGTAACGCGTTTAATTGTTCTTCTGGATATGCCTGTTGCTTCTGCTAATCTTTCATACACACGATCGACATGGATAATAAAATCTTTTGATTCTTTTTCTCGCTTCATAAATTCATACAATTTATAAACAGTTTCACAAGCTTGACTGTGAATAACTACTCCACTCATGTTCAAAACGTTTACTTGACAGTTTGGATAACAAATAACGATGAAATAATAAAACGTCTCTTGTAAAAGAAGATTTTGTATAAAACAGAAGGAATAAACTCAAGCGGTAACGTACGAATACAACGTGAAGTAAATAAAGCGAATGACTACATTTATAAGTTGAATAGTAGCATATTTGTCGAATACTTTCGACGCGTTTGAATCATATGCTCATGGAGGGGCGAGTGCCACGACATTCTGAAACTACTCTAACTTATCTTTTAGTTTACTGAACACTGAGTAAGTACAGTTTTTTTTTGCAAACAATTTTACTAAGGACTGATCTAAATTTAGAAATGTCATTAAGGATTGATCAAAATCTGCATAGAACGAAATAGTGACTTGTGTAAGAGTATGCACCAATTTTGTTCAAAAAATTCCGTTAAATTTCGAATAATTTAATTCAGTCAATTTATAGTTGTTATGCTAACTCTTGTTTTTACTTGGAAAAAAATTTTAGCATGAAAAAGCACGCCAAACTTTTTTTTATAAATTAATATAACTTGATTAAAAAATTCTTTAGCATGAAACTACAATTCTATGACCATCTTTATACCTTTACATTTACAAAAAGACGTAAACAATGAAATCGTTGATCTGAACATAATCAAATTGAAACTTCAGGACTGATTTAAATTTTCCTAGAACCAAGAGTGTTTTATGCATTAATTTTGTTCAAGAAAGTCTGTTAAATTTAAAATAACTCATTAAATGAATTTGTAATTGTTATATTAACTCTTGCTTTTACTTGAACATTTTTTTAGTAAGAGTGCAATCCCATAGCCAAAGTAATACCCCTGTTTTCAATCTTTTTGTATAATCGCAATTTCACAAATAAATTGAAAATATTTTGAAGATTATTAATTTTAGGTATTCTTGATGAAAAGAAAGAATATCAAACGAGTCATCGAATGATATGAACAGGGTGCCATTTAAAGAAATAAAAAAAAAGTTGTATTTACAAACAGTGACACGCATTATTCAAAAAAATTTAAAATTATGAAATTTCAAAATACTACAGGACCACAAACAAATTTGTGCTTTCCAAAAAAATAATAATATATAGGGTGTTCCATTTAAACACCCTGTATGACCAATTTCGCCTTTATACAATCTTCCACCCCCTCCTCGTTTCGTCACCCTGTATATATAAAGGGGAAAACCCAACAAGCCATTAGTATATGAGCCACCGGTTTTTTTTTTGGAGTCATTACGTAATAGTGTAATGAGTAGTAACTTTGATATTAGTATTAAAGTGAAACTCCTCGTCTAATTGTAAATACTTGCTAGAAGATCTATAGGAATCTGTAACCTCGGGGCATAAAAGAGGAGCGCGTTGGAGAGCTGGTCCAAAAATGAGGGGGGTGGAATGTGGGCCAGTCATCAATGGCTCAAACCCATCAAGTGGCAGTGGTGGGAGGTCGAGAACCCAAGTAGCAGCGTTCTGCCGTTGTAAGTCCGTTGTTAATCGCTAACACGTTAAACAAAAACCACTTTTTTGGTTCCGATCGACTCACTAGATGTAGTTGTAGACACGACTTGCTTAATCGAATAGAATAGTAGAGTTAAAATAAAAATGCTAGACTTTGTGTCACTAAAAAATGTTTTGTTTATACATAGAATTGTAAAGAATTGTTATTTTCTGTGGTTGTAGGGTAATTCGAGGAGAGATGGACCAAGAGGACAGATGGTCCAGTTTAACTTTAGCCGACTTGTGGCAACATTGCACCCTGTGGATCGGTCAGTTGCATTACGAATGTTCTTGCGGTAATACTCGTTGCTAACCACGTGCTCATATAAAACGTTACAGGACTTATTCAACGAAAACATATTTGTACCTAGTGAAAATTTTATCGGTATTATTTGTAAAGTGCAATAATCAGCCATCAAGTGAATTTAACCTTAATTTTTAGTTGTGCTTGCATAATGTGTTTATGTTACCATGTACCTAATGTAAAATCGACTGGTCCATCTGTCCTCCGACTTGTAGTGATGGACCATGAAAGTAGAGGAGAGATGGACCAAGAAAATAAATAGCTGTTAAACTTTCCAACGTGTTTTAAATGGTATATAATATTCAAAATTTAAAGTAGGTATGTTTTTTGTTACAGAGAAATGCAGAATGAATACAAAAGAAAACTGGATTCAAAGCCTAAGGGTCTCTGGAACATTGATAATTTAAAAAGAGCGGTAAATGCTGTTAATTCTAATCAAATGGGAGTAAACGAAGCTGCGAAAAGTTTTGAAATTCCCAAGACCACCCTGAAACGGAGATTAAAAAAACAAGACTTTGAAACAAATAAGCGATTGGGAGCAGATTCATCCCTAGGGCAAAATGCAGAATACAAGCTGGTTTTACACATTAAAAAGTTACAAAAAAACGGTTTTGCACCTACCAGAGATGAATTCCGATGTATGGCTTTCAAATTAGCAGAACACCTAGAAATACCAAATAAATTTAATCAAGAAATAGATAAACACTACAAAAGTGTGTTTGTTTATCTTTTTAATTTAAGTTGGCGTTTTCTTGTTTCAGAGATGGCTGGGTATAAGTGGCTCGAATCTTTCTTAAGAAGATATCCTCAGATATCGATACGCAAGTCAGAAAACACTTCCATAGCTCGCGCGCAAAGAATGTCAAAAACAATAGTTGAGCAGTACTTTGAAGAATTAGGCAGTATCTTAAAAAATAATGACCTATTTGATAAGCCTGGGTCAATTTTTAATTGCGATGAAACCGGTCTACAACTTATCACAAGACCAGGTGAAGTTTTAGCGGCAAAGGGGTCTAAAAATGTATCCAGCATCAGTTCTGGAGAGAAGGGTGAGACTATCAGTGTCTTGTCACGTATAAATGCTGGAGGTGGCTATTTACCACCTTACTGTGTATTTAAAGGAAAAAATATTAAAAATGAGTGGCATGACGGTTTGCCACCAGGATCCAAAATTCGAATGTCCGAAAAATCAGTTTACGTTTCTTCAGAGATTTTTTCGACTGGCTCAAAAACCATTTCTCTCCACGGAAACCGTCCACAAAGATTTTAATTATTCTTGATGGACATGCGTCTCATATCACTAATTTTGAGATGCTCGAATTTGCAGAACAAAATAATATAATTCTCTATTGTTTAATCCCTCATCGTACTGCCTACTTACAACCTCTGGACCGCGCTTTTTTTAAAGCATTGAAGGCCTATTACTATCAATCGGCAAGTAATCCAGGTCAAAAGACAGGACGTTTACAGTTCGGAAAATTATTAGGTGAAGCTTAGGGAAAATCTGCTTCAGTACAAAATGCCTTGTCTGCATTTAAATCAACTGGGATTATGCCTTTTGATCCAAACGCAATACCTGATTATGCATACTTGGCAATAATTAGCGATACTACTGGTGACAGGCCTGGTAACTTGAATGAAACTGACGGAATATCAAAACCAAACCCCTCAACAATTTGCAAAGAAAATGATAACTCCGGATTAATCGCTTCAACAAGTAGTCAAAACCATAGTGAAATTACCCCAGGAAAAGATTTAGATCAAATTTCTCCAGTACCTGGTGTACCTCAAAAAGTACTGTCAGTTCGCAGAAAAACAGTGGCCAGTAGCGTTCTTTCATCCAGTGAACATATAAAGTTTAGAAAAGGAAAGTTTTTACAACAAAGTAAAAAACAAAATCTTGTGGAGACCAAAAAAAGGATAAAAGCTAAAAAATTGGTTCAAACTAAGTTAGACTCAAGAAAAACGTCTAAGAGTTCGAGTTCTTCAGAAGAAAATGTAAGTTTAAGTAGTGCCTCTGAGGCTGAAGACACGAACGATTATGAAAATGAATGCGCGGGCTGTAGAGAGGATTATCGCAAAACGAAAAAATTAGATGACTGGATTAAGTGCCTAATATGCAGTCGTTGGTTACATGAAGAATGTACCCCATTTTTAAATCTGTGCGTTCAGTGTAGTAAACAAGCTACGAAGAAAAAGTGATGTAAACATTTTTTCAATACAGAAATAAACTTGTTTTTGTTTTTTTTTTTGAACTTTTCATTAATTTGAGTTTTTTAATACATGATTAAACTTGTTTTTGTATTTTTGAACGTTTAAATCATTAATTTGAGTTAAAGAAAAATAATTTGTATTTTGTTTTATTTGTTGAAGAGATTGGACCATCTCACCTCTAGAGGTAGTCCGTCTCTCCTCCAATGTAGAGGAGAAATGGACTTTTCAGACATTTCATGTTTTTGTTTATAATTCGTTAAGTTGGTTTAGTATCCAAAGTAAACTATACCAAAGTGTACATTATAAGTATGACAAATAACATGTATTTAGTCAGATTTTTAGTAGCACAGATAAGCAACATGGATCATTTGAATGAAAATATAGTCCATCTCTCCTCGAATTACCCTTGTTTTGGGCAGGCGGTCTTGTAAATGTAATTCTACTTGTTTAAAAACTTTTGGGTAAGTTTCCTAACATACATTTTAGTAAGATAATAAGTATTTTCGCTATACATCAAGTGCACAGCTAAACACTACCCAGCGTTAATGAAATGGTTAAGAAATGAAACATAATTAGTGACTCCCACTTTAAGTATTATTATATTCTTTTATTATTGCAGAATTCAATTAACGTAAACTTACGAATTTTTCACAACCATTTTTATAGGAAAACTTCCAAGACTGAATAAATTAAAGTTGTGTATGAGGTTTTCAACCATAATATAGTCCAGAATCCCTTAATTTTTTTTACACTTGCTCTATAAACGTAAACAGCTTTTAACTATATATATATATATATATATATATATATATATATATATATATACACGTAAATCAAGGATTATAATTTACTATTAACGTCATTTATCTATTATCAGATTTGGTTGTAAGCACATTATGTTTTTATTGCCAATATAGTAATAGTAAATGAACAGTTTCATAGCAACCGAATAGAATATTTTGGTAGTACCAGCCTCGACGTAATCCCCAATCTGTATCAGAAATGGTTTCCAATAAATACATCAATAATAAATTTGTAATATTCTAGAAATACAAAAACGATTAAATTATTGAAAAATGAATTTTCGATAGTAAACTTGGAAATTTTGGTCTGCAAAGATGTATTTAATAATACATTCACTACACAACCTAATCTATGCTAATCTGTTAATTATAGTCGCACTTTTCATTAATTCTTTGTAATTAAAAATTTTAGTTTCGATACATGTATTATAGGAGTTGTATTCAAGCATCTCTAGAGGAATCGATGTAAATGTTTTCTTTTTATACTAGAAAACACAAAAGCTTAGCTCTTCTATTACTACGGATACCACGCATTTGCTTTTATAACTATGATCCCAAAAGACAAAATACTTACTCTTAATTCTTAAATTTTAATATCATCACTATCATAATTGGAATTGTTATTTTCGTTCATTTTTTAATAACATGAAAAAGTTGGGAAACAAAACAACACTTTCAATTTATTCAACAAATCGATGCTTTATGCTTTTTAAACCGCATGCTTCAGGGTTTTGTTTAGTTAGTTACAAAGCTTTTTTAAATTCGTTTTTATCAAAATGTTATGTTACTTATGTATCTAATTTTACTAAGTAGTCTCTTTGGAGTTTTGGTTTTATATTTTCTCGTATAAAACATAGTGTAAAAATTTTGTAATTGAATGATGTGAGACTATTTCCGAATTATAGCAATAGCGTATATGCAAGATAGCGCATTAAGCATGTAAATAAACATTTGTGCACAAAGAAATTTTTTTAAATATAGCTTATAAACGTTAACTCATGTTACGCCCCTAGTTAACGTAACAATGAATGATACACTACAGTAGTTGAACCGAGAAGAAGTGTATTTGAATATTTAAAGAATTGTTTTAAATTTCAAATTATTTATCTGTGAATCAAAATGGGAAGTAGAGCACCAGTTGAAGTCAATATCTTTATATTCAAACGTAGAACGGTTTGTTAAATGAGATTTCTATCATAAAAATTAAGTTCATAGAATAATGGAACTTTTCGGAGGGGTGTCTCTCTCTATAAAATACTGGTACAAAATGTTATACAGTATTATACATTATCCTACTGTACGTACACAATAAAATACAGTCCAGTCATTGATTATGAAGTACTATACAGTACGTACGCAGTACATGTACCTTGCCACGCAATTCTTCACAGTACTTTACAATATATATGAGGCATTATACATTACCAGTATTTGTACAAATCAGAAAAGATAAAGCTATCTAAACTTCCAAAACGTCTTCGTGTTTTGCGTTTTACACTTCAGTTTGACCTAGAAAATTTAATGATAACACGTGGGCGCAGAAACCGCGTTCCCAGGGAGCCTTTTCATATGTACTGGCTTACTATAATTTATTTGTCTTAAACGTTGTAGTGCTGATATATTTTTCTAGCACATTTTAAGAATTGTGACAGGCGTGATTCTCGTTAGAGCATCTCTTACAGATAAAGTGTATGGTATCGACCTAGCTCATGTTAATATTGTTTCATTCAAATAAACAAATAATGAAGCATAGAGTTCAATCCTCACTCAACAAGATCAATTGAAAGCAGTTATTGCTACATCTCGCGGACATTGTCTCACTTGCACATTTTAACCTAATTAGTTTACAATACATTAAAAGTACAGCCACAGACTTATATTTACATTTTCAGAAAAATATTTAAGCACGACTACAAAACTGTATGTGAATTATCAACTCCAATATGTACTATTAATGATGGCCAAATAATTACTCAAGCTTAACTTAGAATATTGAGATTATAGCGTCGCTAATGTTAACAACCTTTCGCGAGCAACCAACATTTTATCAAACTTCAACTATTTCTTACCAGCTTAATTCGTCTTTTCGGTGCCAACAACCTAGAAGTACGTTTACTTAAAGCTGGTAACTGAATATTTTAGGAACTTATCTCAAAATTTTAATACATTGTAGCAATACAACTTTTACTACGAATAATTCATTTGAGAGTAATGTCAAAAATTTTACTTTAATACACGAATTTTTACTAAGTGTTCTCTAGAATCCCAAAAAAGATGGTAATTTGCTATGAAAGATAGAATTGAAACTAAGGTAACCAAGGGAATAAAATTATCCAGTACAGCTGCAGTGCTTGACACCTTAGGCTCGTTAGCCTCGCTGGATAAAGTTTTATTGCAAAAGCTAGAAACCTGCCTGGGATGAGCGAGCATGAATATTATGCATGACGTGACTTTGAAATTAAATTGACTTGACTTTTTAGTTTCGTTTGTCCTGGCGAAATTAGTTAACATAGTCGCTAGTCACTGCTTAATAAGTTTGATAGAACGACTTACTGGTCGGACTTGGTAGTTTTACTTAACTAACCTACATTTAAAAACATTCGTTAGTGCAGGATTGGCTAAGATCCAAAATGTAACGACTACAGATACATGGAGTAATGCCTTCCGAATGTAACCCTGCTTGTTTAACTTTTATAGTTAATCAACCACGGCTTATCTGACTAAAAAGGGAGCAAGATATTGGAGTAACCTAATAATACCTAACGATGACGTACCAGAAATGAAGCAAACAAATTTTATCGTTCTCTAAGGCAGTTTTATCCACAAGTACTCTTAACTTTAACCACCTTAGGAGAATTAGGGTTTATGTTTTAAAATATATCACTAATTGCCAAAATAATATGAGATGCTTACCTTTAGATACGGGAAAGAGATAATTTTGTTTGGTCCATTGTGATGGTCGATATCGAGTCTTATATAACTAAATAGTTTTCAGGCTGTATTGTGTGAATAGAGTGCTTTCTGCTATCAGTGGTTTCGGCACACAGCTTCTTATTATTTTTTTTGTATTATTACTTTTTCAGGGAGTTTTCTCATTGAATATTAGTTACGTATGATCTCGTTGAGAGAAGTTGGAGTAGGGTTTGTGGCGTCTTGTCCAGTTACCTAAAGAGCTTGACTGACTCTATTTAGCGGACGTCCGGATGTTATAGCAAGTACCCGAGCTATATCAGGCTGGCAGTCGAATATTTGGTGTATCATCCCACGGAACGGGGTTTTATGTATATACAAGTCAGTTGTCATCTTTTAGTGTTAGTGACTAAGAATTGTTTCATACTACAGTAATTTTGGTGGATCTGTGGAGAAATTTTGCGTTGCAATGGCGCCTGATTTCATCCCTTAAACGGGTTTCGCTGTTTGACGGCTTTGAAAATAAAATCTTGGGAGATACTTATACTGGAATGTAAGACGATCTTGGATAATAGTGCTGTTAAGAGAAAAAATGACGTGTTAGGGGACTTATTCAATGTGGAAACGACTGTTGACTAAAACAGTGCTGTTAATTTGAATGTTAGCTTTACGTAACCTAAGCGCTTAAACTCATACGGCAAATAAAGGAGTCCGAATTAAAATAAGGTAGTGTGCTACACCCCCCGTTCTATATTGGCATGAATTATCGTTAATAAAGATTGTGTCAACGTAGTGAAATACCGCAATATAATTCACTTAATAAAAGCTTAAGCTGCTTTATTTGTGTATTATATTAAAGATTATGTTGAGTGTGAAAGGTTTAAAGAAAAGGAAAACTTGCTGTCGGTGTTAGGAGTTACAGTAGAATCGCTTCAATACCTATCGAGAAATAAACTGGGTCACGTAGTTATAATAAAATGAAACGTAGGATTCTTTACGTTTAGCATACTATTTGGAGGTTTAATGAATTTGGGAAATGGAAAATTATCTATCGTCTGATCTAGGTGAATTATTGAATGTAGTTACGCTAATGTTTCACATGTAGCATCTAGTTGTAAACACCGTGTTTGAGTTGCTTGTAAGACTCCAAAGTTTATCATGTGGAAATTTCGCTCAATTGAGTAATAAATTAAAATGTCCCTATTTTTTATATATCAATTATGAGATTTAACTGACTAGGGATATAGAGGTCAGAGTGCCACACTATACTGTTCAACATTTATTTTATTGACTTATGGAAATATGTTACATGTGGCGAATTTGGCTTAGAATTTTTTTTAATTTTAATATATTTAGATATTGTAAATAGACTTTTAAACAATGTCAGCTTTCCGTGAATATTAGTTTATTTTGCTATCATAATTTTGCTAAACAAAATGGATTGTTTTGAGAATTAAATTTTATTGTAGTTGCGAAGAGTTTAAGAAACGTAATATTACTTCTTTTTTGTCGGGAAACCGCTTTGTAAGACTTACCGTCATCAAAGCTTATTGTACTGAATGTTTTGAATCCCGTGAAGGGAATACTGGATTCAACGTACCTTGTAGCCTATGAATTCGTTAATATATAAAGCCGTTTATGGTGTAATTATTTATGGTAAAATAGGTTTTCTCGTGATTAAGAGAGCTAGAAGCTGGTGATGTAGACAGTGCGCACGTTATACCTGCGATTCATCTGGTGGTTATCTGAAGATATCGTGAGGGAGTAAGCCCTTTCACTAATTGTGGATTATACATAGAATTCAATCACCCCGGGGAAATGTGTTGATGTTCCGTTGGTTATTAGCAACATTCTCATTTCCATTGAAAAGTGTTGATTTTTAGTGTTTTCCTATTTCTTGGATTATGCCTTAAGCGGATTGATATATGTACCGCGTTTGGTATTTTGTTTATGGAAGACCTCCCACCCACAGCTGTTTAAAGGTAGACAATATATTGTTTTATTCTCGGGTGTAACATTACATGAGATTTTTGCTCCCGTCTTACAGTACCACCATTACCTACGATTCAGTAGCTTTGATTTTTTTTAACTGTAATTATCGAAGAGTTATGGCCTTCCAATGGCGACGTTTTGTGTTATGTATAATTTTGACAAAAGCTTTTGGTACTGCATATTTGAATATATTTTACGCTGTTTTTTTTAATTAAGATTTTGAATATAAAAAGTTTATTGATAAAGTAACGTAAAGTTTGAGTAACTGGTATTGATGACCTTTACAGTTGGTCTCACAATACGCTTACGTTACTCCCTTTTGATTGCATACGAATGATTTGAAGCTGTTATAGATAGCACCAGTCCAGAAGCCCTAGTACTGATTTACTTGGTTGAATGCTACGAAAGATCATTTTTTGTTTATTATTGAACATTGCTGTGGAGTACTAGAGTTTACTTGTGTGTTAATTATACCAATATTTTAAATTTTAAACAAGCCGATACCCTCTGATTTAAGATTTTCTCTGATTCAATTTATGTTATTCTAATCGCCCTACACGGAAAACAATGCCATACCTTACCCTCGACCACTGAGATATCGTCATACTTCACTCATCCACCATAAATATCTATGTGTTTAGTACAAGCATAAATATTACTGTCGTATGGTTAAATTATATTAAGTTTATATTAACAGACTAATTTATGCGAGGGTTTTATTTGTTACAAAGGTATAATCTACCCCAATTTAATTGTGACGCACGTATTTAGTGATGTATGTAATAGTTCACAACTACTGATTTTTGTTCATTGGTGTTTGGAAGCAGTAGTAGAATTATTACATTTTTTGTTGTTCGTACTTTTAGATATTGGTAGTCGAAACCTAGCTTTTTCATTTGTTTTCCTGATTTGTTGTTATACGCTTATTGTCAAGTTACGAAAACCGAACTAAGTTGAGTATATGAGTTGTTGAGTACATTCAGAATAATTGAATATTGAAGCTTAGTGACAGATTTAGTTGAAGAGTATCAGATTAGCGTACATTTTTTTTTAATTTTTTGTGTGATTTGAAGCACCAATTCAGCGTAATTCCATGGGCGTGCTTATCCGATTTGTCTTGTAAAGTAAACACAGAAATGTAAGCAGTTCGTTTCTTTTATTTTTGAGTTGCCTAATGATTCACTGAGTATATTGGGTACATTGATTACGAGCACGTATGCAAACAAGGTGGCGCTCTTTTGATGCAGGATTTACAACGCATTCATGTCTTTTTATTATACTTCAACCACAAAACTAACTTCTACACCTACGTCCATTCTCACTTATGACGATACTTTGGATCATTACGCTTATATCGCACTATTCTGCACATTCTCGTACGTGTAACGTGTCTTTTGAGTCGCGTAAGAGTGTATTTTTTCACTTAAAAACGGATATTTTAATACACTGTATAATAATAATAGTAGTAATAATAATAATAATAATAATAATAATAATAATAATAATAATAATAATAATAATAATAATAATAATAATAATAATAATAATAATAATAATAATAATAATAATAATAATAATAATAATAATAATAATAATAATAATAATAATAATAATAATAATAATAATAATAATAATAATAAGAATGCTAATAATAATAATAATAATAATAATTTTAATTATCCTGGTGAGATTCAGCTAGTAGCTGTTTATCCCAACCACTCAAGAAAGCAGTACATTATTGATTAGATAAACTAGAATAAAAACTATTTACCTTTTGCTTAAAAGAGGCGGCGATGAGTTTTTTATAGTTATTTGGAATCGTACTATATACTAAAGGTGACATGTACGAGAAAAATCCTTTACATAAGTTAGTCTAATGTGCGGGTATTTGCAATTTCTCTTTAAATCGTGTGTCCATAAATTTAAGATCTTGACGGAACGAAATTTTATCATACATGTATGGTCTACTTTTGGTATGTAACACTTTATGAATGAAACATACATACGATTTATATTTAATTTCTCTAAGTAAGCTAAAATGTGTTCACGACTATTCCAATTGAAAATAAATCTAAAGCATGCATTTTGGACTTTTTGAATTTTACGAGAAGTAGCGTTTGTTAAACATAGCCCATATACTACATCACGATAGTGAAAAATGGAAAAAATTAACGAATCAACAAGTAACACTTTTGCTTTAATAGGCAAAACATTATTAAATCTATACAGGGACCGTAGACGACGATAACAGATTTGGATCCATGTATTTATATGAGCAGTAAAATTCAAACATTGATCTATGATTATACCTAAGTTTCTGTTTTCTGATTTCAATATAATGCTATCATTATCTATTTTGATTTGACTACAGAGATCATAAACTTTCTCAACTTGTTTCCATGAGCCAATCAGCATTCCAATAGTTTTTGCCGCGTTAAGAGTAAGAGAATTTTGATTCCACCAGTTACAGTATTTTGAAGATCTAGATTAATTTAATACATTGCAGCTTTAATATCACATGTACTAAAGGAATAATAAATTTGGCTGACATCGGGATACATATGGTAACTGCAGTAGCGAAGATATTGATCAAAATCAAAGACATACACAATAAAAATAGAAAAGGACCAAGTATTGACCCTTGAGACACCCCCTGCTTTAACCAAAGGGAGGTAGACAATGATACCGCAATAGTTGTTGCGTAAGTACCTGTTGTCTTCGTGATAATAAATAACTTTGGAACCATTGCATAACTGCAGTGGTACAACCCAAGAAACTTCATTTTACCAATAACAGTATGTGATTCAACCTACCGAACGCCTTCGAATAATCGAGCGAAATCAATGCCGTCACCATACCTTTATCGATTCGCTTTAGAAAATCATGTGTAAGATCTACCAAACCCGAAGTCATACTGAAGCCTTGCCGAAACCCCGATTGCTTAGGAGATGGGACATTATTAAAATCCAAGAGGGTTTTAATTACTCATAAATAACACGTTCTAATAGTTTCGAAAGTACAGGTAAAATACTAACAGGTCATAAATCGTTATAACCTATAGGTAACTCAATTTTTGGTATTGGGTACACTAACGCTTGCTTTCATGTTGTATATTAATGATATTGAAACATGTAATGAAAGTATTTGACCATTTAATGGATTAATATTGGATCAAAATTATGTAAAGATAAAAATATTACAAATGGCACTGGCATTTAGCTACAGCAATTGCTACGTCTGAGAAAGTAAGGACGTCAAACAGTAGCGCGACAAGTTCTAACGAATGTTTGCGTAGAGCTAGACTAAATTGTTAAATGAGTTTTAGTACATCAAATTTGTATGGGTATAAATGAAGTATTTTTATACAAACAATGAAGACCAACTAACGTATAATGTAGTAAAATTTGCGAAAATTTTAATCGCTTATTCGTAAGAACATTAAATGTTTAATTAGGGTTTCAGCATAATATGGTATGAACTTTTCTAATGCTAAAGAATGTTTTGAGATGGGTTTACATGTTTTATATACGGAAGTCATTATTTTAAACGCTATCATTTTTGATAGATTGGATCTATGATATTGAGTTTTGACTTATTAAGAAAATTACCGCTTAAGAGTAGAGAACGGAAAGGAAAGGTCAACCTGTTTCATTCCCTCGCCGTGAAGAAGACAGGCTGCTTGACCATTTCAAACTCATTCACTCATAGTGATGGATTCCCAACATACACACATTAGTTATGTATGCATGGTGGGATTAGGGATGGGTGCAGTTAGAATAGAATCAGACAGAACGAAGTTAGTATTCTGAGGAAACAGTTGCTACCCCAGCACTCACTTAAATAGCCGCATACGATGTGCATATATGCAATGATTATGTGGTTATATGTGTTTAAGGAAACCCCTCTGAAGAAACCTCATACAGGTTATAAAAAATCTGGATAGCGGAAGAGGTCTTTTAATGGTTATATACCGGTAACAGTACCCGCGTGAACCTTAAGTAAATTACACTCCTGTCGACATAAGAGTCAATTTGCCCTCGAGTGCGATTTGTCATTGTAGTAAGTTTTCTAGTTACATAACCCCGTAGCGGAATTAATTAAGTAAATGTTATGTGCAGTTTCTGAATAGTTAATTGACGACGAAGTTGGTTTTAATAATTTTAAATAAAACAATTCAATTTTTAACATGATAGTGCCAGAGAAAATTATAAATGGAATCCATCGTGATTGTAAAGCAAATTGAAGTGTAAATATAGCAAGTAACGGTTCATTACATCGCGTATAAGAAAGTGGAAGGTTTAAATTATAACCATTTAGCAAACTGTGTTAATAAGAATAAATTGTTTAAGGTAAAGTTTATTAAGTGGAATACGGTGGAAATGTCTTGTGGTATAGACATTTATCATTGAATTATTGTAAGTTTTGTTATGAACGAATAAGTTCAAAGGTAAATATGTAATTAAAAATTATTATTAAATTTATTAAATACATAAATAAAAAGTTTACCTAGAGTAGGACTCGAACCTACGACCTGTACTTTGCTAGAGTACCGCGCTACCAACTGCGCCACCAAGGTTCAAGCCCCAATCGATGCAAATTTTGTCTTTATGTATGTAGAACTGATGTAAATTCTAAACATAATGAGATTACAGTCAAATTACTTATATTAATGGAATGTGAGCCTGCAATATCGCAATGATTCACACATACCAAAGCAACTTGACTAATATTAAATTATTGTAAAGAACACTCTGTATCTTGAAAACCGGTAACAATAGGCCCTACATTTATTAACAATTTTTTGTTTCGTTGGGTCAGAGGAATCAGCTGTTTACGTTTTGAACATCGAGTTCGGGTCACCCTATTCTGTTTACACTTATTTTTGTATTATTGTTAGATTTAAGATAGTTAGCCAGCAGGGACATAGGTAGTTTTCATGATTGTACAAATAAAATTTATAGATACATTTGTGACATTTGTGACACTTAAATTAAAATTTTGTAATCTTACACTGCTTTTATCAATACAGATCAAATATGATTTTTAAGATATCAGGAAATAATTTTTTTTTTATTTTGTTTGGCACTTGATGAAATAAATATAACTTGGATTAATTTATTGCTGGCTTTAGAATATTTGTTTATACGAGGGTTGCTATTTATGTATTGAGAATAGAAAGAATAAACAAATGAATTTGATGAAAAATATTTTTATTGCTTTTCAAAATAATCGCCTTTAAGATCTATACACTTTTGCATGCGATTGAACCACCCTTCAAAGCACTTTGTCCAGTCAGAAGATGGTAGCTCTAAAACATGCGTTTTGAAGACCCCAACTGCTTCTTCGGGCGATGAAAATCGTTGTCCACGCAGTTTATCTTTAATTAGTGGGAACGAGAAGAAGTCATTGGGTGCCAAGTCGGGGCTGTAAAGCGGAAGACCCATCAATTCGATCTTTTGTGAGTCCAAATACGCGTTTGTTGCATGTGATGTGTGTGAGCTGGCAATGTGGTGATGTAAAATGATTCGTCGTTTTGGGTTGGTTTCTCTCAATTTACCGAAAACTTCAGACAAACAAATGGTCGTATACCACGCTGAATTAACGGTCTTTTGATTTTCGAGAACCACAATTACCACAGGACCGGTTTTCGTGAAGAAAAATGCCACCATTTGTTTCTTAACGCTTCGAGAACGAACAACTTTTGTTGGCTTTGCTTCACATTGAAACACCCAAACTGTGGACTGGCCTTTTCTTTCTGGCTCATAGGCATAAATCCGCGACTCGTCACCTGTGACGATGTTGTATACCGCTTTGGATGCACCACAGTTGTATTTTGAAATTATTTTACGACACCAATCGACACTAGCATTTTTTTGAGCATCTGTCAACAAATGTGGAATCCAACGTGCACACAGCTTCCGAACACACAAATGTTCGTGCAAAATCTTATGTATGCTGGTCATACTAATGCTTAAACATCACTCGATTTCGTGATATGTCACATGACGATCTTCTTCAATTAGTTTTCGCACAGCATCGATATTTTCCGGTACAACGACTGATTTTGGACGACCTTCTTTAACTTCATCCGTGAGCGAACTACGTCCACGTTTGAAATTAGTGTACCAGCGATATACAGTGGCTGTAGATGGCGCTTCATCGCCAAAAGTTGAATTCAGTTGATTGATGCATTGTTCTTGAGTTAGACCACGTCGAAAGTCATAATAAATCATAGCTCGAAAATTTTCACGAGTTAATTCCATATTTTGGCTGAGATGAAATTTTCAACTTACTGTAAACAACACAAATAGTGCTCGCACGGCAAAACGTTCTGAGTACGTATAACTTCAAAAATGTCAAACTTTAAGATGACTGTGACAAATTTCACCTGGCAATACCAGTGTTGCCAATTCTCAATACATAAATAGTATCCCTCGTAGTAATAAAAGTAAGTACAAAAAATTTTAATATTTAATTAATTTCTTTAACCAGAAAAGGTGTTTAGCAGATTATTACGTGTATTAATATTGATTATTACAAATTGGATTAACCACTTAAACAGTTTCAAAGTTAGATTGATATTTATGATTTGTAGTTGAGAGATCAATTTAATTTGAATAATTGTATAAACTGAATTACACAGGTAAAGAATAACTTTATCGAACTGATTGTAACATACATCTATGTGAATTATCTCATGTAAACTATTATTAAAGCTATAATTAAGGTAGTTTTCCATAAATTTAAACTGAGGACAGTCATATACCAATTTAAATTAAAAAACATCCTCCGGAAATAAGTATTAAGCTTGACATAATAAACGATCAAAATTATTTATTTTTCTGTTTGTTTGACAAATTAACACAATTATTAGTAACAGTATATTGTAATTACATTCCAAATCAGACTACCAAAGGGCTACCTTGGATTGATAATCTTTTTTTGTTAATTCAATGCAATGATGTGGACTATGCGCCGAGTGGATAGCTTTTTTTTTATGATTGTGGACCTGAACAGGCTAAATTTGGCCTATCGTGCTAAAGCACTCAGGAATACTTAGGAGGTTGGATAGAGGAATAATAGATTGACAATAAATGCCTATGAACAGCTACCTTAAATTTTCTCATATCATAAGTGAGAGGAAAACAGGAACTAGGGAGATCATTCCAAAGTTTAGAAGCCGTGTAGAAAAATGTGGATTGCGCCCGTTTGGTACGACAAGTGGAGATTTGTACTGCATACTGATGATGTGAATGAGCGAACCGAGTGTTTCTCGCAAAGATAGCCCGAGATGGTATCAAAGAATATAATTCAGCAGCACAATAGTCGTTGTAATAACGATAATACAAAGAAAGAACTGAAACCATCCTTCTATGCTCAAGGGACTGTATGTAAGAAGTTAAGGACGGGTCATTTATAAACCTAATCCCTCTCTTTTGAATACGATCAACGATATCGAGAGCGTACTGGGGAGCACTAACCCAGAGGTGAGAATTATATTCCAGATGAGGCCGAATTTGGGCCTTATACAGCAGAAGGAGTTGTCGAGAGGTAAAGTACTGCTTAGATCTGTACAAAAAGCCTATTTTACGAGCAGCTGTTTTGGTAGCTGACAGAAGATGGTCAACCTATGAGAGATTTGAAGATACAGTCATACCCAACAGAGTAATAGAGTCTGAAAACTTAAGAACTGAGCCATTCATACTTACAACAGGAAATGATCGATCTTTTTTGGCGGACACAAGGCAACACTGAGTTTTGTTAGCATTAAATTTAACCAGGTTATTGCTTCCCCATTCGAGAATACATTGAATGTCTTTGTTGATTGAATTTGCCATTTCAGCTTTAATTTCTTGATTTGACATAGAAGGTGGATTATCACTATGAGTAGACTGAGATGAACTACAGTGAAGAGTGCTATCGTCAGCAAAGCAATGGATGGGGTTAGTTGTTGAAGAAATAAGGTCATTTATGTACAGCAGAAAAAGTGTGGGCGCTATAACGGATCCCTGTGGTACGCCCGCGTTAATGCTAACTTCTTTTGAAAAAAAGCCATCAACTACGACACGTATTCGTCTTTTATCAAGGAAAATAGAAACCCAGTTGATGAGCTTATCATTTAACCCAAAAAAGTTACAGTAGTAACACTACAAACGATAATAGCTTCCACGTTCTCGCCTGGGCTTCTTAAACAAACTTGCAAAGTGCCCCGATGGAAACGTGAGGAAAATTGCTTCTATCAGCAGATGTTATCTCTTTCACTAAAAACAAAAAATAAGATAGTTTCTTAAATTATTTGCATTGTGCTTGCTTGAATTATCCAACCTCTCTATCATAAAGGTAACAGTATCATCTTTTGGTATCTTTCAGCATAATATGTATTGAATATCACATATTTCTTGCATTTCCTACTTTCAAAGTATCTCATTAATGTAAGTGTATGATCTTTGATTAGGAACATATTCATAAAATCCTTCTTTAATTCTTCTAATTCCTTAGTAACATAATCTGATGGTGAATTATACAATTGTAATGCCGTTCCTTTAAGTTTGCTAACAACAACTAGAAGTAAAACAACATCTTGGAGGTTATAAGTGTCCTTAATTAATTGGATTCTCAGTAGCCACGCTTCTACATCATTGCATTTGAATTTATGTAGCAAATATGCCACCGCTTTTGTACCTCACTTCTTCTCATTGCTTAAATTAATAGCTGACACTGTTGCAGTCACCAGATCTTGCATCGTTATTATAGGACTGCCACCTCCGTCATCTCCATGATTGCTCATTTTTTAAAACATGTACTTAACATTTAAACTAAAAATACCATTAACATCCGTAAAGATAAACCAAACCGGACGAGTGTTTCGAATCCCATTTCTGAGTAGTACTAAGCTTTGTACACCCGACGTCAATAAAAACGCCCACACCCCAAGGCGATCTAACGTACAAATTTTGGACACCCTTTAATTGTTAGCAATAACCAAGAACGTATTGTAGTCAGGTGAATTTTCCACTATATTACGGGCACGTAGATATTCTCTAAAACAACCAGTTTGTTAATGAAAGAATTCTTATGAAAACACATAATCCCTGGTTACAAACTGACTTGAAAATCTGTTATATAAAAAGAAGAATTATATTTTTTATACTTTTGAATTTTATTTTATGATCTTATGATCTTATTTTTATTGCATTATAATCGAATTAGATAATAAATTGAATGTCATGGTTTACTTTAAGGAATTTAAAATAGCTCTAAGTCAGTTGTTTTTCTTCACATATAGGAATTGATAATAGTAATAAATGTATTTTTAATATGAATGAAATTGTTGCACAAAAAAAAAATTAATTAATCTACGATATAATTAGACTGATTAGAAAAAAAACAAGTAATAATGCAATTCCAAATTGTATGGATTTCATTATTTCCCTGATAACACGGTGTTCGTTTTTTTTTTTCAATTTTAATCCAAATCACCACTAGCAAAAAAAAATATTTATGAAATCGTATTATCAAGGATGTAATTGAAATTAAAATGCGTCCTAATTGATAAAATAAAAGCACGTTATTTGGTATATAATTTCCCATTAATTGTGATTTAAATATAAAAAATCCTTTAAGTCTGTAAATCATTGATAAACACAAGATCGAATTAATATAAAAGTGTCAGTTTTTCAATCCAAGATGAAAAACTGTTTTTGAACTTACCAAATCCGTTTTCGTTTTCCAACGATAAAAATGGAAATTAAATTTAAAAAATCGATTTCTTTCTACCTTTTATATTTATTATTTATTATTATTATTATTAGCATTACAACAGAATTAACAATTTAACTAAAAGTAAATACGAAACACATGTAACAATATAATACTATCTAATCACAGTTCAATAATTAATATAAAATCCTGCATTTTCAATATAAGCCTGCATTCTTCGACGCATGCTGCCCGTTAAAATTTGGTAAAAGTTTCGAAAACGAAAACTCAAATCCTACTAACATGTAACATTAAAGCATCAACAGCCCTTTAGCAAATGCAATTGTAATTATAATCGTTGCAATTCCGTACCATATCGGCCCAAAGGTTCTCGATTGGATTTAAATCTGGAGATTTACTGAGCCAACGTAGCAATTCTATATTGCCAGCATTATCTTCGAACCAATCCATAACCCGTCGTACAGTATGGAAACTGCAATTGTGACAAAAGTGATCGATCCGTCACATATAAAATATTAATTGAAGGTAAAAGCACATCTTCCAATACTTCTATTATCTATCTATATGTCTTCTCTAAAATTACAAATAAAACTAGTCTTATACAAATCCAGTTAAAAATCGTGCAAGAAATACAAGCAAAAATAATATGATCAAACGATGTAGTATGCATACGTAACAAAATTACTTACCGATAGGTTACACCGACGGGACATTTCGCATATTGAAAGTCCACTATTCAATAATAAACCAAGACTAATTCGCCTTTGCTGTGACGAACTATTCAGGGCATTTTTTCTTATTAAAATAGAGGTTCACAATATATATAGTTATGACAAAGTCATGGCAGGTTATAACTGAATATTTAATAATGATATGTTCTCCTATTTATACCTTATTTTCACAAAGCAATTCTAATTCTATTGTTATTTGTAGTAATTACATATAATTACTTGAATGGTATTGCAAATTAAAAGATTTCGGCTTAACCTTCGTGCAATAATCGTAATTATTCTAAAAATAAAATATGTCAAATATACCAGAATAATAGGGAGATACATTCTCATACTTTCTACATTGATTGATTTCGATTACATCCTAGATAATTCGATAAGATAAATATTTGAATTGAATTGAAAAAGTTATAATTGCTAAAATAAAAACTGGTTATTTGGCATAAAATTTCCCATAGGTAGGGTGGCATTATTTAATTTAGACACATCCCAAATGCTTTTCTAAGAAACCGGAAACGCTAAAAATGTCAATTTAGGTTTTTTTAGGAAATGTCAAAATGAAATATAATACCCACTTATGGGAAATTGAATCCTAAACCTTTTATAAAGAAACTAATTTTTTTGTGTTGTAATTTAACGAATTCTTTTCTATTTATCGCGCACTGAGGGGGTTTGGACCTGCTTTGAGCAACAAAACAATAAAAAATCTACCTGACGAGTTTTGCATATAAAGGGATGTACAAAATTTATGTGCACTTCTAAAACTACTTGGAGGATGGGCTTTTTCATTGACGCCGGGTGCACAGTAATACATTTATGTTTTATCTTTTCTCAATAATAATACACGTGTTTTCGCTTCATCTCTACATCTCGTGGCTTTTCTACCTTACTTTTTTACCAACTGTTCAACAAAAATGTTAGGTCAAATTTAAACAAGTAAACAGTTTGAAATAATGTTTCAGCTCATTTACATCTTACGACGACGTCCGGCCCTCATAATTGAGTTATTTATTTATTCAAACTACACAGGGCATAGCCCTAATTACGTAGTAGGATACTGCATACATAGGTATAAAGTAAAATAAATATATGGTCTACCACATTAAACTTAATTTGATGTAAAACATTACTACTAAACTGTTGATGTAAAAGAAGTCTCCCTTAAATTGTCAATCAAACCCATAAAAGTTTACTAGTCGTTTCGAAAACACGTCAAATTTCATGGTGACATCTAAATCCAGTATTAAGTTACAAATTTCGTTATAAAAAACGGTCTATTGAAAGCATACTTTGTCACAGGTACATAAAAGAGAGAGGCATCCCTGGCAGCAACGCGAGGAATTTTAATTTGCATTAAAGTTAGCAGGTAACTATCTTTAATTCTATCATTTAAAATGTTAAAAGCCAAGTGTAACAGAAATATATTCCTCCTTTTAGCTAAACTTTGAGTTTCGAACTCATTTCTTAAAGCAATTGACCTAATGTTGTAGTTTGGGTAAGTACCATATTTTTTAAAATAAAGAAATCTTAGAAATTTGTTTTGCACTTTTTCAACTGCTTTTATTGAATTAAATGTATGTGGGGGCCAAACTGTGCTGGCATATTCCACTTTTGATCTGACTAATGCAAAATATAGAAGCTTAACTGATCTTATTTTCGTGAAGTATTTTGCTTGTCTCATAATGAAACCCAAGGTCTTATAAGCACTAGCCACTGTAACATTTATGTGTTGATTAAAATTTAATTTGTCGTCGTATGTTACCCCCAAATCTTTTATTGTAGTTATACGTTCCAAGCCTATTCCGTTAAGTTTATAATCAAATATGATTGTCTTTTTCCTACGAGAAAAAGATAAAATCTTACATTTTCTTATGTTCAAAGGTAGTTTATTCAGTTGGCTCCACTGGAAAATTGCATTAAGGTCTTTTTGAAAGTTTAAGCAGTCCAAAGTATTAGTTATAGGCATAAATATTTTTCGTTTTTCATCAGTAAAGACTGACAGTAACGCAATTGAGACGATAAGTGATTTATAAAAATCAAGAATAGGAATGGTCCTAGCATAGAGCCTTGCGGTACTCCGGAGTTAGCTTCGAATTTACCTGATGTGTTACCGTTGTATTTCACCGAGAGTTTACGATTGCACAGATAAGAGGCAAAAAATGTTATCATGTGATTTGATAAACCATATTGATACAGCTTTTATAACAATAGATCATGGTGTACTTTGTCGAGCGCCTTCTGAAAATCTGTGTAAATTACATCCATTTGATTGTTACTTTCCAAACACTCATAAACGTGATTCGTGAACACCGATAAATTAGTAATTGTGGATTTGTTAGGAACAAATCCATGTTGAGCTTCGGAGATTGCGGGCTTCACGTGAAGTAACAATTTTTCATGTAATACTACCTCGAAAAATTTTGCGGGAGCTGAAATAATAGTTATAAGTCTATAGTTTTCAACATTGGATGTGCTACCTGACTTATGCAAAGGAATCGTAATATTCTCTTTCCAACAGTCAGGAAATTTGAATTGACAAATTGACAAATTATAAATGTAAAGAAGTGGTTGTTGCAACCATTGCGAACAACCTTTTAAGACATATGGTTATCTCGGCAACCTGCTTACTTTTTAAGCATACACGACGCCTAATGCGAGTAGATCGAATCCGGCAAATCAACTTATGTGTTACGGCCATTTTGACCTGTAACAAAACCTAAATTCCAATTAACTTGCGAAAAGCAGAAAACACCGACAATTATTGGATGAAGAATTGATTCTATTTATGGTAATTAAATTCTTAAGCTGGGTCGTCAGTTACCACTTACGTACCGTACCCCAACAGCCCTGTCCATAAGACTAATTAACGACTACTGGCCCAAAGCAAAGAAAGGATAACGTTTATCCTACAGTAAAGTTATAATTTCGTAAGGTTGCTCTATGGAATATTATTCTCTAAGTATTGCGAGTGGTGAGTTGGAAACTTTGGGAAGAAGCTTTGTTAGAGCTTTCTACGATGCTGCATTCTTTTTATTGCTAGTCAATAACGTCATTCTGTCTGTATTTACTTATTTATACATGACAAAATGAAGGGTTTAAAGTGTAAGATGGCACTATAACTCCATAAAAATAAGGATTAATTAGTGCATCGCTTGAAATATGGCATTTGCGTATAATGGGGTCGTCTAGATTTATACGTTTAATCATCGCTGCTATTAAATTGGTAAGATACGAGGTATAAATATATAGTAAATAGTCGTGAGCTGCATAATCAATGGATATATTTTAACATATGTCTTGAAATAGCGTAGGAAAATCCACGTCAACAACATTTTTTAAAATAATCTTCTGGCACGATCTTTCTACTTTACAAAAGACTTGTACGGAAGCATAGGTATTTTATATGACAATTTGTTATCGTTGCTAAAATATGCATAAATGTCACAACTCTTCTCTGTATACTCATATATTATTTTTCATATGTTTATATACATCTAAGATACTTTTTGACATTTAAAAATTATGTTTTATAATATATTCATGCGTATACAATATTGAATAACTAATATGTAAAGAAATGAAATTTGTTGCCGCAGATTATAATAAAAGCTCGGTGCTTATTCTTGCGGATAAGCAACTTATTCTGCCACTGCTAAGTAGACGTGCGCCATAAAACTATGAGAAACAAAAACGTCAAACAATGAAACTGTAAAAATATAAAATTTATTACGAACTTATGATATAAAACTTAAATTTAAAGCAACAAAAGTCTCGTTTACTAAGGCTATTAAAATCTCTCAAATACTTTTTGTCATTTTTTATTCTCTATCGATTTAAGTAATACTCAAACATTTTATATGTCAATTTAACTTTGTTATTCCTATTATGAACTTATTTGACACTTTTTGTAAATTCTTATATTAAGTTATACTTTAGAATGAGTCTTTGTACTTGATCATTGTAGTGTGAAACTGAAACTTGAATGATTAAATAGATTCAAAAAAGAAAAACATTTTTAAAACCAAAGATTTTATAGCTGGAGTAGATTTTTTTCATTAATAATGGTTAATAGCACAAATGTTTTAAATATAGCAACACAATGGTTTATATAAATAATTATTTCTCAACGCGTTTCATCATCAGTGGCGTAACAAGGTAGCTACGGGCCTATGTTCCATTGGATCCCCGGGCCCTCATCAAAATTTATATTAGCTGTAAGCGTTCACGAGGATCTTGATATCTAGGCTGTAAAAAAATGAAATTTGGGAGATAATAATAATATATTACATAATAAGGGTGGTAATTTTCCGTCCTTGTTCTGTACTATGCTTTTCTCTCGTATACAAGTAGTAAGGAGACACCCTCCGCTCCAATTTTTTTACGTCACAATCCCCGCCCACTGGGGCACTTACCGCCATTTTTTATATCCCCACGTGGGGATCGTATTTTTTCACCCCTATGGTTTCTTTTCGGAGAACATTTTCAACCCTTGATTTTCACCCTAATTAGAGTCCTTTTGGTTGTATTAAGAACCTTTTTTTATGGCTTCATTTCGGTCAATACTCGCGCTCAGGTATTAACCTAACCACACTAATATTTTCCCTAGGGGCATGTTTATAAATCTAAATTCCTTTTTTGGCTGAGGCATTTTCTCCTAAGACGGTTGCGAAGGCTGTTTCGGCGCCTTCTACTTCAAACTTCCCCGAAGATAACCGATTCTACCCGAACATTAACGAGTGCGCCCGCGCACAAGACCCAAGGCAAGCAGCATTCTCGTTTCTCGCGCGTTTTGCTCTTTAAAGTGTAGCCATCATCGACTGAGCATTATTATAATGTATTCTCCTGTATATGAGAAAACATCAGCGGACATTAGAGATTTTACTGACTTGTTAATAAACTATTACAGCATAACCGTTCAAGATGATGATGTAAACAATGACGTGGATGTGCTGAATGTATCTCACATCCAAGGTGATGGTTATGATTCACAGAAGAGGTAGAAGACCGATGAGGTAGAGGAGAAGGACGAGCCTTAAAACCATGATGATTATGATAGCGACGAATCACGGTTCAAGAAGAAGAATAAGGAGACCGATAAAGAATGTGATTAAATAAATGATGTATTGTTTATAATAATAATATATTTTCAAACGCTAAGCTATCCTTCAATTTTTGTTTTTCCTAACGGTGTTTGAACCTGCACTAACAATGCAGCAGTTAATGCGAACGGGCGGTTAGATGGGTAACTACAATAAGTGTGAGGTTGGCTTTCTTTTGCACTCTGTGAGTTAAATCATACTGCTATTATTTAGATTGAGAGCTGATTTTGTATGATTAAGTTAAATCAGTTTGGTATTTTTGAATTGTGGTTGGTTGGTTTTAGCAAAGTGTAAGTTAGTCCAATCAGTATTTTTTGAGCTGTAAGCTAGATTTCACAGGTTGTAAGTTATGATTTGATTGATTGAGATTGATTTGGTTGATTGATCGATTGATTGAGATTGATCTGATTGTTTGATTTGATCGAACGTGATTTGTTTGGGGTTGATCTGCTTAATTGATTTGATTAATTTGATTTGATTAATTGATTTCTATGTTTGAGAAAGAGACGAACACGATCAATCTCTATTACAGAAAACATTCATTAGTCTTTACACCATTAGATGGCACCACAAACAACCCTAATTAGCCCTATAAATATACCGTTAGGCTGTACCGCCTCTATTAAAGAAAAATATTCGTTAGTTTAAAAATATACCACAAATAAAACCCTGATTAGTCCTAGAAATATAACGCTAGATGGTACCACCTTCATTACAGAAAATATTCATAGTCCATACACAACTAGATGACGACACAAATTCAAATTTTCCAAACAAGCGCCATGACAAGAGGACGCGGGTCTTAGCACAGGTTCTTATAAGTTAGCAATAGGCCCCTTATTAGAACACAAGCTCAAATTTGTCGCAGCCACTAATCATAATGTACGCACTTTCCCGCCAAGGGGCCAGGGACTAAGACACGAAAGCAAGTCGCGAAGCCCTATGTCTGTCTTTTAAGTTAGCATTAGGCCACCTTATTATTTTATACAAGTTCAAATTTCCCCTCATAGATGGCGTCACAAACAAATTCAAATTTTTGGTAGAGGGGCGAAGGCCTGAAAGTAAGTTGCTAAGCCCTACATCTGTCTTACAAGTTAGTATTGTACCCCTTATTATAATACAATTCATATAATTTAAATACAAATTCAAATTTTCCGCCAATAGGCTTCGACAAAGGAAAAAGCCCCGAGAGCAAGCTGCGCAGCCCTACACCTGTCTTACAAGTTATCATTAATCCCCTTATTATAATACAAATTCAAATTTTCTGGCAAGGATATCACGACAATACACGAAGGCCCACGAACACAAGGGGCGAAGACCCGAGAACAAGTTGCGACACCCTTCACCTGTCTTACAATCTCGGTTATGTTCGGAGAGGATTGGAACGAGATCGCCGAAACAGCCTTAGCGGAAAGCCTCACCTCGCGAAATTTTACCTATATGAGATATGATATCGCAAAGATCTGCCGGTCATAACTCAAAAATGTTTCCATACCTACACTCTAATATCTTCCCTAGGGGCGTTTTTATAAATCTAAAAGCCCTTTTTCTACAGTTCATCCGAGACGGAACCTGTATGTAAAGCCGTCTTATGTGATAGCATGGTAGACCCTTATCGGTAAAAATTCAAAGATTAAAAGAGGCCGGTATACTTAATTAGAATATAACCTTTTTTTAACAGAGGTAATTCAGCTAAGATAGAGCTTGAATGCTGTATAGATGCAAAATCTAGCTTAAAGAAGAAGACACAGGACATTTGTTCGGTATATACACCACTATATTGAAGATGCTGTCTTGTGTATTAGAAAACATGATCTGATCCGGAGTTGGCTAAAGAAAGATGTATGCGGTACAGCTTCAGGGGCGAAGAAGAATTGAAAGCCTATGTAGTATTTCAAGCATGGGGAACTTAGCTAATTTTTAAGAATAACCGCATATCTGTGTAATACTAGTCGTAAAATAAAATATTATACATTAGCCATTTCGTGTATTTATAGGACAGTTACTAACGGGTGAACATTATTATGAAACAGCATCAGAGTATTAGATGTTTGACTAGTTAATAAGCTATAATCGCTCAAGATGAAGCGGATGAAGAAAATTCATCTCAAATCCTTGATGGTGATGTGCATTTTGCAGTAACAACTTTTTAAGAATATTTGTAAAACACATTGATTAACACGGTGTTGGCGGCTGCTACTTTCCAATTCATAATCAAGTTATATAACTGTTTAACAATGATAACTGCATCCTATAAAAGCAGTTTTATGATATAGATAGGTGAAATCTTTTTAGCTGTATGTTGTAAATAACAAAACATCGTTTTGTATAGATTCATATAAGGTCGCTCTAAGTAGTCTGCGAAAGGGGGAGGTAAATACGAGTTGCAGGAAGGTGATAGAGATAATTAGGTTTGTATATTTACATTCTAAATTACTTAATGATGGGAAAGCCAATAGCCAGTTTTATATCAACTATCCATAAGTAAAAACACAAAACGATTTAGTGTACTGTATAAAATATTTCAATATGTAGTTTAGTTCTCCAACATAGTTATTATTAGAACAATCGAGAGAAAAACACATCTGAAGGTATGCGTATTATTTTTTAATATATGTTTTGCTTAATATTGTTCACAAAAAATGCCAATAAAGATTTTAACGTGTTATTATAGGACTCTGCATCAACTCTTATTCTACTAGATCTCTACCCATTTATTTAGTTAGTTAGATAAAGGTGTGGGTGTTATGGTATTTTTTAAAATTAATTAATAGCGTTATGCGGTACGTATTTGTTGGTTTTAAACTTTGTAGTCATGGATTCGCATGTAATAATAAACAGTTAAAACCTTTTGTTTTTTATTTCCGTTATAGCTATTTGATATTTTGAACTGTGGCTGATTTTGAGCAAGCAAACTGTAATTACCAAATCAGTATTTTTGAACTGTAAGTTGGTTGTAGTAAACTGTAAGGTATGATCTGGTTTCATTGAGATTGATTGAGATTGATCTGATTGATTGATTTGTTTGTTTAAGAAAAAGCCGAGAGAGAAATGGATAAACGAGAGAAAATGTTCATTAGTCTATACACCACTAGGTGGCGCCACAAAAAACCCTAATTAGTCCTACTGTTACCTTTATTACAGAAAAAATGTTCATTAGTCCATACACAAGTAGATAGCAACGCAGATTCATATTTCGCAACAAGGGGGCCGGGATGCAGGCCTAACACAAGTTTGTATAGCTGTCTTATAAGTTAGCATTAGGGCCCCCTTATTATAATACTATTGCCCGCCAAGGGGCCACAACGAGAGGGTGCAGACCTAACACAAGTCCTTATAGCTGTCTTACAAGGCTAGAGCCCCATTATTTCAAATTTCCCGCCAAGGGGGCCACGATAATGGGGCGTAGACCTAGCACAAGATTTTATGGCTGTTTTAGGAGGTAGCATTAGCGCCCCTTATCCGAACATTATACACGCACACATTTGTCTACCCTCCAGGAGTTAATCTGCCAAGGAGGGTCAATGTTCGGGTAGAATCGGTTATCTTCGGGTAAGTTTGGAGTAGGGGTCGCCGAAACAGCCTTCGCAGCCGTCTTAGGAGAAAATACCTCAGCCAAAAAAGGAGTTTAGATTTATAAACATGCCTCTAGGGAAGAGTGTAGCTAGGTTAATACTCGTGTGCGAGTATTGACCGAACAGAAGCCATAAAAACGGTTCTTAATACAACCAAAAGGACTATAATTAGGGTGAAAATCAAGGGTTGAAAATGCCTTCCGAAAAGAAACCATAGGGGTGAAAAAATACGATCCCCACGTGGGGATATAAAAAATGGCGGCAAGTGCCCCAGTGGGTGGGGCTTGTGACGTAAAAAAAGTGGAGGGAAGGGTGGCTACTTACTACTTATACAGTATAAGAGTAGTGTCCTATCAGTAATACAATACTACCATATAGTAAGTTTTTTTATTGCCTTTGAACGTTTTGTACGTTTTAATTTTGTAATGAACGATCCTATAAAAAAATAAATTACTGTTTAAATGTATTACAGGATTTTGTGGTTCATCTCAATTCCAACATTAAAAGTTAGAGCTAAACCTCAACTAAAACCGTTAAAACTGGTGACGTCACTGGTTTTGTTAGTTACCTTGAAATTAAACAAATTGATCCCACTTTATTTATGATTAATTATGATATGCAACTTTATTTTATTAACAGTGTTATTGTTCTAAAGTAACGTTAAACTTAAAAGTACTGTGAGTGAAAGATGGTACTGCTGAATTTTTGTATATCAAACTATTGAAATATATTGAAAAAATTTTCAATTTACGGTAATGGACTATGATTTTTAACACTGAAGTAAATGGTATAGGTTTTAATGTGTTTGGCGAAGTTTCCTAACCATAAATGGTACCCACGTGTGGTTTAAAAGTCAGCAGATCACTAACTTCATCGATGGTGACAGAAGTAATACCGCAAGTTAAAATAACCGAAGTGTAATGAATATCTTATTACATACATTACAATTAAGAAATGTGCGTTCTTTAATAAATACTGCGATTGTAGGACCTACCTCATTTATGAAGCGATTAATATATTTAAAGTTAGTTTTATTTCAATTAATAAAACAAAAAGTTGCAGAAATAATATATAACTAATAACATTATAATAGCACTAATGTTTTACATACAATATAATCCCACAATTTCTACAATTTTTTATTTCTTTACGCATTCCAATACAACATGTATCATTATCAAAAGAAAATATATAACTAAAATAATTAGAAGTAGTTATGGTAACAAATCATTAAGGTAAAATAGCAAGCCCGATTTCAACATATCGTTAGCTGAATCTTTGGCAATAAACATTTAAGAACGTTGGTATTAGTTTTGAAAGCTACTTTCTACTTCTTGTTCTTTTGTAATATGTGGGTTACTTCTGATATTTTTCCAAAATATGAAATTCATGTGTATTTATTTTCTATCGGTTCTGTGTTAACTGGGTAAATGTTTTTAATAGAGAAATTGTACTCTTTTTAACTAAAGTATTGATTGTATTTAAAATGTAACGATTTGCTTGTGCAATTTGTTTCATAACTGATATTTCTTTATTGAAATTTGTTTGGTTTAATGATAAACACAATGCTCTCAAATATAATCATGCTATTAATATAACGGTTTGATAAAGGTACAAAGCCAACCATGGAATCTAATCTTAGTAAAGAATAGGTAGTTTAATAATATTTAATTTATTAAAGATCTAGCTCTTCTTTACCAAAATTAGATTCCATAGTTGGCTTTAAACGTTTATCAAACTGTTAATTAATAGCATCCTATTTTCGTGCAGTGGTATTTCACACATTTATTTTAACATCTCATGTAATTCTTAGAGATATTATAATTTACTGAAGACGATAACTGTAATTGTTATCGAAACGCATAATTTTATATAAAATATGAACAAAG
Source organism: Vesta saturnalis (assembly GCA_036346205.1). Taxonomy (NCBI): domain Eukaryota; kingdom Metazoa; phylum Arthropoda; class Insecta; order Coleoptera; family Lampyridae; genus Vesta; species Vesta saturnalis. Next base: position 147,587 of record JARFJB010000865.1, read on the forward strand.
AAAATACATCTCTATTATTGTAACGTCTTTAATACTAATAGTTCTCAAGTTCTCAGTTCAGAGATCACTTCAATAATACAATTTATATACAAATAACACCGTTTAGCAGCGTAACATACGTTAAGCAAAATAAATGTATTAAATATTCAAATAAATATTAAATAATGAAAAAGTTGGCAAATACAGTAAAAACAGTTTCAACCACACAAACTTATTAATCAACCTCCCGGGGAATCACAAAACACCAAATGTATTGTCGTAATTTATCGATCATACGATTTTTAATACGCTTTGCTATTGGAGCAGCCCCGCCATCCGCAATCTACTAATTATAAGGTGAAGTAGCATTTCTTTGATTACAGGCACGTTTGTATATTTATCAAAGGGTTCGACGTTTGGCTGTGCAAATTAAAAATATTATATTATTATATTATATATATATATATATATATATATATATATATATATATATATATATTAAACCAGTTGAACAGTTAATATTCACCTGTTTTTGATTAAATAATTCTCACTATTGAATCCGTGTGACTATAAGTTGAAATTTGACGACTGCGAAGTTTCTGTGTTGGCTATTTCTTTTATTCGTTGGAACAGCTGTGAACGTGGATTTATCTTCGTAATTCACTATTAAATTTACTGACTTTACAATGTAAGAATCTACCGAAGCGCGAAATAAAGAAAATTTGAAAATATAGCACTACAATCAACACTATTCTTCTTCAATGGTCACGCGCTACTAACGTAATAGAGCACGATAGGTAACCGGGGTTATTGGATTCTCTCAAAAACCCACAGAAGTGAACGGGACAACTCCCAAACGACAGCTTCAAGTATCCCGGTTTTGTGTAAGTAAATTTAGTGCATCCCACGTTCACATCACGCGTCCAGCGTCCAACAGCCAACTTCCTCGATATCTCGACGTCAACTACCACTCTTGCGAATTTTAACAGATTTTGCCATACTACATTTTACACCAAATCACCAACCAATAAAAAAACAATTCCTTCAAACCGTAAACGCAGTAAAAACGAGATGATTTTCGTGAACCAAGTTGAAAAGTTACGTCACTATAGCATTAACTGCACTGTCAACGTTCTTCGAAAAAAGATAATGTAACATGATCTATTTTCGTTACCTCTAGATTTTGGAAAATCGACTCTAACCCAACGTATTATAAAAACAACACTGTTTGTCTGCTTAAATTAATTTATCAAAAGGACTTCCCGTCATACGGTCGCCTACGTTTCCTGAAGTCATTTTAATTACAAAGCAACCATTTCCAATGACGTAATTTTAACTCAACTAAACTACAATTAACGATTACTTACAAATAGGATTAACCATTGTTTACAAAAAAATATTCAACTCCTATTGGGGAGCACCAACCCAACAAGAGTTCATAATAAAAGCAGGACTTAAATAAGTAGCCCACTTTCAATACCACTGTTTAACTCCTTCTTATAAAACATTAATCTAAAAGCCCTACGGAATAGTCGAAGTATAGTCATCAAGTGATTGGTTTAGGACTGATAACTAGAAGTCAGAAGTAGAAGACAGTCGAGGACATTTTTTAGAAGAGATAAAATTTGTAAATTAATGAGGATATGAGGGCATAGAGCATTAGTAAGAATCGAGGTAGTCACTAATTCATTCAGAATAAAAATTACTGTTTTACCAAAAAGCTGCACAGTGAAAATAATAAGCGTATAGCAGACAAAAAGATACTTTAAAAAGAAGTAATGAAATATAACAAGAACGAACATTTTACAAAGCAAGATTTAAGGACAAAGGTATTGCTTGACCATTCGACTGTATGACTCTAGGAAACACGTTGCACAATTTAAGCAATTAAAAACAAATTTTCCACATTTGATTGATTCATAATACCCAGTAACATCTTACTCTACTTATCCAATTAATGCTAATATGCGTTTACAATAGAGAGCACATTGGCAAAATTTTGAAAAACGTAGCAACAGCGTATTTTACGGCAATTGCCTAAATAGAATAATTTCATAATAGTAAAAAGTTTTAATAAAGTGTATTTATATTACTTGGAGCTCTACGAATACTTAATTCATAGATGAATTCGTCTGTTTTAAGGCGATTAACGTTTATTTTTGTGTTTCGGGTAAGAAAACTAATTGAAAATGTAAAAAAGTGATTATAGTGATTGGAATCAATGCACAATTTGAAATGCAAGGTAAATAAAGCAAATCATCCAGGTCCCACGTTGGGCGCCAAAACAGTGCAGTCTTTTATTTTTAAGTGGGTGACAGGTCGCCGATTATTGCGAGGTCAACCGAAATTAGCCGTATATAACGATGTCTTATTTTAGATAGGTACGCATTACCCTAACGCTCATAGTCACAGCATAGGATAGCATATCAAACCGTCTGACTTGTGCATTGAAGGCAATGATATCTCGTTTCCAATATATATATATATATATATATATATATATATATATATATATATATATATATATATATATATATGCACCGCAAAATAGATACCAGCACCGAGGATTTTATAAATTGTTCACCACAAGGAAGACTAGATAATTGAACGTAAGTTTGTAGTAACACTAATAACTAATAAATATCTCATCAAGGGAGGAATAGTGTACTTCGTTGTGTAATGCAGATATAACAATTTCTATAAAAGTAAAGTTAATGATAACTTTTAAACTGTACAAAAAATAAAGTAAAAGTGGAAACACATTTCCGTTATTTCTTGGACATTGGCGGCATCTTAACACATCTTAACGGTGTTAATAATTCGTAGATCGTCAAATAGTGGGCAACATGAATGAAAAATATACTGAACAGGAAATGAAGGTGCCTGCATGTAGCGCCACGGGTGGCCAAAGCTGTACAAAATGTTATATGGTTTAGTTTTATTAGTTTTAAATTTCCGATATTTTAGACTGCTTTTAACAAAATACCGAATACGACGGTCAAATATGGTCAAATGTACTCGGTCGATGGCAACGTACGTCCGCTCAATCGATTGCGTGGTGTAAGTACAAACTGTTTTTATTATTTTATTTACATTACAGGAATTTTTACAAGTAATTCGTTTTATATTTTCATTTTAGTTTCTGTTGCTCATTTGTTTCTAGAAGTTTGATCTTCGAGCTATTCAAGAATTCTTTTAAAGTAATATTTATTGCTCAACTCTTCATAACAAAGGATAGTGGTTATGAATTTTTAAAAAATCACCTTATGGATACTGCCTGTGATAACTCTAAAATTAAAAATATTGAAAATAACATAAAAGCGAAAGAAAGAAACAAAATCGGTTTGTTCATAATTAATTAAATGAACATTGAAATTTTTAAAAGTTTAAAAAATAGAACATATTGATCTTTTGGTCTTCGTGCTAAACTTAGTTTATTTACAATAATGAACTTCAAAACCGTCATAAACTTGAATAATATACGTACTTAGGGTCATACTTTTGTTCTTTCAAGAATGAGGAAAGAATTGTTGTAACAAAGGGTTTTAGTGCGTCATATTTTAGTGAAATATTTAGTTCTCTAAGAATAGTCGAAACAGTCGTAAATAACCATGGTAAAGTATTTAAAACTAAATCACAATAGTAACTTTTATGTTATCTTTATGAAAATTTTTGTTATTAAGGAGGACATATTATTATTCATAAATTCCTTTAGTAAGTTATGCCATTTTCCTTACTTTTAAGGCGTGAATATTTAACACAACTCGTGAACATATGAGAAAGCAGCCTTACGGTTATACGAAAATAAAACTCAAAGCTTCTTAAATTTTCACACTAAATTTACATAAACATCGTGTCTTCATAAACTCTGACTTTACTAGCGAATACGGAGACGATCTGCAGAATTAAATATTAAAAACGGGAATCAAGAGTTTTTTATACGATTCTGTAGTCGAACAGAATGCGAACAACCATCAATATGTGGTAAACGCAAAACTTGGCACAGTTATTCTTAGATAATATATAGATTTTTTTTATTTCTAAACTTTTTTAAGTAATTAAAAGACTAGTGACGTGGGGTCTAAAGATGAATTAATAAAAGACCCTAAGGCTTTCCAAGCCAACAAAGGCATAAAAGCGGCATTGTCGATGTAGTTTATTGTTACTTACATTTGCTAATTAACAGCACGCCGTAACAAATTCTAAATTTCAAACGATATAATCCTTATTATCAGCATTAAAATTATTCTTGCTTGTTATACACAATTTAGTAGTTCCAAGTAAGAAAGAAATGGTTCAAAAGCTTCTTTATACTACTCTGATTTGCAGCAAATCTGCTGTATTAAGAAATAATAATTATTGTAAATAATTCTAGTTAGAAATATTCAACAAATATTAATAAAAATTATCAATCCGCTATTGTAAGATTAATGTCTTCCTTATAAAACAAATATCTTTATACGTACCATTATATTAAAGATTCAGATTGATAATCTATTATTATTACGGTTGGTGCTTCAAGTTTCCAGATATGTTACTGAGCTAGTGGGTCTCTGGTAACACGACCTACTTAGGATTCGTGGGATAAAATCCCCGTTACCATCTATCCTGTATGAGGTTTTCTCAGGAGGTCTTCCTCATTCACATATAGCTGCATAATCACTGCGTATACACACATCATGTGCGTGGCGAATGCTAAGTATCTTTACCCTCAGAACCCTAACTCCGTTCCTTCCAATCCTATTCTGACCGCACTTATTCTTACGGTACCCTTAAAATCAAATAAAATTACTGTAGATTTCCACCACCAATATTAATTTAGAAAACGAAACATAAAAAATAGTAAGATTGCCGAAACTTTAATCCTGCATAAAGCAGTAACGCATCAAAGTAATTTGTTATTTGGAAACATTATTGTTTACTCAACGCAATAATTGTAAATAAAACTAGAAGAAGCGTAGACTGTTAAGGTCAAAGGTTTATGTGTACTGAAATGTTAGTAATTTTCCTCAAACAAACCTACCTTTATATGAAACCGTCTGTATTTAAATTTAACTACAAAGAATAATAAATACTCATGGTACAATCTCAATCCTAACTGAAAGATAAATACAAATAAAGTAGAATTTACATTAAAGTTCTTTATATGTAATTCTAACTGAACTTGTGACACCAAAGCTCAACTGAAATCACTATATTCAATACAATAGCTACACATTTTCCACTTGTGGAAGCAGGCACGAGATTGATGTTATATAATTAGTTACCATAAATTCATTGCCTCGACAACCAGGTGAAATGCATGTAATTGTAGACTAACCCGCCTCGATGTGCTAAAATAGACAAAGAAAAAGTGAACCCACCACGTTGCACTCAGATTACGAAGAAAAACTTTATTTCCGAGGCAAGCTCATTGAAATAGGAATATATAGAAACGCTCATTCAATATGAAGAGTGCGTTTTATTATATCCCAATTAATTTGGGTCGTTTAATTCCAATTAAACATAGATCTTTCTAATACACGTTTCTTTCAATTCAACATATTTTTAAAAGAGGGTATCTCTTATTAAATTAGATACTAATTATTACCGCTAGATGTCGGTAATTTTTATGAAATTTATATAATTGCCATTAAATCAATTTCAATGTAGAAATAAACAAATTAAGATATACAACGATGTGTCAAATAATTATTTATGCCCACAAAATAGAAAATTATAATTTAATTGGGGAACACATAATAAGAATGACGTAACATAGGGGTTTTACTTAGGGTAAAATTAGCATGCATATTTGCAAAACATTTCCTAAAAAAATGTGAATATGGACTAAAATATCACAAATCAAATTACGCACATCACGTATAAAAATAAAAATTTTACAATCCAACAGTACATGTAATTGCTATTTTTTGCAAAATAGTCCTTATACAGAATTTTATTATTTGACGTTAAATGTTCATTCATATAAATATGAGAGTTTCTATTGTCTATGCCAATTGATGTAAAGTTTAAGACTGCTTGATGTAGCAAAAGTTGTATTCCAATTCGCTGCAAATGAAGATACTGGTTTATGGACACTAAGAAATAACCTCACATCGAACAAATTTAGCCAGACTTTTTATGACCAGAATGAGATTTTCACCTATACGCTCAGGAAATTGGTTATACGTGAATATTGCTGGATATTGTCAATACCATTTCTGAGTTTGGTAACCTTAGAACTGATACATTTCACCTCCACTACTAATTTAATTAGATTGATACAATTTTTTCCATTTCATCTTTCTTGTTACCGTAAAAGTTCAGGGAGTCTACTATTGTATCATGCTGCTGACGCTTTATATAACGGATCTCTCTCTCTCTCTCTCTCTCATGGGAGAATGGCTATCCAGTAATTTTTGATCCAATTCACCACACGCATTATATGATGCACAATCTGAACATTTAAATTCAGGAATCTTCCCAAAATTGTAAAATTGGTTATAATGATTAAACACTGTAACTCTTTTCTGAATCCGTACTTATTAAAAACCATGAACAGCTTGGGAAAAAAGATAATTTTCTAATTTATGAAAACAAGCTCTCATTATTCCTTGATATAAGACTAAGAATCCATAATCTTTCAAAAATCTACGTCCAATTAGTATTTTACCAGTTACGTCTAAAATATTGAAAAGGACAATAGAAAACGAAATTAAGGAATATATAACAACTCATATGCTTCAATCAAGGTTTAGTTGCTCTACAGATTTATCGTGTGTAATCGATGATATTATCCGGTCAATTGATGACAACTTCCTGACTACTGTTGTGACGACAGATTCTTCAAGCGCTTTTGGTATGTTTGATCTTGATATTGTACTTTCTGTTCTGGATTACTTTGAATTCTGTCCCGAAGCTATAGTTACGACCAAGAGCTTTTTTTGCAGCAAGTAAGGTTTGAAAGCCATTTGAACACTATCGAATGCCTTCTATTAGTCAATGTACACAACGTATAGTTCCATTGCTTTGCATAACTTGAAATAACTGAATCAATTGTGGTCGATACTTTGAGACATCGGTTGTATAGGCTTCTGTTTTAGATATAAAATACGTAGCACCTTCAGTGACAAATTGATGTGAACTGTCTGGATATTTACTTAATGTAGTGTACATTCAGTACATACAAGTTTTTCGTGTAAAACCGCGAATTTTTTTTGTAGTGCAAAGTTGTGCAGTTTGCCAGTTACAGGCGCTTTCCAGTTTGCGGTTTTCTTTGTGGTCATAGTTATATCTGGCTCATTGATTTCCCACTATTTGTCCCCTTTCTCTTTTCTTCTTGTATCTAACTACTTGTGTTCTCTTGTATGGTGCCAAACATTATTCCAAAAAGTGTTGGCATTGGTAAGTTAGTATTAACATGGGTGTTGACTTGGTGTTGCGGTACCGATGGTTTCCTAGATACCTCCTTCCCTGGCTATGAATAATTTATTGTATAGTTGACGTTCCTGGCTTATTTTAAATCTTTGTCTCACTGGGTACTGTATTTTCTTTATTGTGATTGTTTAGTGATACCGTAAGTTGACCAATATACTAACTAACCTCTTTTTATTGCCTGTGTTGCCATGGTGGTGTTGGCAGTCTTTTGTTGTTTTTAAATACTAACAGAAACGGATTTGGATTATTTACTTCTAATATAGTCAAAGCTTCGACATAGACGATTACATGTATATCTAAAAGTCTCTCCTTCTGGTAACCTATTTTTATTTAATTATTATTGTTATTTCTTTTTACATTTTCTCTAACCAGTTCTTATGTCAGACTGCTTTGAAGTGGTGGAAAAGCAATTTATTTCCTCCCACTCACTTCAAGAATTTTCGGACTATGTGTTTGAAGTATGAGAAACCTTTGTCCTGTTGCTGCTCAATTCTAATCTGATTAAGTTTGTTATAAAGTTTTTTAAAACAATTCCCTCCGCTGGAATGAGCAATAGAACAATTGGCATTCTTTGCTGTTGCCAGATGATTTTAACTTCTATGGCAAAATTCTTGAACTATGTGATTTTCTTAGCCTCAACCCTCGCAATATTGTGGGTGAGACGGAGATGTCAAGTATTATCCCAGCTTTCTTCTCTTTGTCAACCAGGACGATGTCTGATTTCGAGAACAGGCGAAGATTGGTACTGATAATAAGGTGAACATGTGTGTAGGATTCCGCTTTTGAAAGTTAGTTGCTGGTTAATCATTTTCGCTAGTTGGTTATGGTGACCCAGATACGCGTTGTCGGCAAACACTCGGCATCCCACCGTGATATGCTCAATAGAACCTGGGACACCCCACTTCCTACATTTAGTCTCCATGTCCAGCTTGAGGTAGTGTTTTTCGTAGTTTCTCGTCCTGATTACTCTATCCTGAATAGCCGTGATGAATCGTTCTATTTCTGCATAAAGATGACCAGCCTAAAGCCACTGTAATGAGGCCGGTTTATCTATGTTATGTGCATCTAGACTTTTTAGGCATTTTCCGTGTAGAGATTGTGTCATCTAAGTTATTTGCTCTTCTTTGGTGTTGCTAATTTCAAAAGCAAGTTGTTTGTTCTACAGTTTCAAAAGCGTGTAATCTTCTCGAGCGGCCAAACGCATCAGAATGTCATCCGACTGTAGAAATTGCTGCCTGGTCTTGCTCTCTTGGGACCTGCAAAGTGTATATATGTTGATCATACTTCTTCCGCCGAGCCTTCTGGACATATACAGCCTTGTATGTACTTTCACCGTAAAGCTTGGTGCTTCCATATAGAGAAGCCGCCTCCTGTTCCTGCTGTTGAGTTTATATTCAGCGGCTGCCGTCTTCAGAGGCTTAGACATCAGGTTCATAGCCAGGAGAAAAGGCATTTTCGTGGAATATACCACGCCTTCAGGAGAAGTTTGTGAATGGACGTTACTTTCGGGCATATTTTGTATATTTCCAGCACCTTAACCGTCCAGTCGCGGGGCACCGAGACATATGCTTTAGCGCAGTTAATGTAACAAACGCTTAGGTTCTTTTTATTTATCTGCGCCCGCGTCAGGAGTATGGTGTCTATCGTGAGCTGATGTTTAGCGCCCATTGATCCTCGCCTGCATCCTTGCTGCTCCTCTTTTAAATATTATTTGCCACGCTGTGGTCATATATTTTGTTGTTAAGAATTGAAATAAAGGGTTTGTGTAAAACAGGCAATCATGTAATCGGATGGTAGTTCTTTGGCTCGTTTGGAATGCCCTTTTTAAATAGCATATGGATATTTCCTTCAGTCTACTACTGTAGTAGCTGGGCAATACTTTATCCAAAAGTTGTGAAGTCTATCCAGGTGACTTCCAGTTGCTTGTTCGAAAGATAATATTCGAGGTCGTTAGTTGTTCCACGACCATGGTTTCGATTGGGAGTTGTGTTGTTCAATTTCAACTAGTCATTCTGCATTACTACTTTAGCCTCTGGCCAAATCGAACTCCAGTAGTTGCTAAATGTCTGCGTATCGACATTTTCGTGAACATCATTAGGATAAACTTGTTCTTGACCCGAGGATTCCGTTTTCCCGAAAAATTGTTTCCGTTTTGCTGTAAATTACGTATCTCAAAAACCCAGCTTCTCTTACCTTGCACTTCTGTCTGGAATTACCTTTAAGTTTCTGTAATTGACGTTCATGACTTTGGAACTCAATGTTGATCCTGCCAACAATTTCGGTTACCTTCCTGATGATTTTCTGGGAGCACTGGTTCTGTAGGTAGTGACCGAAGAGATCGGTTTGGGTCTAACCTTGTCGATGTCCACTTTGAACCTTTTGTTCCGGGAGAAGATATGATTGTTGTTATTTTTTCGTCCAAAGCTTTAGAATTTTCTAGTAGTAATTATAAAGTTGCTTAGAAGTTATTGTGCTCGCGTTATAATAATTCAGGACTTGAAGCGCGTATTTGCATAAAAAAACTTTGTTTGATCTAATATGATCGAAAGAGTTTTCTTCTGGTCTAAGAAATATCATAAATACAGTTTTCGAACATTTTCGTGCTCTTGAAACGCATAAGCAACCTGTATCATTAGGATACCTTTAATAACCTAGAAGTTAGGTAAATCTCCGCTTAAAGAGTGATAAAAATACAAAGTGTATAATTAATTTCCAAATTTGCAAGTTATTATTTGCGTTTTAGAGCTGAAAGTCTCGAAGCTATCGCCACAAGAGTGGCAACGAATTAAATACAAGTTAAAATCCGCGTCTTTAGTATTTTCATGTAATTCCAATTATTGCAAAAAAAGGTCATATTATTGATGTTTGTAAGGATTTTTTTTAAGCTTTCAATTCCAGCGATGATACCGAAAGTAGTGAATTATATCCTTGCGGAAACTGCCGTTTCATAGATCATACTAGCAGTAAAAGGAAATGCACGCCATGTAAAATAATAATATTAATCATGAATTATGTTAATAATGTCACTTCTGCATTAAACACACAGGACATGGGTAGCTGAGCTAGTCTTCCTTCTGCCACCTAACCGTAAAGTTTTTAGATTCGGATGAGAGTGAGCATATAGTTAGTGGTCTTTTAATTGCGGATCGCAATTGAGTTTTATAACTGCAAAAGTGTCTCGTTACGGATTAGAATGGCAGTAAGAGATCCGGGTAGTTGCCGATAGCTCAGTGGAAAGCGATGGGAACAATGTTGCTCTGCGTGTAGGTGAACAATAATGTGATTAATCGATATCGGATCCTCAATAATCGAAGGGCCGATACGTGAAGGTCATCAAACTTACGAAATATTACTTTTCTTGACGTTAAATCTATCGAAATGCCTCTATATTCATAAACCTTAATTTTAACTAAAAATAAATGCACGCTTTGAATGATATCGTAAAACAAAATAAAGCAATAACGTTTAATGCTTTTGTCTAAAAAAAAAAGTCGTCACTACAAGGGCAAAATTACAAACAAAACAAAAAAATCATAAATATATTTGGTTACTAAATTTCCTGATAATTGTTTCACTGTAAGTTAGGCGGAAATCACCTGGAATAATATTTAGTAACGATACAATACCCCCAAAAGCTCGATTTACACACATATTACAAGTAAAATATCCTGAACAATCGGTTTAGATATAAAAGTTATACATGCAGTTGTGCGTATTTTTCTGAATCTTGCAAGATCAAAATAATTTTACAAATGACTGCAACCCAAATCTAAAATAATTACGTACGTTAATTTTTAATGAAAACGGCTTCTCGAATAAATTATGATGGTTTTGAGTTCAGTTTCCGTTAAAATGCTCTCCTTCTCTTTTTGGAAAACCGTACGATAATGCCCTAAAAACTCGTTTCTAAAGTTATAGCGAAAATTTGCATTAAATTCTAAGCTGATTTAGTCGCCTTCGTAAGTAATTATTCTCGTTTGGGGAATATATATCTTCACATTTCCAATTTTGTTAATCCATCGTTTTATTTACCTCATCATCGAATTGTTCCCAACAACACCTTCACAACTAAACATCATATGTTTATAAAATGAATAGAAAACACTTATACATCCTAATTATTGTCATCTACAAAGAATTGTTTAGAGAAATGTTCCAGATCTGGATTCCAAAGTGTTTAACTTAAAGTCTGTCACTTACGGTACTACTTCAGCGCTATATTTAGCCATGCGATGCGACCAGCAGCATTCATTAGGTAATAAAGAATTATTTCCTTTGCTTCGTTCATAATAAAAAACGATTTCTATGTGTATGACTTGAGAACTGGTTTTATCTCTAAATATATCGTCATACAAACATGCCAAAATGTTATGAGCATTCTTAATACCACCAAATTTCCATTGAGGAAATGGCACTCAAATAATAAATTAGTCCTACATAAGTTCCAAGATAAAACGAGTGATCCCAATCATTCCAACTGGGTACTCTAATTCTGTTAAGACCTTAGTTGCAGTAGTTGCGATGACAATTTAGCTTATCGCAACTCCCTTTCAGAACGTTTGGGGGATGTTTCTAAAAGAGCAATCTTACAGTGAAGTTGCAAGATTATACCCGGTTTGGTAGAATCGCCGATTTAAGTGCTAGCTGAACTCAGGGAATGGACCCAGTTCACGATAAAATCTCTTTGAAAGCATTATTTGGGTACCTACCCTAGTAAAGAGAGAAGGCCAGAGCCGACCTGAGGTTCGTACTCGTAACAAAAAATAAGGGTTAGGTAACACCACGGCAAACACGCCTAATCATAAAGTAGTCTCTACACCAACATAACTAATTATTATAACCCAAAAAGTTCATGAATAACATATTTGAAAGAAACAACTTAAGCTGTTAAGCGCGTTATAGAATACAATATTGGGATTAACCTTTGAAACAATACATATATTTAATAACAAAAAAAAATAATAGCGCTCTCGTCTTTTGACGAACATCTTCTATATTTGTGGCGTTAGGTACCAAACAGACAGTTTTAGATAACCTCTTTCTAGCGATCGCAAAAAAAGATCTTCCACAAATCGTACAATGAATTCTTTTCTTATCTTACATTATACACCATACCGTAATAACGCCCTTAAAATTGTAGCAACATGTAATAAAGCATTGAATATTAAAATATTGTAAAAGACAATTTAGCGGAGGTGTAAAGCACAAAAAAAATAGCTATTATACTAAAGAGTTCACTTATCTGCGTTAAATGGTAACAAATCTTCGTGACATAGATACATCAGGTGTGTCTCAAAAGATTAGACTTGAAAATATGTCACAGCGGCCACTGTCCTTGGCGTTCCGAATGTATAATCAATGATACGGCATAGGAAATTCGATTTTATCAATCCACTGCAGTTAATCAAAAACCATAGATAAGGATGCAGCCACTGATAGAAAGGCCGAGAAGATCAAAAACCAAAAAAGAAGAATCGTTCATGGATATGGCGATTTATCACGTAATTCCTTAAAAGGAGAAGAGTGGCGGGCGTTTACGCAATTATGTAGTCATCCATATCACTTTTACTTGTTAATTTTTGTGTTATCCGGTGGTTTCCGTAATTACAAAAATTACCATAATAAAACTGGTATAATTGCACTAATAACCAAAGAACGGTTCGAGGTGCTTGCGTATTTACGGCTCTGGCACCTTAAGTTAGAATGGGATGTGCTTGTTCCCGGAACGTAGAGATACCACGGCTACAGTTGTATCATGACCTTCCATGAGGTCATATCATGCATACTAATTCCCTTGAGGTAGAAATTCATGCTTATGTGATGCCTCTCAGGAAGCACATGCAACTTGTCTCTACATTCGAAGATAAAAGTGTAAAAATCAATTTGTTATGTGTAAAAACTGAAGGAATACCTTTAAACTCGCTAACAATTTCTCGTTTACAGTTGTATTAGCTACCATATTAGTACAGTAGAACGGAGTAAAACCATCAACTTTAAACGTTTCCAGAAAATTATCTTTTTCCCACTAATCCAGTTGAATATGTATCACATTATTTTTCAGTAAATATCTTATCAGATCAGCAACTTGGCATATTTTCATCTCTTCATTATTAAAGTACAAGACTACTATTAAAATTACACACCAGATCTATGAGTATCGGTAATTATTTGCAGATTTAACTTTATTAAAACTAAAATAAATCTATATAACATACATTTGCGTACAATTCAAACAAGAATCTAAAACCTTACATCTAACAAAGATAAATATTTAAAAAAAAAACGTTAAAACATAATTTAAGAGTCCGTAGAGATTTCCGAAACTTTAAAAATATTTGAGAATGCTTGTTAATTATCTTTTAAAATCTTTTTAGAAATATCACTAGAGTCCAGCTGTGTATGCCACTTCCAGTACAAGCCGAAATCAACGCTTCATCGGTATCAACTTTTTTTTACCTTACGTGGATATAGATTGTCGTACTATACAAATACATAGTTACCAGCATTGTTCTGATTTTTTTACGGATGGTTTTCTAGGGTTGCATTAGGTGGGTCTTCGATATCAGACTCTCAAAGTCCAACTGAGCAGGTACTGCTGTCAATTTTCGCATAGGAAACATGACCTGAACTGTTACTTTCATCATTTCAAGGATCACACCTGCTAGACTATGGCTAGTATTTCTGGGAGTTCGGTTGGAAATTTGGGCTGCATGTTTTTTTACAGACAAATTTGCCTATGTAGTACCTGGTTGGCTCTCTTCGACTTTCTTAATTTTCCTGTTTTGTTTATCTATATAACGTTTAACAAATAAATTCAAGTTTACTTATGGCCGTAGGTCAACAGTGCCACGACGTGTGCCACCAATTCGTCTGCTGTAAATACTATTTGCACTCCATGTTTCTTTTCAAGAACCACGGTTTTCAATTTTTCGGAGATCTTAAATCCAAGAATCAAACCAGGACTAAATTGTTATCATCTTTCATCGATAATGGTTTAATAAAAGTACGAGTTCTTTTCTCTTGATTTTGCAGCCAAACACCCCCTTCTCTTTGATGATAAACACCGCTCATTAATACTAACAATGGAACATATTCACATCAGGCAATACTTTTCGCCAACAAAATGTACTTCATTTGCAAAGAAGATTGTGAGAAAATGCATCAAATGTTTTATAGTCCTAAAACTCACTATGTTCAAATGGCAAACTTGCTAAAGAGCCGAGTTAAATATAGAAATCCATTGGATATTGAAGTGGCTGACCGTTTTTTATTTAAAAATAAACGGCTAAATGGCTACAAAAGCTATTCATCTAGAATTAGCTACTGAATTAATTAAATTGTTTTGGCGCGGAAAACCAATAGCAATTATGTCAAGTAACTATACCAACTTTGTTGATACCTGCAATGTATCAAAAAATAATAAATATGTATATAATATATATATGTATATATATATATATATATATATATATATATATATATATACATATATATATATATATATATATATATATATATATATATATATCCAGATATCAATAGAGCGGTCATACACGGGCATTTTACCATCAATTCCAAGTGCATTTGACGGCCTTATATGGTAAAAATTGTGTATATTAAATATACGTTTATTCGCATGTCATCGACTATGTGACGGCCGAAGCTTTGGCAACAAAGTACTCAGTGACTCACCGCCCTCATTTATTTACATGATATATCTGCTTGTAGTTGTAAGATTCATTTCTAAAATATTACAGATATGCGTTGTTATAATGGACTCCTAAACTTAGATTATTTAAATTAAACAGTAGTACATTATAAATCCTTTTATTGTTAATGGAGTATTAAACATGTATCTAAACATTTCAAATAATACTTTTCAAATTAATACGAGGCCGCGATAATAGTCCCGCGGAACAGAATTAGGTTAACTATGGTTTCTGGATATCCTTACAAATATGACAGAGACAAGTGGCCCATTTATTTCTGCCCATTCCCACTAGTCTTCGTCAGTTAGTGTGGAACTTGCTGCTATTACGACCACTATTAAACGTCATGAAGAATCAACTGTGAAAACACTATTCAAATGATAAGCAATTTCAAGGTGCACTTCGACGTTTACAGGCGGAAATGGGAATAAGTTATCCAACCATGTGGATGTTTGTTGATGGTTTGCCAAGTATAGGTCGTGAAACACATTAGGAACAGCTAGTGGCAGGAAATCTTGCACCTCCCAAATTTAAGAAATATCGCGTAGCTGACAAAAGGATCGAGAAATTGTGTACAAAAATCGGGACACAACGAAATATTTACGGGGTTTAGCATATGATTACCAGTTCTAAAATGTGTATACAATAAATTTTGAAAAATCATCTTAGTATATTCCTTTGTAAGTCTGTTATTTTGTGACAAAAAAATAATAAAATACATATTTGGAATCTCATCAAACAATGGTTTCAACAACGCCCATATTGCTGTAACGTGCCCGTTAAACATTTTGTTGGTCTTGATCTTTGACCTAGTATGAGTTACCTGACCAAAATCTGTATAAGAGATGCATTTCTTTAGTGAGTATATGCTCAGCTAAAGCAGGTTTGGAATAAGTTGATCCCATTGTTCTGTAATAACTTGATAATGGTTAAGGAATTTTGATGTATTGGTTTGTATTTGTTTTGCTGTTTTACTTTTCTCAATATGAGTTGAATAAATAAATAAGTGGTATTCTGCAGTATTTTGTTTTATTATTCCGTCTAGGTTTTTATTTCATCTAATATGACATAGGTCAGATGAAGAATTGTAGGCAGCCCTTCATGAAATAATGGATGGGCAGGCAGAAAATTCCGATATAGGAGGTGATTCAGATGGTGATGATATATCTGAATAAACCTCTTCAACTACAACGAGGTCTACCGTAATATCTACTCCCAAGTTATCTTCTGTTGCGGCCCTTAATTTATTACCTGAAAGCACTCCCCGAAGTAGTCGATTAGCCGAATTTTATTCTACAGCCTCTACTTCCAAGACTAGGCAAGTTCCTGCAGTTTATAGCAGAGATTCAACAGATTCCGATTGGGATTCGAGTGATTCTATAGGTGACCCTTCATATCTACCAGCGGTTGTTCAGCAATTACGTCTATTACTGGATTCCCAAGAATGCGAAGCGGAGGATGAGCTAGGAGAAGAGAGCGTTCCAGAATTAAAGTGGATAAAACAGGCAGTTTACCCGAAAGATTCAAGGATCTAAATTTTGTTGAGAACATGCACCCTAGTTGTGGTATTGTAACAGAGGAACCAATAGATTTCTTCACAACCTTTTATACAGAATCTTTTATAGCAAAAATTGTCCAACATATATGCAGAACAAAATAGAAGGTCTCTAATTACATTTCGTGAAGAATGTTTCGCATTTTTAGGTGTTCTTATCATAATGAGTTTTAACAAGCTACCATCTCAAAGACACTATTGGTCAAAAAATCCTAATTTCCACAACGCACGAGTTGCTAATATTTTTTTAGGAACTTTATTTGTTTTATTCATTTATTCATTTGAACGACAATACAAAAATGCCAAAACGAGATACTCCGAACTGTGACGAGCTATATAAAATTAGATCAATGTTAGTTCAAATCTTTAAAGACTCATTCACACCAGGTCGTCAGCTGTCAGTCAACAAGAGTATGGTAAAATTTAAAGGGCGCCCATCATTAAAGCTATTCATGCCCAATAAGCCCATAAAAAGAGGAATCAAAACATTAATCATTCAGATTTTGTCATGAGTGACGATTTCTAGTAATAAGCACAACGGAGCAGAAACAGTCGAAGATCTCAGAACCAATAAAATTGGCACTCACGATAAAGTGGGGACTATAACAAATTTTGATCAGCATATGACCTTTAATAATACCGCTTGAAGAAGCAGCCGCTTGTGGATTAAGCTATTTTTCTTTTTTACGGATGCGTCAATTGTAAATGCCTATAATTTGTACAAAGAAACACTAAAAATCAACAATCCACGAATTGCAGTTTAGAACAAAATTGGCTGATCAATTGATTGTGCTGTTCCCGAAAAAAACAAGTGTCTCTAACAGTTATAGATTCACTGCAAGGTGCTGGCACTTAGCCCAAAAACATAAGCTAGACGATGTAGACAATGTGCGAAAACTGGAAAGGAGAAAAGGAGTAGCACTCAATATCAAAAGTGTCAGGTGGATTTATGCGTTCAGTATTTACCATACCATGTGTAATATGTTCTCTTTTCTACTAAGAGTTCTGTTCTGTTTTTTTCTTATATTATTTAGTTTTAATGTTAGTACTAGTACTGGTATAACTGTTATACCAGAGACATGTCGTGAATGCCCACTGGTAAAACGGTTTACTAACAGTTTTTCAAAAACCTGTTTAAAAAAATATTTTTGGAATAAACAGTACAATGATCTAGCTTTTCTATTGTAGTAGTTGCAAAATAAAACGTTGATTTTAGAAAAAAATTCTTTTAGGCGTTAAACGGTTAAGTAACCTGAAGGGAGAGTTAGAAACTTGGCGTATTGTTTGGAAAGATAAATCGAGCACATCGCAAGATCTAAGTGGAAGTATTGAAAGAGACCGATATCTTTTGCTAGTCACATTGCCTTGTACAACATGTACAGTGGAGCGATCCTTCAGCAGTCTAAGGAGGATAACGACCTGGCTGAGAAGCACAATGGGAGAATCCCGCCTAAACGGCTTCGCAATGATGATCGTGTACAGAAAAATAATTTTTGACAGCTTTGAACTTTTCATCGAAAAAGCAGTTCAAGAATTTGCGAAAAATCCTAGACGGTTATTAGTTAAGTTGATCGGCCTATTTCCACAGTATTTGCTTATTGAGCGCGACGTTTCGGAAGCGGACTCTGCTTCCGTCATCAAGCTTAGAAGGACTGTTTTCGCACTTGAGTCGAATTCATACGTTATATAATTTTTTCTCAAGCACTTCACTACCTTCAAATTCGAACTTGGTACATTTCACTTACTAGTCTGACACCTTTACCGCTAAGTTAATGAGCAATCCAATATATATCTATATACATATTAAACTGTTTCGTGGTTGCGCAGAAGTTTATTACGCATGTTTCGCCGTAACTTCTTACGCAGGTGTATCTCGTTTAAGCTCTTCCCGCATTATTGGAATCCACATAGGTGTCATTTCCACACTAGCTAGGCTAATTGGATTTTCTGCTAGTGCGATGCATGTGGCTTCTTTGAGTTTCCGACGAGTTGTGTTTTCGTCCTTTGCCACTATCTGTATGTTATCCCATTGGATCCGGTAGTCTTCGTTCTAGACATGTTCGGCGATTTTTGATTTTTCTGTTTCGCCCTTGCGGACGTTATTCTTATTTTTCTGCGTTCTCACTTTAAGTGATCTACTGTTGTCTCCTATGTATGCTCTGCCGTATTCGCATGGTAGGTTGTATACACAATTCTTGGAATTCTGATCTTCATTGTGTGGTTTGGTTTTGGTTAGTATTCCCCTGAGCATTCTGATCGATTTGAAGGCAGTGCGTATCTTGTATTTGCTGCCTATCCTTCGTATTTTGTCTGAGGTACCTTGTATATATGGTATTATCGCTGTATATTTAGGTTCTTCTTTTTCGGTTACCCTTTCCCTGTTTAGGTTAGGTGTTAGATCGGGGTAGCCATTTTCTTTGAGTGTTCTAGCGTTCTTTTTCTTTGTTCAAGTCCTCTTGTTTTGAGCATATTGTTTTTGTTCTATCGTACAAGCATTTTGCCACGCCTAACTTCACGATTTTGTGGTGATTGGAGTTGTAGCGTAGATACATCTTCGTGTGCGAAGGTTTCCTGTACAGACTTATCGTGAAAATGTTGTCATTCCTGTGTACAGGTACATCCAGGAATGGTAATTTTTGTTCCGGCTCCAATTCCATTGTGAATTTTATGGAGGGTGTGCGGCTATTTAGATGATCTAGGAATTCATCTAGCTTATGCTTGCCGTGTTGCCAAACTATGAAAGTATCGGATATCGTTTGGTCTTGAAAGTCTTCCATATATATATATATATATATATATATATATATATATATATATATATATATATATATATATTGCTCACTATGAGTGATAGTAGGGAACCCATCGCCAACCCAAACTCTTGTTGGTAGAATTTGTCTTCTACCTGGACATATGTAGTTCTAATGCATATTGTCATAAGTTCCATTATTGTGTTTATCGAAAGTTGCGTGCGTTCGTCTAACGTTTCATCCTTTTCCAGCTTGTCCCCTGTGATAGTTAGTGCCTTATTATGGGCACATTTGTGAATAGGCCCACAATGTCAAAGCGTACCAGTATTTCTTCGTGGTTTGGTTAGAAGCTTCTGATGGTTGCCACGAAAGTCCTGCGTATTCTTGACCATATACTTGGTTTTTCCCAATAAGAGTGTGATGATACCTAACAGGTAGTGTGCTAATGGGTGACAAGGTGAATTTCTCGTGCTCACAATTGGTCTCAGAGGAATTCCTTGCTTATGAATCCTTGGTAGGCCGTACAGATGCGAATATTTGCTGTAGTTTGGGGTAAGTCTAGTTCTCTGGTAATCGGAAAACTCCCCCTTATGTTTTGCCAGGTCAGGTATATCCGTATTTCGATCTAGTAGTCCTTGGATCTTACTATTGTAAGTGTCCATATCCATTACCACAGTTGCGTTTCCTTTGTCTGCCGGGAGAATTTTGATCGTTGAGTCATTCTTAAGGGAAATGACCGCGTTCCTTTCTAGGTTAGAAATTTCAGGTTTAGTTCGTCGGAATATACCTCGGTGTTATCGCATAGTTCAAGCCTTTGTCCAGAACCTTCATTTCGTTCTCGTTCAACTGATATTTAGAGATGTTTATGACAGTATTTTTGCGATTGATGTTGGTTGGTTGGTTCTTTCTTCTCTTTCATTAGCTTTTCGAGTTTCTTCTGCTGAATTTCCTTATTCATTGGCTTGGTCTTCGAATGTTTACTTCTGGTACACTTATTTATCCTATCAGTCTTGTTCGTTCACTCGATTTCAAATGGTTTCTATAATCTGGTTGGATTAGTGCTCGAGCTGGTACTTTCTGAAACGGTGATGTCTAATTCGTTCTTTGACTAACGCTTCGCTAGCTCTCTTTGCGATTAGTGAAATTTTCCGGCTGCGTATCGGAGTTTTGATGTTGAGTCCGGTGGGTATTAGGTTGTTATCATGGACTCTACAGAGACAGGTTAGTTGGTTCTCCTCTAGTGCTAGCTTGTTCATTGATATTTCAAGCTTTCTGAAAAGTTGTTTGACTTCGGGGCCGTACCGAGTTACTAATTCTGTATTATAAGTGTTTTGTAACTGTGATTTCATATTAGTTGAGTTGATCGGCCTATTTTCACAGTTTTTGCTTGTGAAAACAGTCTTTCTCAGGACTAATCCTGATGACAGAATCAGAGTCCGCTTCCGAAACGTCGCGCTCAAAAAGCAAAAACTGTGAAAATAGGCCGATCAACTCAACTAATACAGTTACAAAACACTTATAATACAAAACTAGACGGTTATGTTCGAATTGATTATTATGTAGTATGTGCTTACTCCATAAATTTCATTTCTCTATCCAAAAAAAAAGCATTAGTTATTTGGCTTGGCATTATAATTATTGCATTTAAACCCGATGTTGGAACCATATATCCAAATTCTCAAATCTTTCCTGCCCCCCCCCCCCCCCACTGGAATACAGTCCGGCGATGCCCTTGTAAGATTTAATGTGTGTGATTCAATTAGTTCTGCAATGCAAGGGTGTATTATAACACAAGCTTCATTAACTTTTGATACATAATTTAAGACACTCTAGTCTGATAAAGATAGAAATTTATTCTACATTGCACAGAAATTAGCGTGACGATAGACAGATCTGGATGGTAAACAATAAATACTTCAGTTTAAGGATTAAATTTAAAAGTGGTTGGAAGTTAAAAAAATCGGTGTCATACGTTTTATAATTTTTGTCACTCTTCAAGCAATTATATTTTACTTCACACATCTCCTCCTTCAGTTTTACTGCTCCTTTTAGGATAAAACTTAAAACAAATTTTTAGTACTTTTCCCATCTCAGATATATAACGTCAAAAGTGTAGTATTTTAAACAAAACTGGATTTTTATGTGCTTATAAAAATTCCACGATTAAGCATAAAGTTTAAGTGTCCTTTCGCAATAACAGTAAAGGATAAAACATACTGTATAAATTAAATTTCATGTTCAAAATTTAGATATTACAACGTTCGTGAATAATGCGGGACTTATACTTTGTATTAGTATTTTATTAGTGTTTAGTCAACATAGGACTACTATGTTTTCCCTTCTTCAATACAAAAAAAATAGGTTTGAAAGGGCGTAGGGTAGTCCTTAACTACCTTTCTCAGAATCAAATCTCCTTTTCACAGTTGTGTGATTTTGAATTATGTAGAAAAAGTTTGATAAAACCCAATTCAGACAGCAATAACACAGATGAATTTTTTCTGTAATTTACGCGAAAAGTAACCAAATACTACCCCTCTTAAGAATGCACACTAAATTTTAAAGTAAATAAAGGCACTTCGATTTAATAAACTTATCAAAAGATTGGTGAAAATTTCATTTCCACAAGGCAAATAACAGTTTAGATAAAGCTGAAAATAGGAAATTTAAGTATTAGAATCTAAATACCTTGTTTGTGTAAGTATCAAAAGATGGTGAACATAATCACAAAGAAAAGAATTAAATCTTACAGCTTTTAACGATTTAATGGCATAGTTATTGATGAAAAATAGAAATTATGGATTTTTATTTGTAGGGTACTTAGTATCAACATGGTAGATTATAATCTCTTTCAACCGCGGTTGTTTTAAATTATTTCACTGGGTCATTATATTTTTTCTTAAAATTATTTCAGGTCGGATCTTTCTTGTAAGCTTTAAAATCCTTATCCATAATCACTGCGGTATTTGAAAATTTAACGTTAAGTGCTAGATCTTAAATCTTTCTTGCTAAATTCCTCATTTGACTTTTTATATTTACGAATTTCATATATAAAAAAAAAGAAAATTATTGTAATTTCCAATTAATTTTGGATTTTAAACTTATTTGGGTTACGTCCCTTTCACAAAATAATTAAAATTAAAGTTAAGAAGAATTGGATATTAAAATTTTAAAGCTTTTGCTTTGTTTTTCATTTTATTTTTACTTTTTTGTAGGATTACGTGAGTACAAACTACCCTAAATATTGTTTCCAGTAAAAACCCTGTTTTTGTTCATCGATGAAAAGAAAAGAATTAAACCGATAAAATAAAATTGAATGTATCCGATTGGTGCTTTTGTTGTTTATTTCTTGAGCAATACATATACGAAACAACACAAAATTAAAATTTAATCATACCAATGCTTTAAATTCTAAAGTCTGTTGCAGATTATTCAGGTACTTATAATTTCTGTAAATTATTTAAAAATAGAGTAACGGTAGTAATGGGCGGAACGGAACGTGCAACAATCAAAATGCAAAAACTACACCGAATAAGATAATCTGTATTGTTATATTATTGACATAAATGGTATACTTAAAGTTCATTCGTTTAACTTATCCCGATGACGTCATGTATGCATTAAATCACGAAATGACCGTCGTCTGTAATTTAAAACAAAAATATGAGCACTGATACCAACCTTTCCACAGAACAACTTTCCTTTATTTACTTATACGTTGATTGAGGTTACGTACGCTCGCCGGTTGGTTTGTTTCTTCGTTTATTCATTCCTTCTTGAGTTAATATTGTAAAAGATCGGTTCTTTTCAGAACCACATTACTTTCTAGTGTTCATTTAAGGTAAAGATTACTTCGTTTACAGAAAGAGATAACATTTAAGTTTTCATTTGTAGCACATCAACATGCCTCGTAGGTCAATTACCGTAGACGAATTGATCCATAACTTAGTCGAATACTTTAATAAAGAAAAACAGAACAACGGGCCCTTATCACCATTAACAGCAGTGCATGCAAGGATTAGCGATGCTTTGAAAATTGGCACGAAAACTATTTCTAATGCTTTACGACGACATCAAAATCAAGAAGAAAACAAGGAAAATGAACCTCAACGAAAAAGTCTAAAAACAAAAGACATGGATCAACGACAAAAAAGTGAAATCCGTACTACAATTTACAACATGTATATTAACCATGAACATGTTACAGTAGATACGCTCTTAACAAAAATTAAAGAAAGAGGTATCGTTGAGTGTAAAAGGACTAGCCTCTATCACGTTTTGTTGGACATTAGATTTCATTTCAAGCAAACTAACAATAGAAAAGCTCTTTGCGAAAAAACTTCAATAGCATCGATGAGGTTAAAATTTTGAGAAGTTACATCACTTATATGAAACAAGATATCTACAAGCAGTTCGTTTATCTCGACGAAACATGGATATTTGCAAAGGAAGCAACAAAGAATATGGCAAGATTCCAGTTCAAAATGCTTTAAGAATCTTGGTGGGAAGGCAAACGTTATATAGTTCTACATGCTGGAACAGAAGATGGCTTTGTGGAAGGAGCAGAACTTATATTCTCTACCACAAATAAAAGCAGCGATTATCACGATTGTATGAATTCGGAAAACTTTGTTAAATGGTTAACAAATCAACTTTTGCCAAACTTAACAAAGCCATCTGTAATCATTATGGATAACGCTCCGTACCATTCACAAATTGTCAATCGCCAACCAACTACAAATTGGAAAAAATAAGAAATTACAGAGTGGCTTAGGGGAAAAAAATTACTCATGAAAAAGAAAAAGAAGCAACGAAATTACTACATATATCAAAGCTTGTTACACGTCCAAACCGCACTAGGCGTCGTGTATGCTTACTAATGTAAGCGGGTTGCCAAGCCAGCTAACAGGGAGATGGGCGTGGTCGAAATAATAAGTAAAATGAATGATTACTACGCTCAAACACCTTACACCCAAATTCAAACAGCTCAGTCGCCACCACAACCGAAACTTTGCTAAAATAATTGTCTTAAGCTGGATGTTAATTAACCCTACTTGACTGTGGAAAGTAGGATTGTGCTTACTCAGTAAACTCTCACACGAGGGTTCTAAAACAAACACTCGTCCCAAACAATTCAACTCAAACTCAAATATATTTAGTACTACCCAGGTTATTAAAAACTTTTTGAATACACCTCGTATACCAAAACTTCCAAAATAAAATTTATCATTCAAATTCAACTGCATTCACGTAACCAACAGTTATATTTTCTACTTATTAATGAATAAAATATTCATCATCAATGATCGGTAATTAATTTTTAAAATTCCTAACATGAACGATATCTTTTAAATTTAATTTAATTTCCATAACCTTTCTGAATCGTACTGACATTCGTAAATATGCGCAAGTTCTCAAAACTCCAACTTTTTGTTATACTTAATGAAATTTTTAAAACAACAGCTGATCCGTTAATTGTGTGTTGCGCTAATGAAACTAACATGAAAATTTTTGCAATCAACCTGGCAAATATAACCTTTCAGGTTGTTCATTAATCTTAAAAAAAAAATCCAAAATATGCAAAGTCTACACTTAACTTGTCAAAATCTACTAGGTCACCAATTAAGTAATCGTCACAAATATGTCTCATACCTGGCTAAATAAACAACAGAATAAAAAAATTTAACGATATATATATATATATATATATATATATATATATATATTGGCCTGCATAAAATACTAAACAAATGACAAAGAAACAAACACAAATATATTTACATATACCACTACAGCGTGGTTGAAAATCAAAACCACACGTCACTACCAATTTCTGCAAAATTCTTAATACTAAAACAACCAATCAAAACCACATAACTCGAGAACGATTAAATTTTCGCTTCTAAACTAATTAATATTTACTCAACATTACGCAAATGAACTAAACAAAGAGATAATCGTGCTTAACTGAATTTTTCAAAGTACTTAATTGTAATCCTTACTTAAAATTGTCCATTAATCCTACGCTCTTCTTTCTTCTTTCTTCCCGTAAATCAATTATTTGTAGTCCATTTGTAATCCTTAAATTGCATGAAGCCACATAACCAGTGCTTCACAATTTCACAAACACTTATTTCTTTCTGTAATCACAAATAGTCCAATAACACGTAATAATAATCTGTACACGTTTGGTTGCCTCTTAAAATTTCTAGCAACCTTTAGGAAAGTTTAGTCCTTCCTTACACAAATAAACTTTTAATGTCACATAAAATTATCTTAACATTGGCTTAATTTATTACGAAAATTTTGTTTACTTAAAGGTGGTCCCATAAATAATTTTAACTCAATATCGGTACAAGAACACGCGCTGCACTTAACACTAACGTAATAACTGTTATCTTTTATAAATCTGCTTATGCACTTTTTACTTTCTTGAAAATCAACAAACTAATTTTATCTTCAATCTCAATTTAATTAATTGTTTTATTTATGAATGTCTTATACGATTCATCCCCTTTCGGGTTACGCAGTTGTTTCACAATGACTGCCTTCACTATTATTCACAAATATAACTCCAACTTAACCCATTCTAAGCCACACTACACCTCGCGCGCGCGTCTCCCCAACATTCACCACAAGCAACAGCCAAAACGAAAAGCTCCGTCAATCCCTGACTTTCCTATTTATAACTTCAGCCATGCATCTTTAAACATGTCTCCTTCCGCGCTATATTCTCCAATAGTATTCATTCAAAATTTCATAGTTCCAACTGATGCTACCCTCTGTACAACCACGCCCATAACTACAATACATCGCCATATTTGTTTTTACTTACAAATTTTTCAATTACTTTATGAAGAAATCATTTTTCGTCATTACATTCATTCAGTAGCCACTCTGGACCATTACGCAACTTTCAACATTTATCTCCAACCTGCGCTCGATCTCCTTCCGCAACATTTGCAAAATAAGTACCGTCTAAGGTCTCAAATCCCATATACATACATATATTCTCAAAACAATTGCACAACATTACGAAAACCTTCTGAAATTAACACTTAAACATACCCAATCTTTCTCTACATATTTTCTAAAACATTCTACACTTATACACTCACATCTTCTGACCAAGATTACTCATTTATCCTCAAACATTCATTTCTTACGGTAGCAAAACAGTAGCAACACAGTAGCAAGCATTATCGTCCCATCGACAAATTTCTTTTCACATTTACATTCATCAGAATCTATTTATTCCAACACCAAAGTCTCTATAACATTCAAATACACGTATCTACATACTGTATTATATTTCTCCTAAATTTTCAGTGGCGTAACATCCACCCACATACATTATACATACACAAAAAAAATTTTTTTTTTCGTTCAAACTCAATACACTCGCACTCAAAACACGTAATACACGTCATTACAACATCCTACATACAGGGTGCGTCAACGCAACCTGACAAGCTACATAAGGAAAAGAAACAATATTTGGTCGATAATATTATTAGAGAACATGGACACGAAATTCTACGCTTGCCTCCTTACCACTGTCAATTTAACCCAATAGAAATGGTATGGGGAATAAGCAAAACTTATTATGATAAACACATTGGAAGATATGGTTATGGGGATGATAATGTCAAACAGATGTGGAAAGAAGCGTTAGAAACAGTTTCACCTTCAGTTTGGTTAAAAATGATTAAACATGCAGAAGCTGAAATACTAAAGTCTTGGGAACAAGAAAAAGTTTATGATGTCCAAGTAAATCCAATTATTATAAATCCAAACGATAACACAGTGCTACATGTCTAACCTGCATGTAAACATTTTTTGGAAAGTGCACTCGACTAAACTCCTGCGTACGGTCGTTTGACCGCAGAGCACTTGGATGCGTGGGGTTTTGGAGGTTAGCTACGATGTTGTGGACGTGGTTAGATAGCCACTAAAGGATAGGCGCCACAGGTTTTAGTCAGGAAAGGGGAGAAAAGGAAAGAAAAAGGAAAAAGAGGAGTAGAGTAGGGGCAGGCCCTGTAAAACCTGAAACAGGTAGTGCTCCAAAAAAAAAAGAAACAATTTAAAAGAGAGACACACTTTTACCCGAACAACCAAACAGTAACCGTTTATTTAATTTAATTTAAAACTCACATTAATATCGAACGTAAACAATAATGATACTATGCTAGTTTTCCCCCAAAGTATTCATAACAATCTTAACTAACAAAATAATTATAATTCAGCCCTGACGATGGCAAGTGGTGAGCCGTCGCAGATGCCCACAAAGAATAAAAAACTAAATGTATTTAGTTCGTTAATCGAACCCTAAACGTAAAAGAAAAATTTCGTTAATTGTGCCGCTCCCGACGGTTGTAAGTACTTACAAATCGCAGCCGAAAGTAACCCATAAAGTGCGATCTAAAATAGATCCACAATGAAAATAGTAGTGCTTAATTTTTTTGAAACGGCTTGCCTACGTTTCACAAAATAGAATTTAAATCCCCAATGATTTTGATTTCGGTTTCTTGAATTTTATTAAACCCTTAAGAAATGGTATTAAATAGAAATATCTGGATAGTCTGTTCAGTGCAAGGCATAGAATGGCAGCAAGACATTCAATAGTACAGAAATTTTTATTACAGCAAAACCTGCTCTGAACAAAATTATCCGTAATGACAAATAATTAATATTAAGGAAAGACAAAGTACAGAAAAGTTACAGAAATTCTAAATTTGAATATAAATATATATATACAGTTTCAAACAATGACTGTAATTCATACGACCTCGATATCGGTTCCACCCTGTATATAATGTATTTTACAAACAGGAGCTTCAACGCGCAACTACCGTGTTAAGGTAGTGAACTAAGTAGGTCAACGTCCCAGTGAATAATAGGTGTGGTTTTTTTTTTTCTTCTTTTTGTATGCAGAAAGAAATTACAAATTGAACAAATCAAACTCTAAATTATTCAACCACTTTAGCCTCCAGTAAAGAATGTTATTATAAATGATAAATTTTTGTTACAAGTAAGTAAATAAGGTTAAACCCCAAATGTAACCTAACTCTGTTGTACTAATTTTAGCAATACACTGTTCATTACACAAATCCTGTGTATATTGAATAATAAAGAATTCTGACCTTTGATGAAGAATTACCAAACTGTAAATGCCCTTCGTGTTTCGAAGGTGGTAGTTACTTTGTGGAACCAAGACAGCTAATCAGTAGTTAAGAGCCAGCATTCCAGTAGGAATAGGTACGGAGGTGATCGGTAGTGGATTCCAATTTGCTAGTTATGTATGTAAATAACGAATAGCTGTTTATTTCGCCGGTATCAAGGCGCTGAAAGTGATACAAGTAAGTACGTTACTAATTCCTTTATACAAGCATACCTCTTTTTAGATGTTTAGAGCCGATAGCGATGATTTCGTTTCAACAGCCCTATGTTATAAATTTAATTAATCGTGCGAAAGTGCCTAAATGAAAGAATCGATTTACTAAAAGTTGTCGAACATGTGTTAAACTTACCGAGGATATGAAGATTGAAAATTTCAATAAGTTCCGCTTGTAAAGCGTCAGTAAGGTTTATACCAAAACCATTACCTTATATGAAAAATTTTCCAAAGAAACGATGCTTAAACATCTTATAAACGGAAGGAAAATTTTTCTTGAAGATCAATCTCCCATCGGAAAATGGCGTGTTAAGTAAAGAAAGATCAGGAACAACGCCCTAACAAAAGCAATATTGCAAACCTGTCAAAACTATTCAAACTAGATAAGAATGTTAAAACCAAATTTTTGATAAATAAATTTTACAGATATCCCATTGTTGTCTTTTAAAAACAAGATTCCTTTTCAAACTTTATTAAATGACCCTAAATCTTCGAGATGGCGCAACTTATATCTATAAAGGAATAAAAAGATGTGTACGTTAAATAAATTAGTTTAACTGTAGAGGTGCGAAAAATAATTTTTTAGGTACGAAATTAAAACATTCCACCAACGAATAAGGAAATATTAATATTTAGATGTAACTAATTAGTTCATTAGTTCATTCCTTAAATAAAGTAAAGGAAGTTATCGAAAATACACGTTATTCACGATAAACACGTAAGAACAGATACAGAAGATGAAGTGTAGTGAACATTTAATTTCTTGTTTTTAATTGAATTCTTAACGCAAACAGTTTTCTCCAAAAACTTAATAATAATCTATAATAATTATAATAATAACGTATAATGTATGTTATTGTACACTAAAACATTATAATTTATAACAATAAATTATTTTCAACACAGTCATGCTTAAATGTGAATGAACAAATTTACGTTTTATTACATTATGGTGTATTTTTTTATGTACTCAATAAGTAAGAAACACTTGGTTATAATGTATTTGACACGATACTTTGAATAAGTTTAAAAAAGTGCTATAATTCAATTACATTAAATACACCAATAATTTTGAATTGCAGTAAAATAATCTTCTACACAAACAAGTGTATAAACACCGATGATTGAAATTATCATTCCGTATTTTGCAATTCGAATATTTTCTCAAAGCATAATGATTA
Source organism: Vesta saturnalis (assembly GCA_036346205.1). Taxonomy (NCBI): domain Eukaryota; kingdom Metazoa; phylum Arthropoda; class Insecta; order Coleoptera; family Lampyridae; genus Vesta; species Vesta saturnalis. Next base: position 177,571 of record JARFJB010000865.1, read on the forward strand.
GTGGCATTCCTAAAAATTCAATCTTTATGAATAAATCAAATAAATAACCATTAACTCACAAATTTGCAAATAGAATATATTGCAGAAGCTGAAATTCTAAAGTCTTGGGAACAAGAAAAAGTTTATGGTGTCCCAGTCAATCCAATTATACATCCAAACGATAACACAGATACAGAAAATGAAGTGTAGTGAACATTTAATTTCTTGTTTTTAATTGAATTCTTAACGCAAACAGTTTTCTCCAAAAACTGAATAATAATCTATAATAATTATAATAATAACATATAATGTATGTTATTGTACATTAACATTATAATTTATAACAATAAATTATTTTCAACACAGTCATGTTTAAATGTGAATGGACAAATTTACGTTTTATTACATTATTGGTTATATTGTGTTTGAAACGATACTTTGAATAAGTTTAAAAAAGTACTATAATTCAATTACATTAAATACACCAATAATTTTGAATTGCAGTATAATAATCTTCTACACAAACAAGTGTATAAATAAACACCGATGACTGAAATTATCATTACGTATTTCGCAATTCGAATGTTTTCTCAAAGCATAATGATTAGTAGCGTTCCTAAAAAATTCAATCTTTATGAATAAATCAAATAAATAACCATTAACTCACAAATGTATTGCCGTCAAAGATATATAATCGCCACTTTTATGTAGAAAAGTATTGGAACAATTACTTCCTTTCTTTGGAAGAGTTCATTGGTCTTAACCTGCAAATACCTATTTACAAAATTTTTGCAATATTTTAGAATATATAATAACTTACCAAAATTCATCTGCTACGTTTTAAGTTTTATTGAAAATAATATGTTTTTATGTGCGTACATCTACGATACGTAAATAAAACTTTTGTCTTTTATTTGCAAACATTATGACATTTATATTTATGTGAAGTAGTTAAGTTAAAGTTGGTAATGTTGGTATCAAAACTGTTCGTACCAGAAAACTTAATTTGTTGTTAAAGTTATCCTTGTTAGTTACTTGAGTTAATAAGAGTCATACAAAACGACACTCTTGGAATAATACGTTAGCTAATAGTGTACATTGTATTCAATATGTAGAAAAGGATAGTCATACACAAGTGCGCGTTTGATTCATCGATCAATCGGGATAAGTTAAACGAATGTCCTATACAACGGTTGCAAAGATAGAATAGAATCATGAGCTCAGGCCGCTGCTAATAATAATGCAACTTATTACCCAACCTAATTTAATTCAAATTACATATTGTAGTAAGCTCACTATTTAGTACTATAGTAGACTAAAACTAAATCAACTCAATTAACAAGACTATAACGATTAAACGCAATAGAAAGATAATATGACAACTAAGGTCCATTTCATAAGTCTGCGGAATAATAATCGTGATGGTTAAAAGTTTCGAGTAGCGTACTACTTTCGACATATTTTTATGATTATTATTAAGCATTTCTAATTTATGATATATTTAGTAGCTTGTTATGCATTGAGTATTTGTTAGCCATACACTAGACAATTAAACAATAAGTAATGTTCGCTGATTACAGTTATCTTGAGCCATTCAGAAACTAAAAATACCATTAGTATGTGAAGATAACCGGGTTATTTTTGAATACTGTAGTTTAAACATGTGTATAATTAGGCGCCATTAAAATTAAATGTTGCACCTCAATAGGAAATAACTGTGTAAAAAATTCTAAAAGTACGGCTAACTTCACGGAACTGCGAACTTTTAGATAACTCATTTTTGTATTTTGCTAGGAGTAGAATAGGCACTATTTTTCGCCGTTAAAATAAATGTTTGCGCATTTATAGAAAAGAAGTTATTGTAAAATCACATTTACACGGTTACCTTTACAGCACAAATTATGCGCTTTTGGCGCATGCGCAGCCATGAACCTCTGTATCATTTTTTTATTATGCAGTGATTAAACTCCAATTATGCACTGTTTTGCGTCGCTAAAGTAAATTTCGCGCCCGCAAAGAAAATAAGTTATTGCAGAAGTTACATCGAAAGCCTAACTTCATATCCTTATACATAAATTAATATTTTTTGCGTCATAATTAGGCACCTGCTGTTCGCCGTTGCGCGCTGTAAAATTTAAACCATGCCCCTATAAGAAACAAGTTATTGTGGAAAATACGTCAAGACGGACAACATTACGGCTGCAAACTTTTGCATAAAGCGATTTTTCTTAAGCAGTAACTCTAGGCGCCAATTATGCGCCACTTAAATGAAATTTTATGCCTTAATGGGAAATAAATTATCGCAAAAATTACATCGACACTCCATAGCCGTGAACTTGTGCGTAAGTCAATGTTTCCTTATGCAGTAATTAAGCGCCAATTGTGCGCCGTTTTGCGCGGATAAAATAACATTTTGTATCCCCATAGGATATAGGTTATATCAAAAGTTACATCCACAAGAATTTTCGAATTTTACATAAAAAATCAGTGGCACTTTCATAAGGGTTCCTTATACCTACATCAATTATTATGAAAATCCTAATAAAATTAACTCCAACAAATTTACTCATAGGTTTGAGTGAAATACTGTTCCCTTAGTCTATTTATTGACTGAATAATAAGCACCTCTTTACAGGGTGTCAAACTTTCATATTGAAATATTCGGATTATTTTAAATGGAACACCCTGTATTTTATACGCTTATCGTTTAGCTTACTTAATTACCTTTCAACTTCTATAAGAGTTTCCCATACCTAAACCTTCAAATTTTCAACTTATTTAATAATTTTTGGAATTTGACTCTTCCTGTATCATTTTATATCCTGCTCTCCACTATATTTTATCGCGATGGAGTCATTGAGCTTATTAAACTAAAAATGGATTATGTTTTTCAATTACCAGTGTTAACTTGTTTATTTCTGTAAGTATATTTTTATTGGTATGGAATTAAACATCATTATAGTTTTAGGAATGTATATGATAAAGTTACTTTTCTTGACGATTTTGTTGCAATAAGTTGATAAAGAAAGAAATACAAAATACAATAAGAATACAAATTAATTTTAAAAATAATGAATCTTTTGGTTAATCTTTATCACTCATTAATTTTATTCATTGAAGTTCAACTGTGGACGAATACTTTTATTTGTAAAACTGTACTTTGTTTTATTTGCATTTACATGATACTTTAATGAAAACGGAGGATCGTGTGTCATCGCTTTAAATTCATCTATTGGTCTCATTTTATTACTTAATAAACTTCCTACTAATTAATACCTTCCTGAATACCCTTAAGTTTTCTCTGTTTAGTATCGGAAAGAGAATGGAGTACGAAACAAGGGAGTTTCACCGACCAGAATAAACCCGCTATTTCTCTTTCCTAAATCCTGCTACAAGGAAGCTATCAAAACAGTTTCGGGTGGTGTTCCACGAAAACGTCCCCTTAGTAAAAACATACTTAACATAGAACAAATAGAGATCCTAGCCATAATTGAATCCAATTACTCTTAACATAATACACTACAACACCTTCTTAGACCACAACCCCAACAAATACATGCGAGGAACTACACTTCTAATACACAGCCGATATGCTTCCGCTCCCTACATCTTGCCTCCTATCGTCAACACCTTGAATGTGTAGCCGCAATAGCTTACCTTCTTCCAACCACTATAAAAGTATTCTGCTATTACAACCCTTCTGAACATAACACCATTTCCACTCCATTATCGAACCACATCTGCAATATTTACAATGCAGTTTTACTAGAAAACCATAAACACATAATTGGAAGAGACAGCAGACAACTCAAACGGGCGCATATTTACAGACAACCTATTTAGCTTACCTCTCCTTAAAATTAGAAATATCCACTCTACGTTCTTTAATTATAACGTCATGTCCATACCTCACCACATTCCATGGGCAGAAGACTAACACAGCATTTTATGGGCACTGCAACTCGGCAACACAATCACTTCTGGTCACCTACCCTTTCTGGTTAAAATACGCATCTCATCTCCAACACAGACTCCTTGCATCGTTCTCAGGATTTAAAAAAAACGACGAATGTATCTTTGATTTCTCAAAACCGAGTAAAACAGACTTAATCAAGTTAGAAACCAAACAGATTCACGCAAAAAATTCGATTATAGAAACAGCCAAATTAGACTACCGTGAAGGCTTCAAATTCTGGCATAAATCCCTGCCTGATTTTTAATAAAACTCTTCGGATTCACCGAAAAACATATCCAAAAGTAAAAACAAGAATAAAAAGAGGAGGACATACAGATAAAGTACTCTTACCGTACATAAAGGGAACAACAAACCGGGTTAACAGAATTCTTAAAAAAACAACATCAAAGCGATTTTTAAGACGCATGAAGAGATCGGAACAGAAATGTACTAACCCAAAATCCAAAATGAACCTAGATGGTCAAGGAACATGAGATTTCATGTAGAAACTGTGACCGAATTAACGTAGGTCATACATCGATTAACAGTAAGGCAAAACACTAGAACCTAACCTTGAGGTCAATTTGTTTAATTGGTATTGTAAAGATCCAGTAATTAGTTCAAAAATCTGCAAATTAATTATTTATACGTTTATGTTACAGAAAATTACTCCGATGCAAGAACCCCACCAAAGCATATCGTCCAATGACGTTAAAGCGCAGACTATATAAGCAGAACCACGACGGGAGACGGGAGAGCTGTGTGAGCATTCAAACGTAAGCCTCTACCTAGCTCTCCGAGCACATCGATAATTTAGCTTACGCTAAATTAATTTTCCCAAAAAAGATAACAATCTGCCCGCGTCGTTATCACGATGCCGCGCAGATTGTGTGAAGACGACGACGACGACGGGATCTGGATCGACTTCGGAGGGACACCGAACACCGACGCGCCGATTTGATATGGATCCACCATGCCTAGTCGCCTACCACCTCCACAGCGACAGAAGAGGGGAAGAATAAAGAAGACGCCGCCGACAGACGTCGCCCCGTTAGTGGTGGTCCCACTAACGGCTCCGACGACGTCCGCCGCCGCACAACCCGCACCGATCCGAGAAGATGGCCAGAGCCAGGGATCCACCGACGACGACTTAAGGTCACAGAAGAAGAAGCCGAAGAAGACGCCGAAGGTTCGCCAGCCTACGCCGCCGCCTACCGACAACGGGTTCGAGCCCTCGAATCCTACACGGACAGCCCTGCAGCGATGGAGCGGGCAGCAAGAGAAGATGCCAGGGAGAAGGTGCCTCCGGTAATCCTTCGTGAGAAGGAGAACTGGATCGCGTTCTCCCGTGAAATGGACCGACAGCGGATCGCCTTCACGAGGGCCAAGGCCTTCAGTGAGGGAATCCGGATTCCGCCTGCCTCACTCCAGGACCGAGACAGGCTGATTAGGTATATGGATAGGCGTGGTACTCCGTCTCACACCTACCAGGCAAAGAGCGAGCTATTTGCTAAGGTGGTGATACGCGGCGTGCCCGTAGAACTATCCGAGGTCGACGTTAGCTCAGAGCTAAAAACTCAAGGTATCAATGCTCTCTCTGTTTTTAGGATGAAGCAGCGAAGACGCCCAATCCCCCTCGTGATGGTGGAGTTGCCGTCTGAGGACGATAGGAAGAAGATCCGGGAGATGCAGCACGTCGCCCGCCTCCGAGTCACCGTCGAGGATTTGCGGCGGAAATCCGGCATAGGGCAGTGTCACCGGTGTCAAGGTTTCCGTCACACACAGCGTTACTGCAGGGCGGCAGCAGTGAATGCACAAAACCCCGTACAGACCGGGCAAAGTGTGTTAACTGCGGTGGGGACCACCCCGCCAGCTTCAGGGGATGCCCGAAGTACCCTCGACCTACGCAACGAAAGAAGACGGAAGGACATCAGAGACCGAAGGGGACACCGCCGACGGCGGCGCCTTCTTCAACACGGACCGGCGTCAGTTACGCGCTAGCGACTGCAGGCAAGGTTGAGAAGGCGGACGTACCGAGAACGGCTCCCGCCGCTGTCGTTACCCCGCCTGCCTAACCCGCCTTAGGGTTCGACGCCATATTGGGCCTCCTCGGAGGTCTCGATATGAAGAAGGCCCTACCTGTCATCCGTAAGGTGGCAGCGGCGCTCGTTCAGGCGGAAACTGCGATGGACCTGTGGGGAGTAATAGTCTCTCACGGTTCAGAGGTGGTTGCCCTTTTTGGGTAATCATGCAAAGGTTCGGAGCGAAGTCTGGTGCCCCAGATAAGTATACAGTATGGACAATTTAATCTATTCTGTTCTGTTAAAACCGACAATGTTTCACACAATTAACACATATTTCTATTTATTTCAGATACGCAGGGCATCAGCAATCAGCCACGACCGAGCGACTACAGGACAGTCCACACAACATACTCCAAGATCAGCACATCTCCACAACTCATCTTTTTTTTCCGAACGACCAACAATGCAGAGCACAACACTGTCAACAGGCAATACACACGACACGCAACCCAACAACTTCGCAATCCACGCGCTGAAGAGGAAGAAGATTGCTGAGCAGCGCACCACCAATACAACACAATACACATTTATTATTATATTTAGTTTTAAGTGTGATATGTATTATAAAAATGAATTGTTAATTTCTAAAATTTCTAATAAACTTTGTTGAACTTGAACTTGAGGGAAGACTCACCTAGGCAGTCCGAACCTCGATATCGAACGTAAGCCCCTACTCGAGTAAGAGCCTTTGTGATTTTTATTACAAATCTCTTACTTCCAAAAAAGAACTTAGCGTTTTTACGCTCATCGTTCCGGCATCGTGATCTTCGCCGCTCCGGAGTTAGATCGGTCACTGCTTGCATACAGATAATACGAAGAAGCGGTCATCAGTAGAAGACCCACAGCCTAGCAGCAAGTAGGAGCCACCGGAATACAGCAGGAGCGAAAAACAACATAAAGAAGCATCCAGGACACCGCCAACTACAGGATCCACGTCGGGTAAAGCAATAGGTATCGGATTAATAAAAATATTGTTTTAATTAATTTTAATTTATTGTTTTGGATCTCTGATTTCCAATCCTTTATTCCTCGGGGTGTGAGACTGCACCTCGGCGGAGACCCGGCCTTTCTTTAAAACAATTTCCTTCTTTACTCCTTTTTCAAATCCTTATTAGCACAGTCGACACCGTGCTACCGTAACGATTGTATCTCTAACCCCCGACGCTGCCCATCCACCTACACCTACACACACAGCACACATAACACACACATACGCACACACCCTAGCCTCGCCACCACCATCCTTACGTACACGCTCCCATTCAAACGCCTCGTCCATTTCCATCTCATCCACACATTCCTATATCTCTACACGCTCCACCGCCTCCGTAAAACCACACAAACGCACAAACCCGCCCAAGCACACAGAAATCCCTTCAATTCCCTTAAACCCCTAACCTTCCCTGGTTAAACTTAACGTTTAACCACAACCACACCTGTCTTTTAGAGACCTCCTCTCCCTTTCCGGATGGTACGCAGCTTAGACTGCGACACCATTTCGGTGAACCCACTGTAACCTTATCCCACCTATGCGGTCCCCGTCTCTCCCACTCCAACCCTAGACCAATATCTTTTTCCTGCGTGATTCTTTGCGTAGATAGAGACATCCTAGAACCCGAGATCCTCGGTGCGATTGATGTTCCACACGTGAGAAAGGCCGTTTGCATCAACGTTAAGGTGACCAACACCCCCACATCCCTTATCCGTAACATAGCCTCGTCCCAAACCACCCTCGAGTACCTCCTCGCACGTGATGTCGCCATATTCGGGCGACACTACAGTTGCGAACCCTCCCTTATCCGTCAACCTCTTCCCAAGTATTGTTCCACCTGCACGCAGGTGAGGCATGCTGCTGAGGAGTGTCCTACCCGTGCAATCCATTGTCCCAGCTGTAGCGAAAGCCACTGATCCTGGCCCTGCAAATCCTCGGCTAACCCAAGGTGTAACAACTGCGGGGAAGCTCACCCTACCTTTTCCTTTAAGTGCCGGAACTGGCGGGAACCTCTCAGATCTCCGTCGAAGATGGCTTCCCTCGAACCTATCCTGTCTTCTGAACAGTCCGACTCGGAAGACACGGCCCACCTTAAACCCTCTCCCAACACCGAATCCCTATCTTTCAAAGACTTCCTTCAAATCCTTACACACTCCCTCTTTCAGATGTTCCCTGACCGGCGAGATAGGGTTGACCGCACCCTAGATTCGCTATCCCGAAACTCCTTCCCACAGAGGATCAACATCTGCGTATCCGGTACGCGGATGAAGGTTGCCGTAATCCACCAACCTAATCCTTAACTCCTTCCACAATGGATATCCTAGCAGGGACAGTTAATGCCAGGGGCATTTGTCGGAAACGCCCCTTACTTAAACACACATAATATACACATCCTTTACATCACGGAAACACACTTAATTTCAACAAATTTCACACCTATGTTAACAATAGTCAACACGGAACCGCCCTCTTAATTAAAAACTGCTTCCCATCCACTTCTTTTCAACTTCCTGCGCACCAACAGCATCTCGAATGCGTTACTGCGACGGTGCACTTTCTCACTCCTATAGTATTTATTTCATACTACAACTCGCCCCGCCACAACACCCTATCCGATGGCCTTTTAATCTACGCCTCTAGCCTCCCTGATGCAGTTACCCTAGGTGATTTCAATGCCCGCCACATTCAATTCGGTGACACCGCAACTAATGGTAACGGTAAAAGTTTATCATCGGCTCTGTTGCAGTTGCCGCTCTTGCGAATCGCCAACACACAACCAACATACTTCGAACATTTAGGTGCCTCAATAGTAGATCACATCATAGTTTCCGAACCCATAGCTCACTATTTCGATCGTGAGTGCTTTCTAGGGACCACGATCACATCAGATCACATACCACTATTGGTGAAAACGTCATTTTGTCCAGATTTTTCAAAAGCAAACTGGAATGTGTTCTTCGAACACATCTCCAACAACCTTCCTACACCCAATCTTTAAACGGCCCAAGATCTCGAGAGAGCCATTAGAGACCTAACTTCCGTAATTACGAAAGCGGTCGATATCTCTGTACTACTAAAAACATCGACACTTCCCGCAAACCGTTCTTACAACACATTGTGAACTGGATAAAAGAGAAAAGACGAATCTATCGTCAATTCTTGCAATCTAGGAACCCGGCTCTCAAGACCGAATACCATCGCCTTAACGCCTTAATCAGGCGAGAAGCCAACAAACACGGCTAAGACTCCTTGACCAAAGCCACCTCCCAGCTAGATTATAGAAATGGTAAACTCTTCTGTCAACAGTTCGACAGATTAACCAGAAGAAGTCAACCCTAAATCCCACCTAACCGACCTACAGGGCAACCTAATCTCCTCCGACCAAGGAAAGACCGATTCCTTTAGTCATCACATCCAATCCATTTTCCAATCCCCAGATGATCCCCAGTTCGATAACCGGTTCAAGGCACTACTCGAGGGTCGCCTTGAAGAATTCCGCAACCTTAACCTTCCTGAAACCCAACTCAATAACGGGAATTCTTTTTATGCCCCCATCACTCTCGACCAGGTCCACATATTGAACTGATATTCAGTTTCATTAAATTACACAGACGGATGAATTAATATTTATATTTAAATTTATATTTATTATTTTATATAATCGGATGAAAATGTATTAATATTTTATTTTTATAATTATTATTATTTATAATCATTTATATTGCCCAAACTAACTTTTAAAAACAGTCGCATGTAAAGACTCATCAAAGGGATAGGGTTCAAAATTTAGAAGAGACTTTATATTTATATGACAAAGTAAATGATTATTTATTTGAATTATACTAAGATTTTGAATATTATAATTATAGTTAATTTGATTAATGCACATTGAGTTATTGCCCAATTATGTTCTATTGTATCTAACTTATTCAAAGAAATTGAATTATGAATTTTAATTTGTTTCAATATATGTGTCACACCCTGTACATAACAAAAATTCTTCAAAATGTATACTTGGACATGCGCTGTGAATGTGCAAACATGTGACTTTTGATTACAATCAAAATGAAATACGCCATGCATGTAAGTATAAATACGTTTGAATTTATTCAATATTATATTAACCATTTAAAATTTTAGACCAAATAATGTTCCCTTTGGACATGCATACAAATTGTCGCACATCATGTTTGTTACAAAATATGGAAATTATGCACACAACAATGAAAATATCAATGTCAACAATAAAGTACAAAATCATAACACTCACATAAAATGTCCTCCTTATCTGGTCACTGATGATGAAGTTGATCGTAGAAAACAGCTCCTTCGAACTCCAACTCTGCTTCTCGAACATCCAAATTTGCTTCAATATTAACTGTTTATACGTTTACGTAAGTTTCACTAATGTTATTATATTTCTGATGAATCTTTATTTTTAGGATCATCACTCTTCTTATATTTATTTCAAAATAAATTTTGAAAAGCATGGATAGTTTGAAGGTTATTTTAAATTAAACACACTTCCAGTAAATAAAATGTGTAATGATGATAACACGAAGAGAACACAATTAAATATCCATAACAAACGTAAACAAAATAAACTTAAAAAAAAAACAATGTCGAAACTGCGGAAATATTTTTACTCACTATCGATAACATCCGATTCTGATTTTTAAAAAGGTAAACTAACCTTAATTTAATTATTTCTCGACAAATGACTATCACTTATTTTTTTAACACTTCCGATACTAAAATCGCACTTTGTTTTTAACGAAGTGACGTTATTTTGTTTAAAATAATTTCACAAAAAATTTGGCAACATCTTGCTTTAGCAAGCTGTTGAAACAGAGAAAAATTAAGCGAGATTGTAAGCCCTCAGCACTTCTATTTATATGAAATGGGATAGTAACCAAAATCTTCGCTTGTTATCAATAGTTACCTACAATGTTTCCTAAATTCTGATTGGCTAAAGCAATTTTTACATTACGATATAATTTCAAAACCTCATAACTTTTGCCCCCTTAAACCTATCTTAAAACTAATAACATATTCATAATCTACATAAATTTTCCTATAATTTAAATCCAAACACGAACCAAATCCTCCAATTAATAACCAAATTGATTTTCATATTGAATTATTGACTTTAAGCTAATTTTATGTACTTTACAGGCCTGGAATTGATTTCCACATGAATATGGGATGCTACTACACATAAATATTCATCTTTTACATGCCTACGGCCAATTTGAAAGGAAAATTATTTTAATTTTTCAAACACTCTTAGAAACTAAATTTGACAAAATGGTCACAAATATAGTGAATTGTGACTTGAAATTGAGGCTACTTTACTATTTTTACCTCTTATAATTTATTTTAAACAAATCGTCTCAATCTAAAATAACTTTTACATAAATTTTATGTGAGGAAATAACATAACCTCAAATTGATATTACAATTTTTAATGTAAAATTTCACACTTTTAAACACTTTAAATGTTTGTGAAAGTGTTTAAACTTAATATTTATGTCTCAATTTAATTTATTTTAACACTTTTATAGCTTTATAAGTTCTTCTGAGACTAGTGTCGAATTGTTGCAAATCACTAGTTTAAGGTCAGTAAATGTTGATTAAACACAATAATTCCAGAACTGCTGGCTAGTTTATGTTTTATAGTTAATCACCAATGTAATTGTTCTGTTTTTTCGTAATTTTAGCACTTATATACGTTTATCGCACTAACACGAATGTTTTCATGATTCTTGGCTGCGTACATTTAAATTGTGACATTGATACCAGCCTAAATCTACTTTTTAACATTATTTTTGTAAACTACAGCTTGTATCTCATGTCGTTAGGGAACATTATGTTTAATAAAACTTACTAACTAAATATGAACTTGAATTAAATCATAACAATAACTAACATACCCTATACTTAAATGTAATATGCTGTCGAATATAATTATATTAACATTTTATTATGAAATATTTAAATTCAAACATCTCAATGTTAATCAATCATTCTTATTTAAATTATATATATATATATATATATATATATATATATATATATATATATATAACGAGATGTACCATTTGTACAAACTAAAGAAATTATTCACTATGTGACTTACATAGCTACACGAATGTAATTTAAACCATCTCAATATTTTCAAGAAAGGAAAAAATTCTGCCCCAGATCATGACGGCCTAAATCGAAAAATCCTCCGTCATTTACCCGGCACAGCCCTCCGATTACTCTCCAACAACCACAACCAATGTTTAATCCTAACCCACTTCCCGACGTACTGGAAATCGGCCTCCACCGTCATGATACCCAAACCCCACGTCGACCTAACGTCACCCTCATCCTATAGACCAATCTCCCTCCTGAGTTGCCTCGTAAAATGCTTTGAGCAGATTCTAGCCAGGCGACTCAGGGACCACCTCGAATTTAACGACCTCCTTCCCAACAGCCAATTCGGCTTCCGTCTCAACCGAACGTGTCACGATCCCTTATTGAAGCTGCTTACAGAGACCACCAGAGCATTCAATCACAATCAATGCAATCTGGCTGTGTTTTTGGACATTAAGCAGCATTCGACAGGGTCTGATACGCTGGTCTCCTGCACAAGATCCGTAACCTCAACATTCCCGAACACTTCTCCAAACTCCTACTCTCGTACCTGACCAATCGGTCAGGTCACAACACATTGTGAACTGGATAAAAGAGAAAAGACGAATCTATCGTCAATTCTTGCGATCTAGGAACCCGGCTTTCAAGACCGAATACCATCGCCTTAACGCCTTAATCAGACGAGAAACCAACAAACACGCCTAAGACTCCTTGACCAAAGCCACCTCCCAGCTAGATTATAGAAATGGTAAACTCTTCTGTCAATAGTTCGATAGATTGACCAGAAGGAAAGTCAACCCTAAATCCCACCTAACCGACCTACAGGGCAACCTAATCTCCTCCGACCAAGGAAAGGCCGATTTCTTTGGGCATCACCTCCAATCCATTTTCCAATCCCCAGATGATCCCCAGTTCGATAACCGGTTCAAGGCACTACTCGAGGGTCGCCTTGAAGAATTCCGCAACCTTAATCTTCCTGAAACCCAACTCGTTAACGAGACTCCTTTTTATGCCCCCATCACTCCCGACCAGGTCCACACATATTTCAAAAAAGGAAAAAATTCTGCCCCAGATCATGACGGGGTAAATCGAAAAATCCTCCGTCATTTACCCGACACAGCCCTCCGATTACTCTCCAACAACCACAACCAATGTTTAATCCTATCCCACTTCCCGACGGACTGGAAATCGGCCTCCACCGTCATGATAGCCAAACCCCACGCCGACCTAACGTCACCCTCCTCCTATGGACCAATCTCCCTCCTGAATTGCCACGGAAAATGCTTTGGGCAGATTCCAGCCAGGCGACTCAGGGACCACCTCGAATTTAGCGACCTCCTTCCCAACAGCCAATTCGGCTTCCGTCCCAACCGAACGTGTCACGATCCCTTATTGAAGCTGCTTACAGGGACCACCAGAGCATTCAATCACAATCAATGCAATCTGGCTGTGTTTCTGGACATTAAGCAGAATTCGAGAGGGTCTGACACGGCGGTCTCCTACACAAGATCCGTAACCTCAACATTCCCGAACCCTTCTCCAGACTCCTACTCTCGTACCTGACCAATCGGTCAGTTCAGGTCAAATTAGAGAAAACCTTCTCAGATACAGCAGGCGTACCGCAAGGTTCTGCCTTAGCCCCGATCCTCTATATTATCTTCGCATCCGACATTTTCGAAGTCGCACAACCCGAAGTGGTCGTTGCGCAGTTTGCGGATGACACCGCCTTCTGGACGGTTAATCGGAACAGCGAAACGGCCTCCCGCCTCATATCCAAAACACTTTGGAACTTCTCCAACTGGGCGAATCGGTGGAGAGTCTTCGTCAATCCCACCAAAACCCAAACAATCCCCTTCCAACTAATTGCACCAGAAACGTTTCCCTCCCCTAAACCTAGAAAGATTCCCTCTCCAACAAGAAGTCACCTACCTAGGAACCATCTTTGCTAGAACCCTCAATTGTCTTCCCGATGTACAAAGAACCCCAATCACCTTTCCTCTATTGCTTCCTGTGAACGCCGAATACTCAGATGCATACAAAGGTTACCTCTTAGGTAAAATTAAAGTTCGTAGAATATAAAGTGAACCAAAGATATTGATTTTTTTGTGAGCAAGCTTTTCATTTTAATTATTAATTTGCGTAGATTTTGATTATCAACCAGAGCAATTGCTACCTTAAAGCACGTTCTGTATAATAATCATCTAACCCACTTATTTGTGTTATAATTAGAGTAAATAAAATACTTATAATTTTTCCTATTTTATAAAAGTACGAAATAAAATAGTGTCTTGTTACGATCCTTAAGTTGTCAATGATTTTGCGAATTCATCCCATCTTACACAAAGCTATGCCGGGCGAAAGAAAATGGCTTAGTAACTAGTAAAATACCACCTTTTGTAAAAGGGGCTTACAAAATCCCAACTCCGATAAGACCAGAAGGATAGCATTAGTAGAACATCTAACCAAGATAATAAGAGAAGCTCTAGAAATCGAAAAAACGCCTAAATAGAATTAATACTCGAGGCGACGGGGAGAGGCTGCTTAATACATGGAAATTGGTATTAAACAAAATCCGTCAACCAACGACACAATATAGATCTCTTATGCAATCCACGGCAAACACCAAAAAAACGGAAAAAAGGAAGGAAGACAGCGAAAGCCGCGAAGGTATAATTAACAAGAAACGCACAGCAGACATCATTTTAATTCAAATAACGCGAAGTAGAAGATGGCAAATGAGAGTTGACCGAGACGTTCCGAATCAACACAGGTTCTTACATGAACCCTATCAATACACGAGATCATGGATCCTTGAGAAGTATATATGTGTGTGTATATATATATATATATATATATATATATATATATATATAGGGTGCCCGTTTCTATAAGCAAACTTCCGTCTCTATTCTTCTTTGTACGTTTCGTTGCTCCACAATATCCATTCAATACCTTAGCTAATAAGAATGGTGACATTTTTGCAGTCACCATCTTCCCCTTTTACAAGGAGGAACCGGGGAAGATCTTACACCTTTTCCACGCTTGTAGGACTTTTCCCGCCCATTTTAGAGGATGGGTCCTCATTTGAATTTATTGAAACACTCATACTGTTCCCACGAGTAAGGGAAGAAATAAACGTCAACCGCAACAGTGCTCCCATGATGCGGAAGGCTTAACTAATTACAACGAGAGGCAGCCAGGTATCTCAAGGGCTCCGTAAGCGACTAACTACGCATAGCCATTCATCTCTCGGCACGGGTCGCATAACACCTTAGATTTCGGATTTGGTCCAAGACATGAAACAAATGACATGGGACCAAGACAATCATAGAGACAGAGACAAACGACATGCGACCAGTACCCGGGGAGTACCACGTGGAGGTGATGGTTCCACGTTGTTATTATTATTATTGTTGTTATTATTTTTTTTTTGTATTTAGGCGTCGGCTGCTAGGGCCATTAGCCAAAACTTCCATTCTAAATACATTGTATTAGGTTGGTTTCTTGTAGAAATTTAATTAGGACTTCTGCGTTTTCCTTACTGTCAGCTAGGACATCAGGTATGTTCATTTTTAAGTTGTGTTTTTCTCTAGCGCCGTTGTAAATGGGACATTCTAGCAAGAAATGTTTTATGGTTAAGGTTTCATTACATAATAAGCATTTACTTGGTGCTTTGTTTGTTAGTAGGTGTGAATGCGTTACGTTTGTATGACCTATTCTAAGTCGTGTTATAGCGACTTGCTCTCTTCTTGTACATTGCACGTCATTAGCCCATGGTTGTATTTTATTCTTTATTATTTGTAAATGGGTGTTAGCATTATCCCATTGCTGCTGCCACTGGGCCTGCATTAATTGTTTGACATAGGTTTTACGGTCATGGTGGTTAACTGGGATGCCTTCACTTGGTGTAAGCTTAGTTGCTTCTTTGGCTGCTTGGTCAACTCTTTCATTTCCTATTATACCAATGTGACTTGGTATCCACATTATCACAACATGTTTTTTACCTTGCTGTAATAGGTGTAAGTTTGTCCGTATCATTATTATTAATGGGTTTGTGATTTCTATTCGGTATTCTTCTATTTGTTGGACGGCACTCATAGAGTCCGTACATATAATAAATTTGCTATAAAGGGAGAACCTGCAGTACAGGGTAGCTTGCCATAAGGCATACATTTCGGCCGTGTAATTTGTTGCCATGGGGTCTAGAGTCCATGTGTATGGAGTTTTGTCTGCATAAATCGCACTGGCTACTCCACTGTGTGTTTTGGATCCATCGTGTAGATTTTATGGTAGTTGTCATAGGAGTTGATAATTTCATGGTACATGAAGAGATATGTGCGTTTAGGTACCGTATTTTTATTGTGACTGGAGAGATTTCACTTTTTCTTGCATCCACTGAGGGTGTTCTGGCTGTGCACATTTAAAATAAGATACTGTTGTTAAATCAATTGTGCTTATATGTGCTGGTCTTGTAATCGTTGTATTGTTTCTGTATTTTGTTTCTGTTTCATTAGTAGATATGTCGTAGTTGATGTGGTTCGGAAGAGAAGCAATTTAGAAAAATAGTTATTTAAAAGTATTTTGCGCCTGATTTCCAACGGTGGAACTCCGGCATCAGAGAATATTGATATGAGCGGGCTAGTTCGGAAAGCGCCAATTGCCATTCTTATTCCGGTAGCATGTATTTTATCTAGCTTTTTACTATTTGATTTTCTGGTTGATGCATATATTATGCTTGCATAATCCATAATGGACAGAACAAGTGCCTTGTACAGTTTGATGAGGGTTTTCCGATCCGCTCCCCAATTGATATGCGATATACACTTAATTAAATTCAGCCTTTTTTTACATTTAGTTGCAACGTCATTTATGTGTTCCCTGAAGTATAATTTTTTGTCAAAAATGACACCAAGAATTTTTACGCTCTCTTTGACTTCAATTAGGGAATTTTTGATGTAGACTTTTGGATCATTGTGTACTTTTCTTAACCGGCAAAAGTGAATTGCTTTCGTTTTTGTTTCGGCAAATCGAGAGCCAATGAAATCAGCAGTGCATATTACACGATTAATGGCAGTTTGTAGTGCGCATTCAATAGTCTCCATACTGTGATGTTGGTAGAAAATGATCAAATCATTTGCATACATGCATTTTTGGACAGGAGATGGTACAGAATTGATAACGGGGTTTATGGCTATTAAAAATAGAGTAGTGCTTAACACAGACCCCTGAGGTACTCCATTTTCTAGGGTATGAACTTTTGATTCTACTATGCATACTCTAGTACAGAAGGAACGTTCCGTTAGGAATTGGTTGATAAATCTTGGTATGTTTCCTTTAATGTTCCATTCGTCCAACCTTTTTAATATATTAAAACGCCAGGTTAGATCAAACGCTTTTTCTATGTCGCAAGTGATTGCAACTGTGTGCGTCCTTTCCATAAATCCATTTTGTACATAGCTTTCGAGATGTACTGGAACGTCGAGGGTCGAGTGCATTTTTCTAAAACCTGTTTGTTGTTTAGCTAATAATCTGTGGAATTCTAATGTCCAGACTAGTCTTTCATTCACCATTCTTTCTAGGACTTTACTCATTGTACATGTCAAGGAGATTGGCCTATAACTCTGGGGTTTGGATGCGTCTTTACCTGGTTTCAAAATCTGAATTACTACAGATTTTCTCTATGTGTCAGGGTATTGTGCATGTTTGTAGATATAATTGTAAATGTCTAGTAATATTGTTTTAATTTTATTAGGCAATCGAGATAGCATTTTGTACGTGATATTGTCTGGTCCAGGTGTTGAGTTTGACGATATTTTCAGAGAGCTTCCCAGTTCCTGTATAGTAAAAGGTTCATTGTATGCACATAGTTCGTTGGTGTCAAAGTTGATGTCGTACTCTTTTTGCTGTTTTATAGTGATAAACTCTTCGTTATAATTATTAGTACTACTAACTTTTTCGAATGTTTTGGATAGCATTTCTGCTATATCGCTCTTATCACCAATGACTTGACCATTATCTGTGATTAAATACCTAATACCAGAATTTAATGCTTTTCCTTCTATTGCCCTAATTTTGTTCCACATCATAGCAGCTGGTGTTGTTCTTGTTATTGAGTATAGATATTTTTCCCAGGATTTTTTCTTGTTTTCTAAAATTATTCGCCTTGTTTGAGCACGATACCTTTTGAATGCTATTAAGTTATCAAGGATTGGATATTTTTTGAAACGATTGTCAGGGTATTTTGAACACCCTGTATACGTATTGCGTAATTTTGTTTGTAGTTTTATTCACTTAGTTCGATTCCGTATATATAGATATTTTTTTTTGTTGTCAAATTGTTTTATAGATAAATTGTGTGTTACGCGTGTAGCGATCTTTATGAAAGGTGTATGGTGAGCTTTAGATTCTTTGTTTGTGACTAATTTTTTTTTGTAATTTAGGTTGTTTTTCCTTATTATTTCCCGTTTATAGAAGTTTGATTAACGCTTATTTGTAAATAGTTGTCTATAAGTTTAATTAAGGTTTATTTCGTTTGATTTCCGTAAAATATAATAGAAAATTAAGTAATTTAAATAAATAGTACAGGTTTATCTGTGTATGATGTCATGTTAGCGACATAAAGACGCTTAAGTATAGTTGTTCAGTGTATTAGTGAATATGCTGGTTTTGAGTCATAGAGATTGCATGTGGGCCTTATTGTTCGTACTTTAAGGTAAACATAGAGAGGCTGTACACGTTACTTTTGCTGACGTTTGAGATTTTGAAAACTACCGAGTCCTTACGGACGAAAACGAAATTTATGTATTGGGGGTACTAAATCTTCCCCTTCCGTTTTTTTAATTGGTGGAATTAAATTAGATAAGATTTTTTATGAGTAGTGGGATGCAAAATCAAAGATGGATTTGTGTGAATAATTTGCGGGTTTCTAAAACTGATCGTGCTTTCGGGTAGTAGTACGGTGCCATTTATTGTTACGCTTTAAGGGGTGGTTTAGAACGTTGAAATTTTGGACCTTGTGGTGTTTAACGAACGTACTTTTCTGTAGTAAGGGTAGTTAAGCTACTCCTGAAGAAGACCTGTAAAAGGGATTTTATTAAAATTGTTCATCGCCAAAGGATTATACCTAGTGCCGATTTCGGTTTTACGTAAAGTTACCTAGAGGACATCGTCGTGTTTTAGTAGTGCTTCGGTGACTTCTTTGGTTTTTCTCGCTTTTGCGGATTTATTTAACATTAACGTTCTTGCTGCGCCACCGATTTACCGTACAATGCGTATTTAAAGATAAAGAAACTTTCGCAATATAATAAAACCAGTTAAAAGATTTAAGTTAACAAGCAATTTTGAACGCTCAAATTATTATTTTAAAAGAAGTTTTGAATTTATGCAGTAACATTTTAACGCGATTCAATCCAAGAATTGTTTGTGTATCATAGAACAATAGTCAACATTTTATTCATCTTTTGCCAGACCAGGAAGAGTTCATTTTCGTTATAGCAGTAACCGATCACCTGGTTCGCTTTCATTGTTGTAACACAGGAGAGGTGTAATTCTAGACTTTAAGGTAATATAACATTGTGTTTTTTTTATTGAATATTTCAAGATTTTTGTGTTGCGAATTATTTTTTTTTTGTGTTGATGAAAGTTTGGAAGCGGTGTCGAATTTTTTTTTGGTAAATTAAGTTGTTTTAAATTTATTTAGTGTAACTAATCGTAGTTTTGACGCTCCGCCTTCACACTTTGTTATTTATTTTAGTATTAAAGGGCAATTGACCCTACTGTAGTGTGGGTATATTATCCACGAATTATATTTATAGGTTAAATCATTTAGACTGGCGTAAAAGCAGTATTCTGATCAGACATCCTGTCGCCTTTTAAGCATTTGTATTTTTTTTGTTGATACGCAGTATCGTGTTTCCATTTTTTTTATATTTATCCTTATTTTTTTTATTATTTTATTATAGCTTTGTTAGTTTTTTTAAATGTGTTTTAATTCTATGGAAACCCTTCTGTGTTACATAAGTTTTTTTTTTTGCAAATTGCAAGTTACCGGTAATTTAGTTTTTAACGTAACGAAGTTAGTTTTTTTGCTTTATTGAGTAATAGCGTTCTTAATATTTAGTATTTTATTTGATTTTTAGTTGAGTATTAATTCATTTAGAGTTCATTCTATAGGTTATTTTTTTGTTTTGTTTTGATTATTATTTAATGCCTTATTATTACACTGAGGTCTATTAACGTTATTGAGTGTTTATCACGCTTTTATTTGACAAGCGTGTAGTGTTTTTGAAGCCCTATTTCAGGTGGTTTGCTGAATTGCTGTCCAGCACACCTGGGATTGATTGCGGATAGGTAAGCGTATGTTTTTTGTATGTTTAGACACGCTATGTACTCGTAATTTTGGCACGACGACCCTTATTTTGACTACTAAACATTCTGGCGCCCAAACCGAACTGATTTTGTCTTCATCCCCTATTGTGACTTACGTACGATTTACTATTCTGGATTCGCAAAATTTTTCAACATCTGACCTACACCCATACGCTGACTAGTCGGGGCAAAAAGGCCAATTTTATCTGTAATCCCGTTCTACCACCCGTTTATACCGTTACACGATTAAAGGCTTTCTTTTCATTACTTACTTTAGTGGCCTTACTTCACTTCATCATTCCACCACGGAGCCCTCTGTGATTTTATTATACCACTTGTCTGAGGTATAGTTGCATTAGCCACCAATACTATTTTTTTCGATAGGTTTTCTACCCTTTTTTCTATTCCTTGTGAAGGATCGTCTGTGAATAAGTCAAAGCTTTGTTCATATGCATTCCAATCGGCTGATTTCAGTATCCACTTTTTGGTTGTAGAGCGAGTTCAATTTTTGGTATTGTAGTATATAAAATTATTGGGCAATGATCACTATTGCAATATTCATCATGAACTTCCCAGGTTAGCTTTATTGATAACCTTGGTGAGGCGAACGATAAATCTATCGCAGAGGAGGTTCCTGACATTGAATTAAAGTGGGTGGGTTTTCCACGGTTCACGATGTCACAATTGTCACTCAGTTGTTCTATTATCCGTCCACGTAGATATGTTTTCGTAGAACCCCATGTTAAAGAATGAGCGTTGAAATCACCCAAGAGAATTACATGTTGAGGAAGTTGGGCTACTAAAGTTTCTATGTCGTTTAGGTTCCAGTAGAATTCTGGTAGATATGTGTTACATATTGTAGCCTTAAATGGTACTTCAATTTGGACGGCTATGTACTGAAGTCTGCTATTGACATTTATCTCTTTAGCGTAAATGTTATTTTTGAGATATATGATCACTCCCCCACTAGCTCTTGTATTTCCTAAGAAATTTTTGTTAAATGGTATGTACCCTCGTAGCGCAAAATTTTCGTTTTCTTTTAAATGCGTTTCTTGTATGCACATGCAGAAAGGCTTGTATTTATTCATTAAGAGCTTTAGTTCGCATTAATGCTTTCTAATACCATTACAGTTCCATTGTAAGATATTTTCACACTCCATAATGGAAAATAATAGTTTTTTTTTATGTACATAAATACAAACACTAGATAAATAAATAATAAATAAGATAAATAAAACAGTAATGAATAAATAGTAAAAAGTGTAATTCACGTACACAATATAATAAAATATGTAAAAAACATAATTGACTAGAACAAATAAAGACTAAAACGTTAAAATAAATAGTGTAGATTAATGTAAAATATCACAGATTGATTAGTATAAAGTATCACAGATTAGTTATCACTGATTGTGATTTGTGTATCACAGTACGTCTTCTTTGATTAAAGTCTTTCTGGACCTTCCTTTTTGCCATCCAGGCTTTCTTTTATTCTTTTTTTCTGGATCGGTGGTTTGGCTGGATTCTGATTCTTCATCTACAGATTCCGTCTCATTGTTTTTTGTCGCTCTTTTTCGTTTGTCATATAAAACTGAGCTTTCTGCAGGGATTGAAAATGTGTATTTTAGTTGTGCTTGATTGGTTTCATTCCTTACTTCAGCAAGACTTTCTTGTACAATATTTTTAACTAGACCTTTCAGTTCGGGGATCAATGCGGCTACGATTTCTTTTACTTCACTTGAAGGTTTGGATTTTGCAGGTACCTGTACATAGCTAAGACCTGGCTTTGGGGTTTTAAAAGAGTAGCTAATTTTCTGCTTAGCTTCAGCATAACTTACTTTTTCGGTCACTTTCATGGTTTGAATCGCAACTTCTTCTTTATATCTAACACATGATTTTGAAAGAGAGTGATGTTTTTCCCCACAGTTAATGCATGCAGTGTCTGTATTACATGGCGCTTCGTGTAACGGAAGCCCACATTTACAGATTGTTATCGAGCAATTTTCTGTTATATGACCAAACTTTTTGCATTTTCTGTATCTAAGTGGAGCTGGTATATAAGCGCGAACAGGAAGTTTATGAATAGCAGCAATATTTGAGTAGGTAGCTTAGGTCTGTCAAACGTAAGAACGTAACTGGGCGTGTTGATAGTGTTTCCATCTTTAATTATACTAATCTGTCTGACGTTTATTACTCCTTCAGACTTTAAACCATCTTCAATTTCAGACACAGTGCTATGAGTTAAATCTTTGCAGGTGATTACACCTTTAGAATAGTTAAGCGCCCAATGAGGGTTTACACTAATTACTAAATCTCCAAGTTCACTAATTTCAGGTAGTTTTTTTGCTTGTCTAGCAGATACCGTTTCTATTAATAACCCGTCTTTAACTTTTTTTACCATTTTCGGTTCTCCGATTGCTCCATTCAGTAATTTAAATATTAGGAAAGGGCTTACATCTTCAAAGTTGCCTTTATCCCTACCAACAATCCAAAACTGAGGCGCGATGGTACTCCTCAATGAATTTGTCGACAAGGGCCTGAAATGACCCTTTTTCGAAGTATTGAGTGGTACTCCTTCCACATCCATTATTTGAGAGTTGGACAACTCTGGATTGTTATTTCTTTTTGACCCCATACAATTCCCACGAGATCACTCGGAAAAAATATCACTTGCAGCAGAGCCGGTGTACTGCAAGAGGGCGTTTATACTGTGGAGGGCGCCTCTTCCCCACAGGCGTTTCAACGCTAGAGACCAGGCTCCCCCCTGGCCACGCTCAGGCTTCCCCTCGCGCAATCCCTTCAGCACCTAAAACTGCCAAACGACCTTGGGATTGGGGGATTTTTTACAGAGGTTACCTTCCTCGTAGCCCGGGCGGTAAAGCCAAGACCACTGAGCGCTAGCTGTACGACGTTCCCTAGCCACGCTCTGCTAGGGTCTCTGAAGTACAATTCGCGGTTGCGGTATTAGGAGACGGCTAGCGCTCAGCCGCCCCCAGCTAAGACATCCCGGGATAGCCACACCCGTATACGCTTTTGACGGCGCATGTCCTGGGAAGAGTAGAAAGAAAAGGAAGGGATCTCTCAGCTTTCGCTGGGAGCCTGAAGAGAACAAGAGTTGGAGCGAGGGTGCTCCGACAGAAAAGAGATAAAGTAAGGGAAGCCACTCAAGACTGGCATAAGGAAAGTGTACTTCCAGCTAGGGGGACGCAGGGTTGCCATCCCTATCCTCGTTAGATACGAGGCCCCACGTAGACTGGTCCGCGACACCGTATTTTTAGAGCTAACAGTGGCAGTTTACCGCCACGAGCTCATATTTCGGTATTGGCCTTGCATCACTTACGATCATTTGCAAGGTCATTCCCCTATCCGCCACCTGGGGACGCGCCTAGTAGGTAGTCCAACCCGTTGTTATTATTATTATTTTTATTTTTTTTTTTTATTAGTGCACCCCGTAGTAACCATGTAGGGACATCTTCGATTACTAGATCATTTTAATGTTCCTACTGGTATATATTCTTGTTTCATCATGCTATGTTTATATCATATTTAAGAAGTTAATGGAGTTCAGGTATTCAAGCAGTTTCGCATAATGATCTTTCTCCAACTCTCGGCTAAGGTTTTTTCCTATTTTAAAGATTTTTCTATACTGTAAAAAAGCTGGGCATTCTACTATAACGTGCTTCACTGTCAGGAGTTCACCACACTGTGCGCATAACGGGCAGTTTCTGTTTAGCAGGAGATGGCAATGTGTTATCCTCGAATGTCCTAATGCGATTCGTGTCCAAACTATCTGTTTTTCCTGCTTGGGTGTTTTATTTTGGTATCTGATGTATATTTGGAATTATTTCTCGTAATTGTGTTTGGTTACTTTCCCAAATTTCTTGCCATTTGTTTTTTATGTATTTTCTAGTGTAATCTATCACATCTTCCACCTGATGAGTATTAATTACTGTTACATTTTCCGTTTGGCTCACGGTATACGGCGGTTTCAATTTATCTGGCATATATAGGAATGCGAGTGATATTTCTGAGTTCCTTAGTCTTGCAACTTTTTGCAATATGCTCTTCGCTATTTCATTTGTGGTGAATACGTTGTGTATGGCAAGTACTGCTGGCTTAGATGTTGTGCATACGACATTATCTTTAGTATTTTTTGTAGCATATACAATAGCTTCTAGCATGCCAACCAATGCGGCTGTCAAGTGTGAGGTCCCATCTGGCAATTTCCATCTCAACTCTCGTTCGTCAATCACTACTGAGCACCCTACATTTCCCTGATGTGAAGTAGCTTCAGTATAAATGAAGGTGTAGTTTATGTGTTGTATTACATATTCTTCATATACGTCATGTGTTTCTATATATGCTATGGAAGGACGAATCAGTTCAAAATCTAGTGGATGAGCTTCGGCTTTCCACATGTTCTTTGGCAGTCCTTCGTTCTCGAGATGTTTATAAATCTTCACGATAACCGGTATTGTCCTTGTTCCGCTCCATTCATATTTTTCTAGTAATTTTGGATTAATTATATCTTGATGTAAGAAGTGTTGGTCTTTATTTATTAGTTTTATTCCATACTTGATCTTACTTTCCAGGAATCGTAGGTGGAGTGGGAGGCTGTTAGCGACGACATTTATAGCTTCAATTGGTGATGTTCTATATGCACCGGTTACTAAAAGGAGGGCCTGATTCCAGGTTACATGGATTTTCCTTAAATGTGTCCTTGCAGCATTTGTATACACCACGCTGCCGTATTCCAACCTGCTTTTAACAAGGGCATTTACTATCGTCATTAGCGACTGTTGGTCAGCACCCCATGAGTGATTACAAAGCACTTTAAGTCGGTTTAATATAAGCTTACAGGTTCCGTTGAGATGCTGTATGTGTGCTTTCCATGTTAACTTTTTGTCAAAAGTGAGTCCTAAAAATTTGTGTTCGTTTACATATGGGATAATGTGGTTATTAACTTTTAATTCTGGCTCAATGTGTTCATGCCTTAATCTGCAGAAGTGCATACATACAGTTTTCCTCACCGATAACTTCATTCCGCGACTTAGTACTTCAGTTGTAATACTATTTATAGTGTTCTGCATGATTAGTTTCATCTGTTCAATTTCCCGTCCACTAACCGCTATTGCGAGGTCATCAACATACAGCATGGAGTGACAGTTGCCTTGTACGGTGTCTGCAACTCCATTTATTGCGATGGTGAATAGTGTGGTACTAAGTACATATCCCTGTGGTATACCATTTGTCTGCACGTATGTATCAGAGTAAACACTGCCTACGCGCACGCGAAATTCACGATCCGTAGAAAACTCTGTATGATTATTGGAAGCCTACCCTTCAGGTTCCAGTTTTGTAACGTTTTGATTATGTGATAACGCCATACTGTGTCGAACGCCTTTTCAAGGTCGAAGAAAACGACAAGAGTGTGTTGGGTTTTGGTATATGCCTCATTAATTATTTTGTCCAGTTTGGCTAGATGGTCGACTGTTGAGTAGCCTCTTCTAAACCCCGCTTGATAGTCACTGATTTTGTGTTGTACTTCAAGTACCGATATTAGCCTGTGATTTATCATTCCTTCAAATATCTTACTGAGGCATGAGGACAGAGAAATAGGTCGATAGTTCTCTACCTTAGTGGGATCTTTTTTTTCTTTAGGCAAAGCGACTATGGTTGTCAGCTTCCACTTACGAGGGTAAGTACCATTTTCCCAAATTTCATTGTATATTTTTAACAGCTCTTTTTTTATTTCAGGTGTTAGGTTGTCGATCACGCTGTATGTTATGGTGTCATCTCCAGGTGCTGAGTCTTTGCTCTTCTTTAGTACCCTTTCTAGTTCGAGGTAAGTAAACGGTTTGTTATATGAGTTTTGTTTGTCAATCTCAAAATTTATTGGGGTTGATTCGCAGTGCCGTTTGGTATTTTGGAAAGCGATCGGATGCTGTGCATCACTTGATACTTCTCTAAAGTATTCACCTAGCATGTTCGATGTAATTTCGGGATCCATCCTACCTCTTTCATCTAGTGCTGGCAAGGTAGGTGCTTTACGTGTTCCCATGATGTTTTGCACTTTACGCCACATTTCTGTAATATTGGCACTGGATGTAATTGAAGAAGTGTATTCACGCCATGACTTCATTTGTGCTGTACGCTTTGCTATTCTTTCTTTTGCACGCGCTTGTTTGAATACGATTAAATTGTCTATTGTTCGTTTCTTTTTGTATTGATATAATAGTTGTTTCTTTTCTTTGTTCAATTTTTCAATTTCTGGTGTCCACCACGGCACTGGACATCGTTTGTACGAAGTAGGTTTTTTTGGTATAGACTTTGAAGCTGTTTGTATAATCATATACGTTATAGCTTCGACTTTGTTATCTATATTGCCATGGAACGATGGGATTTCCAGATTATTACGATAATCGTTCCAATTTGCCCTGTTGACATTCCATTTTGCGATTGTTTTGCACTCTGTGTTTGGGTATGCTAAATTTACTATAATCGGAAAATGGTCGCTCTGATGTAAATCGTTGAGGATTGACCATCCCAATGCTGTGGCGATTGAAGGAGAGGATAGCGATAGGTCTATTGTGCTCATGGTACCATTGCTTGCATTCATATGTGTAGCTTCACATCATTCAATATTATCATATTAGTGTCATTAATTATCGCCTCTAGTAGCATTCCTTTGGTGGTGTTTACTTCTGATCCCCACGTCGTGTTGTGGCAGTTAAAGTCTCCCAAGATTAGCCGTGGATGAGGAATTTGATTAATTATGTTTCTTAACTCAGTTTCCGTCCATGCTTGATCAGGGAGGTATACATTTAAAATATTTAAAGGTTTTGGCCCTAGTAATGCTATACCACATGCTTGTATTTCGGTAGTAAAGTGTATCTTTCGATAGGGGATATCATTTCTTACCATAATTAGTACTCCTCCGTGACTCCTTCCTCCAACATTGATACACGTTTCTTTTCTCACAAATTCATAGTTTTTAAATTTGAAATCTTCATTTGGCTTTAATTTAGTTTCCTGTATAGCTAGAAGTATAGGATGGTGTTCATTTACTAATTGCATTACTTCTGCGTATTTGCTCTTAATTCCGCGCGTGTTCCATTGAAGTATGGTTTGTGGTGCCATTTTTGTTGAATTATGTGCACCATTTTCAGATTATATAACAATAAGTGTGTAGACAGGAACATAGAATATATAAATAAGAACAAACAAATGTATAGATAAAATCTTAAATCGTACGAATAAATAACGTGTAAATAAGTACAAACAAACGTATAGATAAAATTTTAAAAACGTACGAATAAATGATACAAATACAGACACAAAAAATTAAAATATCACAGATGTTATTTCTCACTTCTTTGACTAGAACTTTTCACTCTCTCTTTGGACGTCCCCCTAGGTTTACCTTTAGGCCAGCCTTTTTTTCTTTTGATTACGTCTATCAATTCTTTGTCGATAGACTCTAAACTAGATTCTGTGTTTAATCTAGTTTCTTCGATAGATGCAATGGTTTCTGAAGAAGCACTCCTCATGACATCACGCTTCCTCCTTTCTCCAACACTTTCCTCTTCCATTGGAGGATCAGATTCAGGTAGAGTAAATATTTCTACTGGTTTCTGTACAAAAATAGTTTTTAACACAGATACAAGGGATGGAACCAAATCTTTCACTATTGCCTTTGTATCCAGTGTTAGAGGTGTAGACGCTGCTTTTGCGTAACTTTTGTCTTGGATGGGAGTGGAAATTTCTACCTTCCTCCTGGCTTCTGGATAAGATACTCTCTCTAGTGTTTTTATCTTTTGTATACTAACTTCCTTTTGAAAAACTGGACATCCTCTAAATCGAGCAGAGTGGTTACTTCCACAGTTTACGCAGGTAACAGGTTCTTCGCAGGATCTTCCTTCATGTGGTGGTTTGCCACACACACATAATTGGTCGTTTACACATCTTGTCGATGTATGTCCAAATTGTTGACACCGAAAACATCTAAGGGGAGATGGGATATAGAGACGTATGGATAAAGAATAAAATGCAACTTTGATTTTTTCCGGCAGTTTTGGTTTTGCAAACGTTAACACGTGGTTTGCACTATCCCTCATTTCGCCGTTTACTTTGGTTTTCATTCTCCGAACCTCTGTTACACCTTGTGATTTCAGTTCTGAGGCGATTTCCTCAAGACTGCAATTTAGTAGGTCTCTGCAATATATGATACCTCTTGATGTGTTTAGAGTTCGATGTGCCTCTACCTCTATTTCGAATGAGTCGAACCGTTTTGATTGCAGTAATTTTCTGGACTGAGCAGCTGATACTGTTTCTATCAAAAGAATTCCATCTCTGACTTTCTTTATACTTTTTACTTCTCCTACAAGACCAAACAGCACTTTATTTATTTGGAAAGGACTTACGTTGTTGAAGTCCCCACCAACTCTCTTTACGGTCAAGAACCGGGGTGATACCTCCTTTTCTAGACTCGTAGTGCCAGTTTTTTGAGAGACCGGCAACTCTGAGGTTTTGATAATGGATATATTCATACTGTTCCCACGAGAATGGGACGAAATAAAAGTCGCTACTGCTAGTGCGCCCTTAACAGCAGAAGGCTACATTACAACTGGAGGTTGCCAGGTATCCAGAGGGCACCGTCCAAGACCATGTCTCGTATGGCCATTCATTCCTCGGCACGGTTCGCATTACACCTTGACTTCACCTTTGTTAAAGGGGTCAGGTCCCCGAACACAGAACAAAAGACAGAGACACCAGTACAATCAATGTGACAAAGACTAACGAAGGTCAGGATACTTAGATTCACCACTGCTGGCAACAGTGGCTACTGAGCCCCTCCACCACGACAAGGTGTATCCTTTGGAGGGGATTATTATTATTATTGTTATTATTGTTATTATTATTATTATTATTTTTTTTTTTTTGCCTAAATGGGCTTCAGCATCTTAGGCTATTAGCCCTTATTTTCTGTATTCATATCTAAATTTTACCAAACAGGTCTGTATATTTTAAATAATTGATAACCTTATCCATATTTTCGTAAATTAAACATTGCTCAAACGTCTGTGGCAGTAGACTTGTTTGACGCTCCAATACGTATTTGTTGCACTCTATAAGAATATGTTTAACTGTTAGGACTTGTTGACATCTATCACATATAGTTGGTCTTCGGCCTGTTAGCATGAACTCAGATGTTAGGTTTGTATGACCTATTCGTAACCTGGAGAAGACAACTTGCTCTCTTCTATTCTTGTGGCCCATGTACTTTATTTTTTTAACATTTGGATTTTGTCTGTAATGGTCTGGTGTGTTATGATTAGTTAACCACATTTTGATGATTAAATTTTTATGGATGCGGTTTACTTCTTCGACAGGCAGTGCTATTTCGTCAGATCTTCCACTGTTAGCCATGAATTTCGCTGACTCATCGGCTAGTTCATTTTCCCTGATTCCTACATGACTAGGTATCCATGCAATTACAATTTGCTTGTTTGTTTCCATTATATTATGCAATAGGGATTGTATTTCTTGTACAAGACCATTTTGATTATAAGCGTTATTTACAGACTGAGTAGCATTTAGTGAGTCCGTGCAAATTATAAACCTTTGATTTTCTATACAACTAAGTATGTACAAGATTGCGTGCTTAAGCCCTATCAATTCTGCCGTGTATACACTTGTATTCATATGCAATGATACAGCATGGTTTATACCTTCACAGATAAAAAGCTCCCACCCCTTCTGGTGTTTTTGATCCATCGGTATGAATGAATATGTGATCTTTGTATTTTTCTTTTAATTCGGCGTAAAGTTTTAAAATACACTTCTGGAGACATCCGTTTCAGAAATTGGCTTAATTCTATTGCAAGTGTTGGTTTAATCATTAACCAAGCTGGTACTTCATATAAGCATCTCTTAGTAATTTGGATTTCCGGGAGTCGATATTTATCTATTATTTTCTCACCCTAACGGCTAACGGACGCGTAATGGTTGGTCTTTCATTAAATATGGTTTCAGAATTGTCGTTGAGTAAAATATTTTGAAATGGATTTTCTGGGTTTGATATCACCCTATTGCAATATTTTAGGGTTACCATATCATATCGGTACAACAATGACATAAAAAAACTTTCTCTGTAAACCGCTAATCTTGGGCTTGTTCTGTATGCTCCTAGTGCCTTCTTTAGGATGTTGTAATGTATTAATTCGAGAGGAGCTATCCAAGATTTTCGAGCTGCAGCGTAAATTGGTGCCCCATAATCGATCTTAGCCAGAGCTGTGCTGCGGTAAATCTGGAGAAGTGTATTACTATTACTTCCCCAGTTTATGTTAGCTAGACAAGTTATGAGATTTAAACATTTTTTACTACGATCAGTTAATTCATGAATGTGGTCTTTCCAGCGGAGTTTTTGATCGAAAAGTACACCCAGGAACTTTGTTACCCTTTGGGCCTTAATCTGTATTCCATTTAGCATTAATATAGGTTCATTGTGCCTTGACCGTAATCGACAAAAATGAGTATATGCTGTTTTGTAGGAGAAAAGAAAAACCAATACTTTGTGCAGTTTTACTAAGTTTATTAATGACATCTTGTAGGCATTTATTTATGTCATCCATGGAAGAGGGACTTAAAATGCATAAATCATCTACATACATTGTTCTTCCTACTGAGTCACCAACCGCCATCAAAAGTTTGTTAACAGCAACAATAAATAAGGTAACGCTAAGAGTAGAACCCTGAGGGATGCCGTTTTCCAGTGTTCCAGTTCTTGAATATACATCACCTAGCCTCACCTGAATGGTTCTATTTAGCAAAAACTTTGAATAAAATTCGCCATTTCTCCTCTAACTCCCCACTCGTGCAAAGTGTTTAATATGTTATACCGCCATGTCATGTCAAAAGCTTTTATCAAGTCAAAAAATACGGCAACAGTGTGTTGTCGATTGGCAAAACCCATTTGTATGTCATTTTCTAATAAGGCCATACAATCTATTGCGGAATAGTTTTCCTGAACCCAAATTGGTATTGAGATAATAGTTTATGCTTTTCTAGAAACCACACCAGCCTATTGTTAACCATCTTTTCCATTATCTTCCCATACAGCATGTTAAGGAGATTGGTCTATAGCTGCCGGGAGGTTAGTCGTTCCTTGAGGTTTTAATATGGGGATCACTGTTGCAATTTTCCAGATATCAGGATAAGACCCCGAGCGCCATATTTCGTTGTAGATATTCAACAATGTATGCTTTGTAGATAATGGAAAATGTCGGATCATCTCGTATGATATGCCATCTGGACCTGGTGAAGTGTTTCTACACTTTGATAGTGCATGTTCCATTTCTTCTATTGTGAAGGTGACATTATATGGACACATCTCGGCTGTACCAAAATTTAGGGGCACTTCAGTGTTGATTTAATGGTTTTAAAATCTGCATCATAATTCGACGAACTGCTAACTTTTATGAAATGTGTCACCATACACTCAACCATTTCCTTTATATCTGTTACAAGACCTTGGTTAGCGTTGAGAGCTACCGGGATATTGATGCGAAAGCGTCCAGTAATTTTCTTAATACCGTTCACAGCTCTCTAGAAGTAGTATTTCTACCTAATGAGGAGACGTAGCTTCTCCAACTATTTTGTTTAGCTACAGTATAAGCCTTCTTGCAATGGCTCGGCAACGTTTAAATTCTACACAATTTTCCATTGTAGGTATTCTGCGGAATTTATTTAGAGCTTTCTTCTTTTTTTCAACCGCGTTTGATATCTCTTTATTCCACCACGGAACGGATCGTGTGATTACTCTGTTGTTTGATTTTGGAATGGTACATTCTGCTGCATTTATTACATCTCTTGTGAATTCCTCTGCGTTTGTACTTTCATTTGAAAGGAGCATGTCACCAAATTTATCCCAGTCTGCTTTATTTGTTTTCCAGCGTATTGGTTTACTAACATCGTAACCACTTTTAGGAAATTTGATTAGTATAGGGAAGTGGTCGGAAAAGACTTCTTCGCTCAATACGGACCATTCAATGTTAGGTACTAAAGCACATTGACAAATCTAGCACAGAAAACGAAGAAGAACGAGAATTTATAAAAGTCGGATCTCCATTGTTCAATAAAACGATATTATTGTTGTGAATTATATCTTCAATTATCTTTCCAGCGGTATTTGTATCTTGAGAGCCCCAAAGACCATTGTGTGCATTAAAATCTCCAACCACCAGAAATGGCCGGGAAGTTGGTCGATTATGTCTTGAATATCCTGGGACCAAGAATTGTTTGGTAAGTATATGTTACAAATACACATTTTGTAGGAACGGAGGTGAGTATAGCTGTTACTTGAAGATCTGTGTCAATATCAATTTTTTTCGCAGGTATCCCTTCTCGGACAAATATAGCGACACCACCGGCTGCCCTTCTATGAAACGGGCCGTCCTTTCTATGGCACACGAATCCACGAAGATTAAAAATGTGTTGATGTATAAATCTAGTTTCCTGAAAACACAATATATCTGGAGATTTGTCTACGATAATCTTTTTTATTTCAGGATAGTGATGAACCAGACCATTACAATTTGCTTGTATAATTGTGTGCGCCATTTTAATGTTGTTGTTATTTAAAATTTTATGAAAGATACATAACAATAAGTGTGTAGACAAAAATATAAAATCTATATATAAGGACAAAAACAAAGGTATAGATAAAATCTTAAAAATAATATGAATAAATAAATAAAACAAATACAGACACAAGAAAATTAAAATATCACAGATGTTTTTATCACTTCTTTGACTAGAACCTATCTATCACTTCTTTGACTAGAACTTCTGATCCTCTCTTTGGACGTGCCCCTAGGTTTACGTTTGGGCCACCCCTTTTTTCTCTTGACTACGTCTATCAAGTCTTTGTCTATGGATTCTAAACTAGATTCTGTGTTTAACCTAGTTTCTTCTATAGACACAATAGTTTCGAAGAAACACTTCTCATAACATCACGTTTCCTTTTTCACCAAAACTTTCCTCTTCCATTGAAGGATCTGGTTCAGTGACAGTAAACTTAGCTTGTTGTGTTTCCGTAGGTTTTACTGGTTGCTCTATTTGAGATATTGGTGCTTTATTTTCTGTTACTATTGGGGTGATTGCATTTTGTTTAGATAATACTTGCATAATGGTGGACAACTCTTCTTTTATTATCTTTTTATTTCAGGTATAAAGGAGGTAGTCGAGGTAGAGGATGAAGCAATGTTTGCGTAGGATATGGAGGGTGTGGTTAAGTTCGTTACTTGTTGTTTAGCTTCCTGGTACGATATCTTGTGGATAACCTTTACTTCTTGAATCCTCATTTCCTCCTTATATACAGGACATGCCTTTGCTAAGGCTGTATGGGGTCCTCCACAATTTGGACATAATTGGCTCCTCGCAACGTAAGCCTTGGTGAACATCTTTTCCACAGATGCACCTTTGAGGTTGTTTACATGAAACAGATGTATGCCCAAAACGCTGACAGTTAAAACATCGAAGCGGATTTGGGATATACGGTCGTACTCGCAGCGGGTAGAAGGCCGCTTGAACTGTTTTGGTAACTGAGGGCTATTAAACGTTAAAATGTGATTAGGAGTATCCTCCAATATTCCTCGAATTTTCGACTTTATTCTTTTAAGGTCTATGATGCCTTGAGTTTCTAAATTTTCTTTAATTTCTTCAACTGTGCAATTCAGCAAATCCTTACAGTACACTACACCCTTTGATATATTTAACGTAGCATGAGGTTTTATAACTACATTCAAGTCTCCAAAACGTGTCAGTTGCATTAATCTTGTAGCTTGTTTACTTGTATTTGTTTCTATCAATAAATCACCTTTAACTTTTCTAACGTTTTTTAAATCTCCAACTAAACCAAACAAAGTTTTACTTATAAAGAAAGGACTCATAGAGGAGAAATCCCTTTCTTCACATTGAATGAGCAGAAACCGGGGAATGACCTCCTTTTTGCTGCTTACATTCAAGATTGCCAATGTGGGAAAATCTTCCCTGTCATAGCCAGGTCTAATGGCACAAATCTGGCTTTTAGGGGGATTTTGAAGTGGACCCTCAACCACTTCCATGTTTAAAGAGGTGGCCCTCTCATTGTTATTAAATGACACACTCATCCTGTTCCCACGAGAACCCTCGGTAATAAAGTCACAAGTAGCAGAGCCGGGATACTACGAGAAGGCATTTATACTGTGGGGGGCGCCTCTTCCCCACAGGCGTTTCAACGCTAGGGACCAGGCTTCCCCCTGGCCACGCTTAGGCTTCCCCTCGCGCAATCCCTTCAGCACCTAAAACTGCCAAACGACCTTGGGATTGGGGGATTTTTTATAGAGGTTACCTTCCTCGTAGCCCGGGCGGTAAAGCCAAGACCACCGACCGCTAGCTGTACAACGTTCCCTAGCCACGCGCTGCTAGAGTCTCTGAAGTACAGTTTGCGGTTGCGGTATTAGGACACGGCTAGCGCTCAGCCGTCCCCAGCAAGGACATCCCGGGCTTGCCACACCCGTATACGCTTTTGACGGCGCATGTCCTGGGAAGAGTAGAAAGACAATGGAAAAGGTCTCTCAGCTTACGCTGGGAGCCTGATGAGAACAAGAGTTAGAGCTAGAGTGCCCCGACAGAAAAGTGTTAAAGTGAGGGAAGCCACTCAAGACTAGTATAAGAAAAGTGTGCTTCCAGCTAAGGGGAACGCAGGGTTGCCATCCCTGTCCTCGTTAGATACGAGGCCCCACGTGGACTGGTCCGCGACACCTTATTCCCTAGAGCTAACAGTGGTAGTTTAACGCCACGAGCTCCTATTCGGTGTTGGCCTTGCATCACTTACGATCATTTGCAAAGTCATTCCCCTATCCGCCACCTGGGGACGCGCCTAGTAGGTAGTCCAACCCCTAGGTATTATTATTATTATTATTATTAATTATTATTATTATTATTATTATTATTATTATTGTTATTATTATTATTATTATTATTATTATTACTAATGGGAGCTCGGGTCGTAGACACCCTGTATTTTTGCTAGAAGCGAATTAAATTGAATAGCATATCGGATTTTTGTGAATTTTGAGTACATGCATCATGCATTATAAAATATTGCATTTTTTTTGTATGCTATAGAAGTAACAAAGACGTTTATTATTACTATTATTGTTATTAAATAATAAGTTTTATTTTAAAGTTAAAAAAGCGCAATTAAACTTTTTTGCTATTTATTAGCTGTATAGTTGTAAAGGTAATTGTATATATAGTAAGAATAAAAGTTAGTTAGATGTTGATTTCACTTTGTATAAACGCTCAAAGTAAAACGGCATAGCTTAAGGTGCGGTTTTCGGTCAATTATATTGATCAAAGTAAATTACGATGAAAATGAATTTAAATACATAGTTGCGGCATTTGATGAAATTAAACAAGTAAAGTTTGCATGTATATCGTCTATCTTAGTTTATTATCAAATATCGTTCTTTATCAAGCTCACGCGATATTAAATTAAATCGTGAGAAACTCAACCAAGTCTTGTACGTTTCTGAAGTTTCTTAGTGAAATGGCAAAAGTGATCCTGGTGTGAGATATAGGCTCACCTGTAAACATACTCAGAATTAGTAATGTAATAAACTTAATAAATGGAAAGACTTATTTATTTAATTTTGACTTTTATAATATTCATCAACATTCCGCCATAAATATTCTTTTTGTGTAGATATATAATTACATCACGTTGCTCAATTATGTAAATTAAGTAGCAATCTTTCCAGCAATATTAATAAGAAGATTTTAGTCTTCAAAGTTGATGAAATTACAAATTTTTTTAGAATGGTGTAAACTCTCAGAATATTGGTGAGTACATGTTTAAAATGTTTAAAATTATTATCTTTTTAATGTAACTTCGAAATTTCCTAACTAAAAACAGAAAATGAGTTTGTAATGAGCAAAAAATTATAAAAATTTTAATTTTAGCATCATTTACTGTCATTGCTTTAAAACTTTTTAGTTGTACATAAGAAGTGTGCCCTAGACTAATTGTATTTGCGTACGACGCGATGTTTGCTACTTTCAAAGCGGATAGGGAAGTTTGTGAATCTAGATTATCGTTGCCGGAAAGAAAGTCAAAGGAAACCAAGTAAACGATGTAAAAGATAAAAATAAAAAAGCACAAATAGCATAAAGTAATACTTCTTCAAAGTCATCACATCATAAATTTAACTTCAATTTTAAGTGTAGTTGTTTGTCAAAAGAAACGCTTGCACATTCCATTAAAATTAGCTATGACTTTACGGGCACATATTTTTAAGTTTAATAAGGTACTTGTTACCTATATAATTTTATTCCCTTACTACATCCAACCACCCAAACAATTCAGTTTCTGGCAAAAACATCCAGTTCCCTGAAAACAGGGTAACAGTTTTACAAAAAGTCTTATAATTTAGAACGCAGCATTAATACCAACATTACAACATTTTCCACGTTAAATATTAGATATTATACTTTTACTCTAAAACTAAAAAAATACGGTTTATTTGATCAAAGTGTAAAGTAAAATAAGACGTAAACGTTGTTAGTTATACACATGCATCAGAAAGTAAAAAAATATTCACAAAGGCACCAAGATGGCGTTCTCGCTACTGTTTAATAAAATCTTAGTAATTCGTATTATTGTTAATCATATAACCTAATTACGCATTGTTTGTGCGCAGATACATCAAAAGGCGTAACAAGGCAGTTACGGACCTATATTCCATTGGGTCCCCGGGCCCTCATAAAATTTATATTAGTTGTAAGTGTTCACAAGGATCGTGATAACTAGGCTGTATAAAACTGAAGGTTGGTAGATACCAAGTAGTGGTAAGTAGCCTATGACTCACGAGTGCGCGAGCGAAGCGCGCGAGTGTCGTTATAACATTATAACTGGGCCAACTTATAGCATTAAAACAAAAGCGATGGTGTAATAACCAAAACGCAAATGTAATAAACAATTTGCAATTGATCAAATAATTTTAATTAATAAAAAAAATATTACCAAATAACAATCGCTACTGCCGTTGGCTCAATCGGTAAATTAAGATAAGGAGAGTTCTAATATACTGAGTTGTTAACCTACCTGAAATGCTGCTTGCTTCCCATCTGCTTAGTTATTTTCACTGCACTTAATTAATAAAAAATGCAATATAAAAAATTATGAAAAAATGATAAAATCTCGAGCGCCATATTGTCTTTTTTTTATAGGAACAGCAAAACCTAGTTAATGAATAATAATAAACAATTTATCAAAATGAAAATAAAATAACATAATATACTTAAGTTTATTCAATATCTAATTGAAAAGGTTAAAAAATCAGAAGTCTTATACTATTCTAAAAGTATATAAAAACATTACCTTTGAACGGTTCGGTACATAAACTGTATTACTGCTGGTAACTATGAAGCAGAATGGTGAACTTGGTGAGGTCAATGTCTTGCTAATCTATCCTTAATATATTGTGTCCATAAATTTATTGATTTTCTTTGAAGTTTAAGTATGTAGAACTTGCGTTGTAAAATGTAATTCAAGTAAAAATTTCCATTTAAATTAGAAAAATAATAGAATAGTAAATTAGTGAATTATAAGTGCCATATAAAAGAATGCATTAAAAAAATGCATTAAAAAAAATAAGTATTATAAAAATGCCTAAAAAAACAATGTTTTTAATTTAAAATATAATGAATTAGAAAATAACTTACCATCAAAATCTGATGGCACTAAATATAAAAATTAGGTAAAAACCATGCTTTCTGCTGTAACATTCAGCATCAAGTGAAAAATATAACGACTTTCAAAATAGCTCCTCTAAATGTTTCTCCCCAAGAGGTTGTCACGCGTTGCGCGGATACAATAATCAGAATCCAATTTTTTTTAAGAAAGGGAACTATAACTATTTAAGAAATATTAGACCCAAAAAGATGTGTTCTAGGAAATTCTACATTTTAATAATTAAAAACTTTTCTAATATTACGCCAAATAAAAGAACGATCCTAAACCAATGTATTTTTTAATACAACCACAAAAAAAGGTTGTTACATCGTAATATAATCGAGAGCTTAATAAGCATTACCACCCAAATTATGTATTATGGTATTTCTACTCCTATACAGTATAACAGGAGTCACCTATCAGCAATACGGAACAACCACTTGCCCCTTGAACGTTTTATACACGTACCTAATTTTGCAATAAACGGTGCTATATAAAATACATTACTGTATAAATATTATATTACAGGATTTTAACGTTCATTTCAATTCCCACATTAAAAGTTAGAGCTAAAATTTGAACTAAAGAAGTTAGTGCTGGTGACGCCATTGTTTTGTTAGTTACTTTGAAATTAAAAAAAATAATTCCACTTTATTTATGGTTAATTGTGATATGCAACTTTATCTTATTAACAAAGTTTTTGAAATGTATTGAACATTTTTGCAGTTTACAATAATGAACTATGATTTTTAACACCGAAGTAAATGGCATACATACATATGTGGGTTTTGATGTCTTTGGTGAATGTTCCTAATCATAAATGGTAGCTTCAAATTTGCCATTTTCAATAAATCTTATAGTAAATTGTAGCTGCAGTTGAGCCCTTTTAATCAACGAATTGTCAAACATTGTATGCTACATTTTATGACCCACGTGTGCTTTAAAAGTGAGCAGATCACTAACTACATCGATTAAAATGGGGCAAAAGTAATACCTCATGAATATCTTGTTACATTACAATTAAGAAATGTTAAATATGTCCTCTTTAATAAATGCAGTGAATGTAGTACCTACCTCATTTATAAAATTATTAATATACTTGAAGCTAGTTTTATTTCCATTAATAAAACAAAAAGTTGCACAAACAATATATAGGGTTATTACAAATGATGTTCATGATTTCAAGTGTACATAAATCTGGTTTTATTTATCATATAAAAAAATAAGATGGTTACATTTCAAAAAAAACTCAAAAAGTTTCATCCCAGGTGCCAAGAATTAAAAAAATGTTCGATATGGGAACCCCTTATGATACAACAGATGTCAAGGCTGTATTCAAACTCTTGCCATACTTTGTTAAGAGTGTCTTGTTTCATTGTTTCATTGGCTCTGGTAATCCGTTGTTGTCTCAGGTATGCTTTCTGGTAACGGTATCTATCTTTGATGTATCCCCACAAGAACAAATCACAGAGGGTGGTGCCCGAAGATCTTAGAGGCCAGTTCAAGAGTGCACCATCATTTGGACCAGCACGACCGATCCATCTGTCAGGCCAGCGATTTCGAAGTTCAGTCCTAACATCGAAGTAGTAATGTGGACGTGCGCTGTCTAATTGTAGAATGAAATTTGGGTATTCTTGTTCTAATTGCGGTAGAAGCCATTCCGTCATCATGTACAAGAAAATGATTCCATTTATTGTTTGTCCAACAAAGAAAAAAGGCCCGTACACTTTGTTATACGTGATGGCACAAAACACGTTAACTTTCAAAGAATCGCGCATGTGCTCAATGTAGGTGTGTGGGTTCTCCGAGCCCCATATTCTGACATTATGTCTTCACTTTACCACACAAGTGGAATGTGGCTTCACCACTAAAGACTAACCATTTTCCAAAGTTTCCATTTTCCATCAAGGCCTGCATGTTCTCACGAAATGAAAGTCTTAGAACTTTTGTTGTTTGGTTTTAATGCTTGAACAAGCTGAATTTTGTAAGGCACTGTTGGCTGTGGTATACCAAGCTCTCTGCTGCATTTAACAGTAGATTTCTGTCGAGTACGCGTAAAACTTTACCTTACCTACTTTACCACTTTCGAATAGTGATTGCTAGGAGGACCTTCATTAAATTTGGTTCTAAAGTGTCGTTGCACACTAATAAGTGATTTATTGATGCGGTAATCCAACACACCAAATGCTTTCCTGTCTTCAAACTCAGCCATTACACAATTGACAACAATTGACTTTAACAAACAGTACATATGTACCTAAACCAATGTAAACGAAACTTTATGAGTTTTTCTTTCCAGTGTTACCAAGTGAAATGGTCTTAAAACAGATTAATCCAGTAATATTTATAATTGAAATCGGGAACATCATTTGTAATAACCCTGTATAATCAATAACATAATAGCACTAATGTTTTAAATACAATATAATTCATAATTCATAATTTCTTTTAGATAATTAGTTATTTCTCTACGCGTTTCAATGCAACATGTATCATTATCAAGAGAAAATATATAAATAAAATAATAACAAGTAGTTATGGCAAACAAATCGTTAGGGTAAAATAGCAACCTCGATGTAAATTATAATTCTATATTTAAAAGTCTATAAACTCAACTTGTTCGTTCATTAAAGGAATTTTCTACTTATGTTTATAAATTTCAAATACTTCCAAATCCAATTTGTCTTCTTATTACAAAAATGTGGTGTAAAGTCGTAAGATGAACATTTACTATTAAATGTTTGGCATAATTTGATTTGTTTGTGTGTTTATATTTGTAACATCTAGTATCAAAGTTCCTAAGTATTTGTACAACATAAACAGAATTACGGAATGTACAGATCAATTTATAAATATCTGAATTCAAAATGTTGTTAGTTGAATCTTTGGCATTAAATAAGCATTTACTTTTTCTGATATTTTTCCAAAATATGGAATTGATACATATTTATTTCCTGTGGGTTCTGTGTTAGCTGGGTGAATGATTATGATAGATAATTTGTACTGTAGATTTTTAACTAAAGTGTCGATTGAAATGTAACCATTTGCATGTGCAATTTGTGATACTTCTTTATTGAAATTTGTTTCGTTTAATGGTAGTCACATTGCTCTCAAATATAAGCCTGCTTTTGGTATAGCGGTTTGATAAAAGTATAAAGCGAACTATCTAACCTAATTTTTAGTAAAGAATACAGTTTGATAATATGTAATTTATTAAAGGTCTAAAATTGCATTTCATAGTTAGGTTTCATTTAGTATCCGTACTTTTATTCCACATTTGAAAACCTTTCGTACCGGTTGTTGGGTGCTTTACTTCGTTTCGATATCCAGTCACAAAAGTTAGACGTGGCAACTCCGCGTAAAGCATATTAAAGATTATTGCCAAATTTAAAGGTTTCAGCGTCAGAATTGGTGGAAAAAGGCCGTTTTGTCTAGTTAGCGTTTTAAGGAAATTACGCGATTGAATATTTTCTACAATTTTTACAATTTAGTATTGAGCTCGTTTTAATGTCCAAACATTTACTTACCACTATACTAAATTAAGAGTTTAGTCGTTCGTTTTTACGGATATTAAGTTTCCTTAAAATCTACATGCTCTCACGTCTCTTCAGGAGGTAAGTCTCTGTAAAGTTTATTACATCCTTCAGGTTATTATTTAGATATTTAAAGTTTCCACCACTATTGTAACTAAGACATTTATTTCTCTAGGTTTTCCTTTTTCTTATCTCAGATTCTTCTGTGTATTATGCTGTAATCGATTTTTCACATGTACTGGGATTCATGAATATGCTGACAGTTACCATTCCTCAGTAGTGATCACTAAAGGGTGGCTTACGACAACTCCACCTCAAAGATAATTCAAGGTACTTTCTTCGTTCTCGACTCGACTTATACCTAAAGCACTGAGGTTAAATCATGTAAGATGCTTGAGTATTCGACTCAACCAACTTACTGTTGAGTTCTAATTTGTATATTTTGTGACGGAGCCCTGGTACAATAAACAGTCACCTACGACCACCATAATTATAGTGAGGGTTTGCTCACTTCTGGTCCGACGAGTTAGAAACAGAGGTGTAGGACTGCTTTCAGTTACTTGCAGGCATTCAATATAACCCCAAACGATATGAATGATTTGGCGACTCAAATAAAAATGTTCTGCACCTAAAGTTTTATTGGTTACTTTGGAATTACCGTGAAATGGGGTGAAATTGATCTTACGGGGTGACTTCGATCGCTACTTCCGAAATTTATAATTATGAATTTGGCGCGGTTATATCAACAAACAACTTGTTGTTTAGTAATCACAGAAGTGGTCTTGTGTTGCTGAATATTATAAATATATCGTTATAATTGTGATATTAAGTGTCAAAAAAGTGAGTAACTTATTATGTAATTGTGCCTATGAAAAAATTTGTGTTCCCCCTCTGTATCCATTCAATTGTTTTGCTTTATACCAGCAAGCACATACCTATAGACATGCTTTTAATTCATAACCTCAATTGTGCCTCTCGATTATTGGCGGTTTGTTTGAAATTTTAATATTTGCTCCCTGGGGTGGAATTGACCGTTGTATTGGGGTTAAATTGGTCATTAGAACGGGGTTAAATTGATCATAATTTCGGGTGGCATTTGTCGTTATTATTGAGTTATTCTCATTTACTAATATTAAACGGTGTGTAGCAAATTAAGTGCGCACTATTGCTATCTTTCTTATTACTACGAAGTTGGTTAAATTAGTTAAATAATAGTATCTTTCCGCAGATTAACACGATCAAAAGAGAATAACAGAAGTTAGCAATGGTACGCCCTTAATTTGATACACTTTGTAATAACATGCTAAAGTGCTATATATTTTTTTATAGAAATTAAACATGCCAAGGACCTATAAAAGAAGATTAGGTGCAAGGAGGTACAGAGATTACGATGAGTAGTTAATTGAAAATGCTTTACAAAAAATAACGGACGAAGGGTGGAGTCTACGAAAGGCATCCAAGATATATAAAATTCCGTATGGTACTTTAAACAATAAATACCATGGGCGTCACATTGGAACTAACGGTGGGCAAGCAGTTTTTAGTGAAAACGAAGAAAAAAGTATTATTAAGTGTGCAGCAGCTTGTGGTGAGTGGGGATTTCCCCTTAATCTGACAGATATACGACATTTGGCAAAAAATTTACTGGACACTCAAGGTCGTTCGGTTTCCAAATTCAAAGATAACCTGCCTGGTGGTGGTTGGGTATATTCACTTTTGAACAGACACAAGGATGAGATAACCCAACGACTTGCTGCTAATATTAAGCGTGCACGCGCGGATGTATCCCGAGAGATACTAATAGAATACTTTCGTCATTTAGAAGTTACATTGAAGAATGTTCCTGCATCTAATATTTACAATTACGACGAAACAAATTTATTAGACGATCCTGGACGCAAAAATTAATTTATCACCGTGGAGTAAAGTACCCTGAGAGAGTATGCAATTTTACTAAGTCAGCAACTTCAGTAATGGTGTGTGGATCTGCCTCCGGCGTCTTATTACCTCCCTACATTATATACCGCGCCGAAAAGTTGTGGCATCAATGGACTGAAAATGGCCCAAAATTAGCTCCCTGTTGTATGCAGAGATGTTGTGCAGCGGGTGCTCGATATAATCGAACCAGCCACGGATGGATGGGTACTGAAACATTTTCAGATTGGTTTTCGTCTTCCTTTTTACCGCACGCAAAAAAACAAGAAGGTCGTAAGGTATTAATCGGCGATAATTTGGCATCTCATTTTTCTGAAGATGTAATCAAACAATGTCAAGAAAATAATATTAGCTTCGTCTGTTTACCTTAAAACGCCACGCATCTCTGCCAACCCTTGGATGTGGGCTTTTTTAGACCTTTTAAGATGGCTTGGCTCTGCTTGATTGTAAAAAGACACATCCAACGTTAGCTTCCATTGATAAGAAAGATTTTCCTCACTTATTGCAATCAACCTTAATAAGAATGGATAACAAAGTGTCAAAAAATAATGAGCAAAATGCCATTAAGAGAGATCTCATCTATTCATTTGAAGCAACAGGTATCATGCCATTGAACAAAAACCGCGTGTTGGATTAACTACCAAGAGAAAATACAGAAGAAGCTACAGTTCAAAATTTACTGCTCGATTATTGGAAAAATCAAAGATTTTCCAATACACCAACTCGTCGAAACAAGAAGCGCACCAAATTCGTCGTCGAAGCTGGAAAAAGTGTTACGGCTCAACACG
Source organism: Vesta saturnalis (assembly GCA_036346205.1). Lineage (NCBI taxonomy): Eukaryota > Metazoa > Arthropoda > Insecta > Coleoptera > Lampyridae > Vesta > Vesta saturnalis. The sequence goes on from JARFJB010000865.1 coordinate 222,124, forward strand.
CTGATTCTAGTAGTTCTGATAGTGACGTAGAAGCAGAAGTCACGAATGATAATTCAGATGACAATGAAGACCTTCATGTCATTTTAGAAGATAACGAGGAGATCGACTATTTTGAAGTTAAACGACAAAATATAAAAAAGGGCACATATTTGTTGGTAAAGGTACGTGGGGGACTCCGGAATACTATAAACTATCGTTATGTGTCTATTGTACAAGAGGTTTCGGAAGATGAGTTTAATGTTTTGGGTATGAAATCCGTTGACAAAACTAAGGCAATTTTTAGAGTTGAAGAAAATGATGTGTTCACGGTAGAGGTTGAAGATATTATCGCGATTTTACCAGATCCCACTGTTTACTTCAATGCTGATAATGTTAGGTATATCTTTCAGAAACCAGTTGATATTAAAGAATTGTAAAAATATCCCTTCTCATCATGGTTTAATCTTTTATATTTGTTTATGACTCTTCAAATGCCTACCTTAACATACAAGTTTCTTTTGTTTTTCCTTTAAGTTATAAGAATACCTAGTATATTTTAAATTTGTATTTTTGGGGAAATGTAGTTTCAATATTTTTTATTCTTTTCTATTAAAACATCTTTAAAAATTAAAATGTTTTGCATTTTTAATGAATTTATGAACAAATCAAATGATGTTCAATCTCACCCCACGGTGGTCAATTTCACCCCAAAAATTAAAATTCTTCATAACTTCTTAACGCAGTAATGAAATTTCATCGGGGTCAGATTGATCACTCTCTATTACCTTCCAATATACTTTAGTGCTAACACTATTATGGTGATCAAAGTCACCCCAATTCATGTATAAAATTGATCATGGAATTTCTGGCTTTTTTAATGACTTAAATTTAATTTTTGAGTTCTGGCAACAGCAAGATTGTATCGGAAAACAAGGATACTTGTGATCAAACACTTGAAATAAATTAGAAAGTAATGTTCTAAAAGGTTATTCAAAAAATTTTATTTTTTTTATCAATTTCACCCCACTTCACGGTAGCAACTTTTGCGTTTAAGCGCTGAAAGGGTAAGTGGTTTACTACTGTAACGAATTGTTTTTTTTTTTTATTATAAACGCTTTACTATAAGTCTATTCGACGTATTATTTTATGTGGGGTTGATCGTTGATTATTAGCTATTAGGTGTCCGTTTGGCGGTGTATTTTGCTTTACATTTATAGTTAAATTTAAAATTTGCAAGTTACATTGACATGGTTTGTTTTAGGGGAATAAAAAGGAGTTTGTTCATTTGGAGTTGGGCTTCGATGCCAAATAAAGAATTGCGTTAGACCACCCGTATATCTTTTCTTTGGACGTATTAAGAGCTGGAATTCTAAACTAACATGTCCTCTTCCTGGTCAACGTTTGCCTTTATTTTAATTGTGTCCGTAGTCTTTAACGTGTCTTGGTCCTCTTCTTGGTTTGAAGGCTATACAAGTACAAACCAAGTGGTGCTCTTTTTAAAACAATTTTGTATTCCTACGCCAACCGCACGCCCACGCATCCAAGTGCTTTCCCAAAATGACTAAGCTTCAGGTTATCTTAGGAGTTACAGCACACCACCTAGTTTTGGGCATCAGCACCTTTGTGCACGTAACATTTTTATATTTTATAAATTTGTTCTAATATCTCAAGTAATTCTTAAATATATTACCATTTACTGAAAATGACAACTGTAATTGTTACCGAAACGTATAAATTGAAATAAAACATAAATAAAGAAAATACACGATTTAATTATCCAAAAAGACAAGTATCTTAATTACGTGTGGTAATCGTGAAACTTTACGTTTTCATATAACCAGCAGGTTATATGGTAGTACGTTTAGTTTAATATCGGTGATTATTACAACCACAAACATTCTGCTTTTAATCCTGATTTGTTCCTTTTAGTATAAAAAAGGGACGAAAAGCGCCTACCCTTACCGTCTAGAGGACAGAATTATAAAGACTTGCATGGTTTATTATCACCAATGATTTTTTTTCCGGTCAGATGTTAATTCACCAGTGTGTTGTCCTTTATCCATAATATCAGTACAAATTTCATATTTAGCATTACTGTTAGCTTCAGCTTCACCCATTATTGCGAATAAATCAAACTTGGGGTCGATGTCTTCATTTAGATCAACATCATCAACTGTATTTCATTCAGTATCAGAATTAGAATTGCCAGAAGAAGCAGAATCAGTTGTGACTATTGTACATTTAGAACGTGAAGGCATTTCTTGTGCTTCTAGCTGCTCACTTAAGTTTTCAGCTAAAATAAAATAACTGTATAACTGAACATTTACGGATGCACATAGTTGTATCCTTCCAAGCTATGTTCATCCTAACCAACACACATACACTATTAACCTTTAATAATAATTAAAGCATGTGTGCAGATGCATGAGTCCATGGTATATTAAAGTCCATAGCCCATTTGAAAAACCAACCCCATAGCCCGAGCTAATTAGTGGATTACTTGACTGATAAACGATTACCGAAGTAAAAAATAAGTTATATACATAGATATTTTTTATTCGAAATGAAATTCAACAAAAGGCACAAATTCAGAACAATATTCAATGGAAACAATTACATATTTATTAATGAGTACAAAAACAAGTTTTGAAGAAGCAATCAACACACATAATATAAACTGCAGAATGCGCACTTATGACAACGGTCATACGTGTCCACTTATTTACCATTTCACTCCTTTTCTAAGCAAATAATTATTAATATATAAATGTGGCTAATGTAATAAAGTATATTTTATCGATGTAAATTGAGAAAATAATGGATAAATTGAGTAGAGCAACGTATATATAAATTTTTAATGGATAAATATTGAAAAGGGGAAAAGTACGAATACCAAGATTTGCAAAGGAAGCGTGGACAACGTTTCATTAGTCCACCATGTATATTTTTATGTATAGTAGGTAGATAGTGAATATCTTGTTAATTCCCCCATAGTACAAACTACAAAAAACTTTACCTTTGCACCTTTTCCTTTTTGCTGGCGGTAAGCACTATATAAAACTAGATTTAATATCGTATTTATCAGTTCATCATAACCATTTGAACATTCCCCATGACGTACGTGGTAATTGTACCGATTATCACTACTTGTATGACCAGATCATGTCACGGAACTTAATTGGTATTTAATAATAACTATTAATTGGTCATAAACAGTGGTAGGAGAATTTTATAGCAAAACAATGTTCATACTAATTTTTATACTTTGAAGAATGATGATTAGAGAATGTGAAAAATATTATTAATTTTATTAAATACATAAATAAGAAGTTTACCTCGAGACGGATTTGAACCTATGACCTGTACTTTGCTAGAGTACCGCGCTAACCAATTGCGCTATGGAGATTCAAGCCCCAATCGATGTAAATGTTGTCCTTATGTATGTAGAACTTATTCGGTCATAACAAAACTTATAATAAATTAATATTAGTCAAGTTACTTTAGTATGTGTGACTCCTTGCGATGTTGCAGGCTCACATTCCATTAATATAAGTAATTTGACTGTAATCTCCTTATATTTAGAATTTACATCAGTTCTACATACATAAAGACAAAATTTACATCGATTGGGGCTTGAATCTCAATAGCGCAGTAGGTTAGCGCGGTACTCTAGCAAAGTACCGGTCGTAAGTTTAAATCCTACTCGAGGTAAACTCTTTATTTATGTATTTAATGAAATTAATAATAATTTTTAATTACATATTTACTTTTGAACTTATTCGTTCATAACAAAACTTATAATAAATGTGAACAATAATTTTAATAACAAAATACATTAGGTAATTACAGAGTGACGCTGTGTCGCATCTCCCTCGTTACCGCGAGAACTGTTAACGATATAGAATAATTACCAATATAAAAAATAGTACAGAATTATACGGCATTCCGGTTTTATAATAACTTGACAGGCGATATGACGCATAGGAATCGAGACATTTTGCAAAACACGGATGTCGCAACCCTAAATTCGCTAAATCGGCATAATCGAAAGGAAAAGTAACCAAATAGTTGGTGCACGCACATTTACACACATACGCACACATACAAGCACACGCACATGCACACGCACTCGCACACACGCACACGAACACACACACGCACACACACAAACCAAAATGCTACAGGACTTAATATTTTTGATAATAGTGAAAAGAGATTCTTATGGCAATATACTAACAAGTCATTTTGATATGGTTAAGAACATTCATTCAGGTTAGTGTGATCTGCTGTGATTTTATTCTAGTATAATGTTTATATTCCAAACTCTCCTCGTTGGGTTAACTCAACGCTCATCAACTGGTTTTGCAGTTTTCTTGATAAAAGACGAATAATCAGTTATTGCTCCTACACTTTTTCTGTTATACATAAATGATGATGCTGATAACAGCACCCTTTACTTTAGTTCTCTCAGTCTACCTTTTATCTCAAATCAGGGGTTTAAAAGTGACATGGCCATTTTAATCAATAAAGATATTCAACGTATCCTTGAATGGAAAGTAATAATATAGTAAAATTTAATGCTAACAGACTCCTTGTCTCCGGCAAAAACGATCGAACATTTCCTGTTGTAAGTATTAATTGCTCAGATTTTGAGTTTTTCGACTCTATTACTATGTTGGGAATGACTCCATCTGCAAATCTATCATGGTTTAACCATCTTCTGTTCAGCTAATAAAGCTCGTAAAATATAGATTGAAGCACTACTTTACCTCCCGATAACTCTTTCTGCTATATAAGGCCTAAATTTGACTTCATGTAGAATATAATTTTCGCCTCTGGGTTGGTGCTCCCCAATACGTTGTCGATATCGTTGACCGTATTTAAAGAAAAGCGATTAGGGTTATAAATGGTCCGTCCTCAACTTCTGACGAACAGTATCTTGAGAAATTTTTTCGTTGTACTGTCGGTATTATAGTGCCTATTGTCCTGCTTGGTGTCAGGACAAAAGGACACGGATATTTGGATGCGCGACAAAAGGACGCGGATATTTGGACGCGCGAAAAAAGGATGCATGTAAAATTAGACACGCGACGAAAGGACGCATTTTGTTTGGTATTTAAATTAGGAGAATTTTTAAATGAGCACCAAAAAATATGTGTATATATATATATATATATATATATATATATATATATATAATATATATATATATATATATATATATATTTACATAGGCAACGAACTGTAAAATTCCTAAGTAATAAAACTTTTAAACACACCAGTATTTTTACTGCCAGTGATAAGCCTGGATGAAGTGTGAAGGAAAGTAACTATGTGTCCTTTTGTCGCGCGTCCAAATATCCGCGTCCTTTTGTCGTATATTCGCCCTGATTAATTACATCCTTTAATACCATCACAGGCCAGCTTTGCTAGGAATACTCGCTTGTTCTGATCATCAATATGTAGTCACAAATCTCAACTTGTCGTATCAAACGGGTACATTCCACATTCCTCTACATGACTTCTGAACTTTAGAACGATCTTCCTACTTCATTTTTTCTTTCACTTATGATACGAAGAAATTTAAGTTAATCGTTCATAGGCATCTCTTGGCAATTCAAAATCGCCCTATGTGCTTTTGTACATTAGGTTACACTTTACCTGTTCAGGATCACAATTATGAGAAGAGGAAGCATTGTTTTTATTATATAATAAGGATTAAAGTCCTTTTATTAGCGGAAAATGATTTCTTTGTTAAATTTGTGAGTTAACTAGATATTTAGTTGGTATGGTAAGTCTTTAGTTTTGAATCTTTTACTACTTTAAAATTAAGGTTTCTTACAGCTTTGAGCTTACATAATTGTTTAATTAAATTTTGTTAGATCTGTTATTTGATGGTTACATCTTTCATTGTTAACCTTCGCCCGTTAGAAAGTGGTCTAATTTGTTATTTTCAAGGCAGTTTAAAATATTTAATCTGTTGAAGATCGAGCTAATCGTTACTAAAATAAAATTAGATCCTGTGCTTTTTCATATGCGTTTTCTATATATTGTAGAAGACTTGTATTTATGTTTTCAGATTTCATATATTTATTTGACAACTTTATTACTTTTCAAAAATTATTACCGCTTACTGCAGAAGAAAACTGTAATTGTTACTGAAGCATTTAAATTTGTAATAAATTTAAAAAAATTCATAAAAAATAGACGATTACCCAAAAAATAAATATCTTAATTATGAGTGATAATCGTGAGAGTTTGCATTTTCATAACATTATATTGTGTACATGATAAGCATGTTTGATAAGTAAGGACTACAGCCCACACACTGAGCTAGTTCGGATACATGTTTGATATACGCTATTCAAGCCACCAGCCGTTGTACGTCATAACTTACTGAATCAATGACGTGGTAATCAGCGTTGTCAAGTGTACGTGTTGTCAGACTGATTGTTTATACATATTTTTAGGTTATAGGCAATTTAAGTTCGTACCGGTGAATTTAACAAAGTAAACAAAATTTGACGTGACAACATAGACATTCTTTATGAGTTTATATTTTCACTACGTTTTAAGTTGTGAATTCGTACAGCAAAGTGTGCGACAAGGATAAAATATGGTTGCTAACCCTACACAATTAAGGCTTTTAATATCAACTTTACTTACGATGACATGTTGGCTTTAATGCAAATTTTATTAAAGTTTTATAGTAAATTATAATTATAGTATTGGTATACGATTAATGACGTGCAAAGGTTGGTGACTTGAATAAGGTACACATACTTCGATATGTCTTTTTCAATGCTCTATTCAAGTAGTATAATAATCAAACTTCAACATACGGTGTCTTTATTTTGAACCTGACTTTTGAGACTTTTAAGTTATATTGATTAACATTGTTTTTTTGGTTTCTTGGCTCGTGATTTTAGCTTTGGCATTTTCATTCTTTTTGCTGTATTTTTAATTTTTATGTGAGCAACGTAAGAATATAACAATTTATTAAATAGAAAAAGTAAAAATTTGGAAAACTAATTTTCAGATTTGCTTAAATTCACGTTCTGTATCTAAAAAATAGAACAATTATTTAGGTACCTTAATGTAGATACCGTGAATAAAATGTATCGGGGCATCTACATTTAGATACTGAAAATAATGCATCTGACTGATCGTGGCACCGAAATTCTGAAAACTGCATGCTTTATTACACAATAATAGAGCAGAAATCGTGTATTTTTACACTTTCGAATTGTAGAGATAGAGCTTTTCTTAAAAACATTTCATCTTAATTCACTTCGCAAAACCTCCAATTTTTTGTTCGCGTCCACAAAGCCGTTTAAATCACAGCCAACAAATGAAATATTATTTTTAATAGAAAAACATTGGTTAAATTTAATTTTTGCTTAACTTTCAATATTTTTGTGAAAGTTAATCAATTTTACTGTTACTTTTGTAATTTATGATAAAATCGTAGTATTAAAAAAAATTGTAATTGAATACTAAAACAAATATTTGTATTAACCATATGTTTAAAAATTCATAGCTGTTAGAAATATTCACCTGTATCCAGATATTTACTTCACAATGTAATTAGTGATAAACATAAACGTATACAAAGCAATATATGAAAAATTAAAAAAAAATTAAATAAGCCAGTTGGTATTTACCACAAATTAAATTCCGCCGGTTTATTCAAGTTATGAAAGATGTTCCCTAGTAAAAATGTTTGCCATCGAGTTTATCTTCGAATTCTCTCACTTTAATTTGTATTTAGATGTAGACAATGTGACATAACTGTATGAAAAATAGAGTAGTGTAATAATAAATAAATGATAGTGTAACGTGTGGCGTGCATGCTCTAAATTCATACGTGCCATTACATCGAATTTTTATACCTAAAAATAATGTGAGCTCAGTCTGTGAAACCAGCATTGCATTCAGATACATAGAACACGTAAACATGAATAATATAAGCAACACAGGGACGAGTGGAATGCTAAAAATCAAGGGGTTCCATAGGGAACTGCTAAACTGTGGCCTCAAAACGGATACGGATCGAGATCGGGAATCGTTCACCAGCCACCCGTAGTGCAGTAAACAGCGGCCGTCCAGGCAATGCGTCCAGAAATTGTATCAATACTTAATATGCAATTTGCGACGGCTCAAAAATTTATACCAGTTGCACAGTCCTGTGAGGCTTATAAGTTACAGGTTACGTTTTTTGGTTGGACCGTGCTTACTCAAGGTTGTTTCATATCTATTTTCTCGAATTTACGTTTCCTTTATATATTCTCCAAATCAACCAATATTAGATCAAACATTTGTTAGAACTCAAACACTCTATAATTTAGGCACGTACCACTTACAATGTCAACGGACAATTTTAAGTAGCTAATCGATATTTTGATATTTAGAACAAGCATGAGTTATATTGGACCAATTTAGTTGTGTTGAAATTTTAATTACTTGTGTGTTTGTTAATGAAGTTAGTCAATGAATATTTAAAGCTAAGTTCAAGTTTTAACACAGTAGTAAGTAGACTCGCAAATAAAGCAAGTTTGACCATCATCACCGCCGCCGCAAGTCGAGATCAAAGAGTGCGTCTAGAGCCTGCATGACTGATGTGATGAATATACAAGCGAATTTGGATTAAATGAAAAACTAAGTGGCATTCAAAACATCCGCTTCCTTTGACAATCGACGGGGTACAATCCCGTTGAGATGAGATGAGTTTTGTATGCAGAACACATCGTACAGAGTTCTGCTCTGATGTATAGGTGTCACCGATCCTGAATATTTAGCGAACCCTTCGATCTGGATCCTAAAGTTCCTAATTAAGTAAAAACGCCATAAATCTATTGAGTTGTTGATGTATTACAGACATTCATTCATTTTCAAAAACAAGTTTAACATAATTAGCTATATTTTAAAACATTTCCACGATCTCTTTTAAAATAATAAATGGCTCTCGTCTTATGTATTCATTGCATACTCTCAAATATTTGTAAATCGTGACTAAATTTCAGAAATTATTTGGATTTTATACCTCACTCTGTAACGACAAAAATATTGATATAATGATGTCGTTTAAATATACATCCTTTGTTATCAAACTCATTCTTACATATTTTTTCTAGCAGTTTTGGCAAAAAGAGTTCACTTAGTTTATAGTATTGATATATTTTGCTTTCGATATACTGCAGTCATGAACCTCAAATAATAGTGTGCTTTTGTAAAGGAGTACATTAATAATGTGCACACATCGTGCGTATTGGTCATCACTAATCAATCTACAGTTTGTTATTAACACAATTAGAATTACTTATTAGCACGTGCTTTATCGAAGACAGGCTGTCGATCATTTTAAAACTTTAATACATTACAATAAACTACTTTTACTGGCATTTCATCATTTTAGTGAGAATGTTGATATATGAATGCCACGCGCAATCAATTCCCATTTTAACAACTGGGAACATTGTTTAAGCAACGGTCAAATATCGAAAAATCGGCAAAAAAATTTTTTAAACGTAACTCGGAAACTATGACTAATAGGTGTTTCAAACCTTTTTCATCTTTAGCTGGCTAACAAAAGATCAATTTGAGACCTGGTAGAGCGAAATCGGTTAACAATTTGTTTAAATAATTGCAACAAAATTTCAATTATTTTTCATCTTGCTTAAGTTGACCTTGGTCAATGGACTTAGATTGCTACTTCTATAAGAAAAGCTTCACATCCTATCATAAAACTGGCGGTCGGTTGGTCTTGGAATTTTTACATGTATCAAGGTTATTGATATTTTTATAAAGGCGATTGGCCTTGGAAAAGTTGACGTGTAAGTATTTCTATGTAGTTAATTAAAATTATTTTTCAACGAGTGTTTTATACCGTAATGAATATGTTATAAAACGCTTAGCTAAAATAAAAACGTTATTATAGTTATTACATTTCTTTTAATGCCAATTTTGGCTATGTATGTACAAATTATGTTATTATCACCTAACTTCACCTGCAACACTAAGGTCATTTGGTATTAAAAGATACACATCATACTTATTTTACTTTGAGAAAGTCATCGACCTTGAAGCTAGCCATAGACGAAGACGGCCTTGAAGTTAGCCTCGTGAATTTCAAAACAACTTAATTTGACCTTTGACCCTGTAGAATACTATAAAAGCGCGCGCTTAGTTTAACTAATTTAGTTCTGTTCCGAAGAGCATGACGTTATCTTAGCTATGGAGTCTTTATCAGATTTTGGGATTGTTTCACGGCGGGTTATTATTAACCGATGAGTTGTTGATAAAGGCGTACAATATTATTAATTATAAAATTGTGTTTGAGAATAATAATATCGATTCGCTGGAAGAGTAGGATAATTTTGTGGAAGCTGTACGCGGAGCTGGCAGAGTGTAAGTATATGCTTGTTTTTTATTTTTAAGTTTTAATTATTATTTTTATAGCCCTGCTCAGGTAAACATGGATGAGGTGTTTCACGGTAATGATGAGATAGAAACTACAGCTGCGGAGGATTTGATAACGGTATGTCTTTTCTAATTTTTTTTGTTTCGTTTACTGAATGAATACATTACAGCAACAAGGCCAGTCGGGTTCAGGTCCCCAGCAACAAGAGGCTGGACCATCCTCAGTGTTCAATCATATAAATATGATTGGTGAATCAAATAGTAAATTTATAAAAAAATTCAATACCACGTGTAAATCGCTGAGATTTAGCTTTAATGACGATACGTGCAAGGATAATCCCTTAACATGGCTGCAGGTAAAATAAACCATTTACTACAAATTTATCTAATACATATTTTTTTGTAGAGTGCATTCGAGGAGCTATATGCATACACTATCAAGGATGCAGCTTCGTCAGACAGTGTAGGGATCGCGTTAAGGAACCCAAATTACTCTGACAAACCAATTGGTCTGTCATTTAGAAGAGTGGACGGGTTTAAAATTTGAAGATTTTTGTAAGGGTAAAAAGCAGAGCATTATTGTTGTTCCCGCAGCAATCAACGATAATAAATTGTGTAGCTCGGGCCCTAGTCCTAGCATTTGCATTTAGAAATAACGATGCAATGCGTCACTGTATGGAAATGGGTTGGCCTCTACTTCAAGAGCGAGCTGTACTGCCAAAACAGTGGTGTAGATTTAGTCAGGGTGGTAGTTACGAGCGCATTCAAGCATTTCAAAATCATTTAGTTTCATATACCATTGTAGTTTATAATTCGCGCGTAGGTGATTCAGTTTACTTTGAAGGTCATAGGGAACCGCGTAGAGTAGTTTTAAATTTAATATTAGAAGACGATCATTATAATGTCATTACCAGCCTAACTTCAGCATTTACCTGCGGTTATTACTGCGAACAATGTAAAAAACGTTATAATGACAAAAAAGATCATTTGAAATGTATGTACCAGTGCCCTTGTTGTCATCAGAAACTACCTTGTTCTATTGAAAATCCGAAAATTGTCTGCAATGACTGCAAAAGAGATTTTTATGGGCTAGAATGTCTTAGGAACCATAAGGACGCTAAACTGTGAAAAATTACGTAGATGCTTAAAATATCTTAAAACCAGTGAAGTAAACGGTAAACATAGATGCGGATACAGCTACTGCTCCACGTGCCGTTGCATGGCCGTTAACAAGGCTCGACGTGACAGTAGTAATGGTAAACCATCTATGTTTTACGATTTGGAGTGCATGCAAGAGAAGGTGTGTAAGGGAACGAATGATCGATTTCTGCATGAGCCCAATCTGTGCGTGGCCGCGAATGTTTGTTCCACTTGTATTCAGCACATCGACGATTTGCATGAGCAACGTCATTCGTGTAGCAAAAGAGTGCACATTTTCAGGGAAAACCCTGTTCAATCATTTCTGTCATATGTTGCCGAGAGAGCGCGAAAATTTAAAGTTACATGCATCGCGCATAACATGAAGGGGTACGATGGGTGTTTTGTGCTTAGATGCATGTTAACTGATAATAACCGGTGGAGACCCAAAGTCATCACCAATGGCCTAAAATTAATGTCAATTCAGTGCGACGATATTAGGTTTATTGACTCCCTTAATTTCACTCCGTCACCACTCTCGGCATTTCCGAAAACTTTCAATTTCCCCGAGTCCAAAGGTTATTTCCCATATCTCTTCAACACATCCGCAAATCAGAAATATGAGGGTCCATTGCCACCACTTGAATATTATTTTGCAGATCAGATGTCGGTGAATAATCGGCAAAAACTTTTGGGTTGGCACGCGGCCCAGTGTAATCATGTTTTCAAGATGAGTGAAGAGACTGAGAAATATTGCCTAATGGATGTTAGCCTACTACGATTGCTAGCGCTTGTAATAAAGTGTTTCGTAGACTTTTCCGAACGCAGTTTCATTGGAACGTTTGTAGCTGACGAGCTGCGTAAGGCTATTACTATGCTCACACTTCCCTTGGTTTAACTCTGCACCGCAAGTCCTACATAACAAAAACATCAACTGGCCATGCATTTTTAAGGGCAAAACAGGGTGGTAGAGATTAGAGGGCGGTAGTACTCAGCATTTAATTAAACCCTCCACCGTGTCCAATGAAATGTTCTTACAATCTAAACCTACATGAATTTTCGGATGACCTACAGGATACTTACAATATTTATTTACATAGGGATATAATGAGCACACGTCATAATACATGATTTTCTCACTAATACCGTCACATTCATGATACAGTTTACTAGCATTAGTGCGGTCACCGTAAAACGCGTCTCGTGGATTTAAAGGTTCGTCATCTTGGTCACCTAGATTCTGTATGAATACTCTCAACTCATTGTTTGCATGTATTCGTTTTTTAAATTCGCATTCACGCATCTCCACTAGATTATACCCGCGCTCGCGTAGAAACCGGGACCGCGCCGTCGTGTTCTCGTTTCGGGCGAGCATGGGAGTATTTGCACCAAGCTTAGGATCAATATTGGCCTGGTTGGGATAACATTCCTCTCAACCGTGCCAATAACAACCCTGAAACTCGTAAACGGTATTTGATCCTGCGCAATAACCGTCGGCCTTAACGCCTTCAGGTGTTCTAAACTCACGAGCTTTCCCTGCGTGATGTATGGTCAGTTGTTGCGTATGTTCAACCCAACGTAACCACTGTATTGCAACCTTTGATTGGTTGTCGGCACGTCTATAACCGCCTTTAGGAATGAGCCCTATTGTGTTCTGTTTGAGGAAAAGTCTACTAAACACTTTATTGCAAGCGCTAGCAATCGTAGTAGCCCCCTCAAACGGGTCGACTTTATTTTGGGTGGTGAAGGTGGACCAGAAACTAATACAACCTTTAACGAGAATCTTAACATCCATTAGGCAAATATTTCTCAATCTCTTCACTCATCTTGAAAACATGATTACTCTGGGCCGCATGCCAAACTAAAAGTTTTTGTCGATCATTCACCGACATCTGATCTGCAAAATAATATTCAAGTGGTGGCAATGGACCCTCATATTTCTGATTTACGGGTGTGTTGAAGAGATATGGGAAATAACCTTTGGACTCGGGGAAATTGAAAGCTTTCGGAAATGCCTAAAGTGGTGACGGAAAGAAATTAAGGGAGTCAATACACCTAATATCGTCGCACTGAATTAAAATTAAGTTTAGGCCATTGGTGATGACTTTGGGTCTCCACCGGTTATTATCAGTTAACATGCATCTAAGCACAAAGCAACCATCGTACCCCTTCATGTTATGCGCGATGTATGTAACTTTAAATTTTCGCGCTCTCTCGGCAACATATGACAGAAATGATTAAACAGGGTTTTCCCTGAAAATGTGCACTCTTTTGCTACACGCCGGACATTGCTCATTCAAATCGTCGATGTGCTGAATACAAGTGGAACAAACATTCGCGGCCACGCATAGATTGGGTTCATGCAGAAATCGAACATTCGTTCCCTTACACACCTTCTCTTGCATGCACTCCAAATCGTAAAAGATAAACATAGATGGTTTACCATTACGACTGTCACGTCGAACCTTGTTAACGGCCATGTAACAAAGATGTCCTATAAGTTTCTGATCCAGGAACGTGGAGCAGTAGCTGTATCCGCATCTATGTTTACCCTTTACTTCACTGGTTTTAAGACATTTTAAGCATCACACAGTTTAGCGTCCTTATGATTTCTAAGACATTCTAGCCCATAAAAATCTCTTTTGCAGTCATTGCAGACAATTTTCGGATTTTCAATAGAACAAGGTAGTTTCTGATGACAACAAGGACACTGGTACATACATTTCAAATGATCTTTTTTGTCATTATAACGTTTTTTACATTGTTCGCAGTAATAACCGCAGGTAAATGCTGAAGTGAGACTGGTGATGACGTTATAGTGTTCGTCTTCTAATATTAAATTTAAAACTACTCTACCCGGTTCCCTAGGACCCTCAAAGTAAACCGAATCACCTACGCGCGAATTATAAACTACAATGGTATATGAAGCTAAATGATTTTGAAATGCTTGAATGTGTTCGTAACTACCACCCTGACTAAGATCTACACCGCTGTTTCGGCAGAGTTGCATGTTTCGCATTTGAACTGATGGACATCCCTTTTCCCTATTTCTAAATGCAATTGCTAGGACTAGGGCCCGAGCTAAACAATTATTGTCGTTGATTGCTGCGGGGACAACAATAATGCCCTGCTTTTTAGCGTTACAAAAATCTTCAAATTTTAAACCCGTCAAGTTTTTGCATCCATAGCCTACAGGTACCGACACTCTATCCACATTTAAAACTAACAAGTCACTCGAGAAAAAACTAGCATTGCTCTGCATTACCTTTTCCAGCAGCGACATTATCACTTTCACCGTCAATTGGTCCACTCTTCTAAATGACAGACCAATTGGTTTGTCAGAGTAATTTGGGTTCCTTAACGTGATCCCTACACGGTCTGACGGAGCTGCATCCTTGATAGTGTATGCATACAGCTCCTCGAATGCACTCTACAAAAAGATATGTATTAGATAAATTTTTAGTAAATGGTATATTTTACCTGCAGCCATGTTAAGGAATTATCCTTGCACGTATCGTAATTAAAGCTAAATCTCAGCGATTTACACGTGGTATTGAATTTTTTTATAAATTTACTATTTGATTCACCAATTATATTTATATGATTGAACACTGAGGATGGTCCAGCCTCTTGTTGCTGCTGTAATGTATTCATTCAGTAAACGAAACAATAAAAATTAGAAAAAACATACCGTTATCAAATCCTCCGCAGCTGTAGTTTCCATCTCATCATTACCGTGAAACACGTCATCCATGTTTACCTGAGCAGGGCTATAAAAATAATAATTAAAACTTAAAAATAAAAAACAAGCATATACTTACACTCCGCCAGCTCCCCGTACAGCTTCCACAAAATTATCGTACTCTTCCAGCGAATCGATATTGTTATTCTCAAACACAATTTTATAATTAATAATATTGTACGCCTTTATCAACAACTCATCGGTTAATAATAACCGCCGTGAAACAATCCCAAAATCTGATTGGCTGATAAGACTCCATAGCTAAGATAACGTAATGCTCTTCGGAACAGAACTAAATTAGTTAAACTAAGCGCACGCTTTTATAGTATTTTACAGGGTCAAAGGTCAAATTAAGTTGTTTTGAAATTCACAAGGCTAACTTCAAGGTCGTCTTCGTCTATGGCTAGCTTCAAGGCCGATGACTTTCTCAAAGTAAAATAAGTGTGATGTTTATCTTTTAATACCAAATGGCCTTATTCTTGAAGGTGAAGTTAGGTGATAATAACATAATTTGTACATACATAGCCAAAATTGGCATTAAAAGAAATGTAATAATTATAATAACGTTTTTATTTTAGCTAAGCGTTTTATAACATATTCATTACGGTATAAAACACTCGTTGAAAAATAATTTTAATTAACTACATTGATGTGAAAATACTTACACGTCAACTTTTCCAAGGCCAACCGCGTCTATAAAAATATCAATAACCTTGATACATGTAAAAATTCCAAGACCAACCGACCGCCAGTTTTATGATAGGATGTGAAGCTTATCTTATAGAAGTAGCAATTTAAGTCCATAACCAAGGTCAGCTTAATCAAGCAGGATGCTAGTCCTCAAATCAGAACAAGGGTCAAAACGGTCTATAATTACCTAAAATAGCTGTCACCCCAACCCCAACACTAAGTCCAAGACCAACCCCCAAGCCCAAGACCAACCCCAAGTCCAACACTAAGCTCAAGACCTAAATACACTTCGCACGTGAGCTAGTACAAAGAGGCGGTAATTAGTGTGAAAAAAAAACACGTCCTACACGTGAGCGAGTAAAAACAAAAATAATTAGGGATGAAAAGGGGTTGAAAAAGGCCTCCGAAAAGAAACCATAGGGGTGGAAAATAAGGTCTCCCACGTGAGCGTATAAAAAAGTGAAAGGTGGGTTTTCCCCCGAAAATCCAAGATGGCGGCCAAGGTGTCCGTCTTCTACTTACATGCTTAAAACTTTCAGAAATTATGTCTTTTATTACCCGCAACTTACCATAATTTTTCCGCTAAAAAATTCTAATTATTTATAAAAAGTGACAAAATATATCATGCAATTTGACGCTTTATTCCTCGGTTTAGAGGGTTTTTCCAAGAGATTTTCCTCGAGATTTATATTTTAAGTATATAATTTGGCCAAATCGAATTTTCACCATTTTCACCTACAAAATGGCGTCCGGAAGTGCCATTTTTGAAGTGAGTTTATTGTAACTATCTTTGCAAAGAGTAGCTGGCAAATTATCGCGTATTTAATAAAGAGTCCCCGTAGCTCAATTAGGAGCTGAGATAATATTTTTTTTAATTCGCCACTTCACGAATATTGAAATTTTCGCTGCAACTAACGTGATACTTGAAGTTTATGATACCATCATGCACAAGAAAAAAAGAGTTTTACATGTGCGAAAATGAATTTTTACTTGACCGTAGCCGCGGAAGTAATAGATGTGGTTGTTATAAACATGACTTGAAATGTTCAAGGTTATGTTATGTATGTAATGGCGAAACGTGCGAAAACAGCGATAATGTATTATCTACTAATGTAAATAGCAATGATGATGATAATGTTGATGATGGTGAGGATGATTATGATGGTAATGATAAAGCCTGCTACAGACTTAGAGACATACCTCAAGATATCGCGATACCGTGTCTTGATACATGTCTCACCGTATGGAGAAGTGTCGCTTATGGTCTCACGCTATCTTGATACAGATCTCGGTATCCTGTCGATTACGGGAGACACGATACCGAAACGGAGACATGTCACAACTTCTCTCTGAGTGCGTACGGTGATCTCGCAATATATCCCTTATATTTGCGAAGAAGACGTAATATGGCCGAGAGTAATACAGATCGTGCGTTTTGGGAAGTTTTTTTAAGAACGCTACAAACAATTTCCTTGTTTGTGGAATTCAAAAAGTGATTCTTATAGTGACAAAAATGTGAAAGGAAATGCCTATGAACAATTGATAGAACTCTGCAAACCTAGGTTCCAGAAGCAAACAAGGATTTTGTAACGAGGAAAATTCATAATTTTCGTTGTGTATGTAGAAGATAATTAAACAAAGTTCGTAAATCCAAAAGAACTAGTTCGGGCACAGATGATTTATGTTTCCACTTTATTGTATTTTAAAATTTTAAGCTTTCTTCTTCTGACGATGAGACTGCAAGACCTGGAATTTAAAATTGGGATGAAGACACTAGTAATGTAAGTAGTACACCAGTTAGTTATTTATGTTTTATTATGTTATTCTACATTGTAATATTTCTGGATCAACATTATTTTATTTTACTAAATATTTTTTTATTTTAATTATTTGTTCTATAAGATGCCATAACATCCTGAAAAGGCACTCGGCCCTCGTTATTAAAAAAATATTTACATGCTTCTCTTACTTCTTTTGCTGTCAATGTTGCACCTTTGGGTGTTCTTTGTAAAGGAATAAATGCTTCAGTTTCTTGACGCCATTCTCCTGGGAGAAAATGGTTAGCAAGTGTATCTTCTAAATCGACAGAAGATGATGATAAGTAGGTATTACGAGAATTACATATTAAATAATTATGTAGAACGCAACTAGCCAAAATAACAGGATCACAATGTTTTACACTCAGGGCAATTTCAGTTCGAAAAACTCTAAAGCGGGATGCCACGATGCCAAAGGCGTTCTCTATTACCCTTCGTGCACGCGATAGCCGATAATTGAAATTTTTTTCTTCTCTGCTTAGATCTCTATTTGCGTATGGTTTCATTAAATTTACATTAATGTAAATGCCTCGTCGTCAATAAATGTAAATGGTAAAGAATAGCCACATCCTTCAGGAGCAGTTTGTTGTGGCAAATTTAAACTGTTACATTCAAGTTTATCATAGAATCCAATTGAATTAAGAATTCCTCCATCTGACACCTTTTCGATGGTACCGGTGTGCACCATGATAAATTCATAATTGGCGTTTGCAATTGCAAATAAAATAACAAACCTTTCTTTATAGTGGTAAAATATGACCCACTGTTTGGTGGCTTTACTATATTTGTGCTTCCCGTCTATTGGACCGCAACATCCATAAAACTGCCACTTCTCTCTAAAATCGTTTGATATTATCTGCCATTTCTGTTCACTTTTTGGAAACAAACAAAATAAAAGAGCATAACAATTTATCATAAATTCAAGCTTTCAATGACCCTTAAAAAATTATTATTTTTAGGAAGATAGCAACGATGGTACTGAAACCCCTGACGACCCCTCTGAATCGATCCTTTCACCTGCTTTACCACGAGATGAAAGTGAATCACGCCCAGAATCAAAACTTCTATATCTGATACACGTCTTTACTCTCCAGCATGTACGTCATCACACCCATTTACATCTACTCCTAAGATATCACGAAAAAAGGCGATCGTTGGAAGCAAGCCAAAAGGAGCTAATAGCGTTAGCAAATGAAACTTTACAGGGATAGGCCACCAATGATAAAAAAGAAAGCAACAACGATGATGCTTGCATTATAACTGGAAATAAAATTGCTGCTGATTTAAAGCAAATGTCTGATATGCAAATAATGCTAGCAGACAAAATTATAAATGATGTGTGTTTTTATGGAAACACGGGACTTTTACAAATGGAACATTCGTTCACGTTGCGCCGGCCACCGTTTTTCCAATCAAATCCTTATTCATCTGCATCCACAGCAGGTCCTGATGTAAGAAACCGACAGATTCAAGTATACAACAGTCAGCCCTCTACGTTTCCTACAATTGACACTACACTTCCGCAACCCCAGCCATGTTATTCATTCAATGTACTCCCAGAAATTCAATCATCTCTACAACCTAACGCAAATGTTCCTGGGAATACTAACCAGCTACATAACAATAAGCAGTCTTCACTTTTAACCGATCTGCAACCCTTTTTAAATTTAAACCATCAGAATAGATAGGCTGTTTTTTAATACATGTGAATATTGTTTTATTTTATAATTCTCTAATAAAGTTAATACTTACCTTTAGATATTTATTTTTTTAATTTCCTATAAATAGCCCAACAAGTTTCTGGAATAATCTCAGTAAGAGCTTGCGGTGAAATAATTGCAGAAAACTTAAGGTCTGCGTAACTCCGACCTGTTGCCAAATATCTGAAAGTTACTGCAAGTCTTTCTTCGGTACTGATTGCTTTTGTTAACGTGGTACCTTGTTTTTCTATATCTGGTCGGATAACTTCAAGCAAGGAATAAAATGTATCTCTAATCATTCGCAAATAATTGAAGAAGGCATCAGAGGCAGAAATTTGTAATTCCTTTATGTGAAAATATATCCTTTTCCATTAGCCACTTTTTGCACCAAATCTTTCTCCTTTTCTTCTTCTTGATTAAACAAACACTAATAATAACACTCATTGTAAAAAATTTTTTACGCGAAGGAGCCATCGTGTTGCTCCATGAAGTTTGTACATCACAACGTTCATGATACATACCACAAAGTATGTATGGATGCAAGGACTTGAGACATACCTCCCGATACGGTATCATAAGACCGTCTCTTGAGATATGTATCTAAGTCTGTAGCAGGCCTAACTGTGACCTTGATTATAGTTTGACTATTAATTTTTCTGAAAATGTGAATGTAAATGAAAGCCATTCGAGCAATTATGAAACTCCGGCTAAGTAGCCAAAATTAAGTGCTTGCTAATTTATGTAATAGGTTTAAATTAATAATGTACAGTCAATTTATTTTTTATTTTTGTCTTTTCATACTTATTTCATACTAATGGATATCAATAAATCCGTATAAAATGTTTATATTTTGATACAAATTTTCTTTTACATTCTTCAGGCTTTCCTTGTTCCTATTAAAATGAGATAGAGTAAACAAGTTTGTATTTTTTAAAAATTAAAAAGTTTTGTTTGAAAACTTTTTGTCTAAAACGCATAATTTTCAAAACATAATATAAAATATAATTACTGTTTATAACAAATTCCTGCTACACTTTAACAAAACTAATATACCAGTTGTTATTATTTTTGCAAACTAACTCAGATTTACAAAAAACGTCGAAATTGATACAGAATTAGCGGAGATACGTCGAGTTTCATCGCAATATGATTTTGAACTAGCCCAATGAATTTTCCACGCCGCGCGCCACTGATGACTCATACTTCCATCGCGCAGTTACGGTCAACTAAAAATTCATTTCCACACATGTAAAACTTTTTTGTACATGATGGTATCATAAAGTTCAAGTATCACACTAGTAGAAGCGGAAATTTCAACCCCTAATACTTGTAAATAAACAACTGGCGAATTTAAAAAAAAATGATCTCGGTTCCTAATTGAGCTACGGGGACTCTATCTTTAAATACGTGAAAAATCGCCAGTTACTCGAATTTCAAAGTTGCAAACCGATATTTTTTTTTATTTGCATAGATATTTGCAATAAACTCACCCCAAAAATGTAGCCATTTTGAAGGTGAAAGTGGTGAAAATTAGATCTGACCAAATTATGTACATAAAATATAAGTCTCAAGGAAGATATAATTTCTCTTGGGAAAACTCTCTAAACCGACGAAAAAAGAGTCAAATTACAAGACACATTTTGTCACTTTTTTATACATAATAATTAGTTCTCGAAAACAACAAGTTATTAACCAGTTTCGATCTACTAGGTCTCAAATTGACCTTTTTTAGCCAGCTAAAAATGAGAAGAATTTGTAACCCCTACTTGTTATAGTTTCCAAGGTACGTTTCAAAAATTAATTTTTTACCGATTTTTCGATATTTGGCCGTGTTTAAAGAATGTTCCCGGGTATAAAATGGAATTCACTTATTTAGGTTAAGGTTATTTTCCGATATTACCATAAAATGAAACAATATTCTGTTGAAACAAAAAAAAAATACACTATTCTTCCGCAAAAAGGAAGTACTACTATGGTTTTTGCATGTTGTGTTGTAAAGGAAAAGAAACAAATGCAACGGTTCAACAATACCCGGTGTTAAAAGTGCTCGAGAAAATGGCATCTGAAAAGACATCATTTTTCCCACATTAGATCACTGCGTGAATTACGTGGTGAATATGATGATTGGCGGAACTACATAAGAATGGACATAGACAGATACACTCATGTATTAGAGTTAGTGAAACCGCATATCATACTTGTATGAGAACATGATAACCACATGAAAGGCTGATAGCAACTTTAAGATTCTTAGCAACTGGTAGAAGCTATGAAGACCTAGAATGCACAACAATTATGCCTAAACAATCTATCAACAACAAGCTATCTACAGAGTGATGCAAAATGAATATTTGAAGGTCAGCAATATAATAATACTGTTTTCATATCAAAGAAATATGTATTTAATTTTTAACGAACCAAAACTGTACTTAACTGACATTTGCTTGAAATGTGAATAAGTTTGGAACGGAGGGGCGATCGTAATGAGTAGTATCTTCTGAAAGCGTTTCAATTTTTTTTAGAGTGAATTATTTGGTGTTTCTCTCCAGCTTGTTTCGAAATGAAGCGTTGGTTTTGTGTCGGTTGACCTTGTTCATCTTGCTGTAGGATGTGTGCGATAAAGGTCGCTGCATTTGCCCAGTTGTTTGATAGTGTATGTAGGTTGCTCTATGACGTAGTAACGTAGCTGCGAAAAGGACTGTTATTACCCAACTTGTAAAGAAACAGTATGTGGAATTCCCCATTGTCCAGGCACATTCTGTTCACTCACCCAACCGACATCATCCGGTCGCCAGCCAGTCATATCAACAATTTGAAATTGTCTGGTTAACGAATCCATTTTTGCTTCGAATAAAATGCACCAAAGTAGTTTCTGAGCAAACGTGTTTTTTTGGCTTTGGACATGCCTGAGTTTATTAACCACATGTTTTCTAAACACCTGAAAAGCATCATCTGTCTGCAACCTTGTTTTAGAACTCTGAAGACTATGACCTTGAAGTACTGCAGTATTACTGACAGAACTAGGGGTTAAATAATGTTTTATTTGGGCAAAGATTGTGTAATTGTTTATTTATTTATTTATTCGCAAGCATTCAGGCAGAAACTAAGTCCTTCGTCAGGCGTAATATCAGAGCTACAAATATCGACAATGTAACATCAAAATGACAAATTATAATAAGGTAACTAGAGAATTAAAATGAAATCACTGTTGTAGACTGTAAACTTTCAGTTCTTGAAAATAGATACCTAGATATCGGACAGTTCATATACATTATCCCTGTTCACGTTGTTGTTTTAAAATCTCAATAGCTTCTCGAATCTTCCTTGTATGCCAATTCCTAACGTTAGCCAGAATTCTTGTGGTTTCAAATTTTTAGATTGGGTTTGGAAAACAATAAGACTTAGTCGTCCCCGCAGACTTTATTGAATTAAAATTTAGTTATTACTTATTGAAAACTACGCTGACACGACATAACTTGTTTCGACTTTTTAAAAAGAGTAATTTTCAAAGCGAAGGTTACTTAATGCGGTTAATAAAAATTACCAAACATTTCAAAATAAACAAACTGAATACACAACCCAAATACTTATAACGTCTTCCTAAGTGTAAATGTTTTCCAAAATGCTAACCCACATATGAGAATGGATGAAGTTTTTCAATTACATGTATATTGGGTTGATGGGTCGAAAGTGGGAGTCCATTCACTGGGTCTACGTCAACATCGCTTTCATGTGCATCTTCCTCAAGCTAAAAAGATTAAAGAATTATTGATCTCTACAATTATTATTATTTTGTAGTTACAATTTTATATAAGTGCTTTCATTTTATTTGTTTTATTTTTTGTTTTAGTTTCCCCATAGTGAAGAGGAATGGTTGGAAGTTGCAGCTGAACTTAAGGTCAGTTGATCGTAAACATATTAGGATTATGTGACATAAAGGAAGTGGGTCCTATTATTACAATTACGAAAATACACACAGTGTTGTTCTTTTATGGGAATGGCTAATGTGAATTGTAAATTCTTGTATTGTGATGTGGGCCCAAACAGCAGGAGGTCAGATGGTCTTTGCTATGCGTCGAGAACTTTTTAACCCGTATCTTGGCAAGATAAGTTTGTAATCTTAAATAATGAATAGTGGTGTGTTTAAAATATTTAAATTAATTAATGAAGTGCTTACATAAAAGAAAAACTTTTATTTATTTATTTTTCTTACCTCCTGTCTTGGTGCTTTACTAATTGGAGATTCTTCATTTATCCATGGTACTCCTAGACTGCTTTGTTGTCTCATGGCCCTTTAAATCAAAATACCGCAATATTGTACTATCCAGCCCCAGATCGACGAAATTTTCTTACTGTTACCTACTCTTTTCGGTAAACACTCCTCGCAGAATTAATTTTTCTACGACTGTTTCTCTTGTTTACGGTAGCATCAATTTTTTTGATACTATATGAAGATCCAAATACATGGAAGATTTCATATAACACGATAAACTCAGCCAAAAACGCACGGAAACATTTCCGAAGGTCTGCCATTCTCGCTTAATGAGCGGACAAAATGTATCGAAAAACTGAGCCAATGTCTACACGTCCCGACTTGTCCGCGCAATTTACCAATAGCTAGATCCTCACGTCTCAGTTGTCAATTCAACTGTGCAGACAAAACGTTGTGTAAAACGTAGCGTCTGGACCGCGCTATTAATAACAAATGCCTACTAAGCAATGAGAGTAACGTGATGTTGAGGATAGTGCATAATAGTATATTGTTAAAACAGTAACAATCAAAGAAACAAAAATGAAGTATAAAATTCAAAAACTACACATCTGGATTTATGGCTAAAGTACGTTAGGGTAATATGGTCCTCTAAAAGGAAAAAACTCATTTAATCATGATAAAGTAATATTAATACGACAAGTGATAAAGTGAGATTATTCTTCCCAAAAATGATTAATGACATAAAAATGCAATTCGGACCATATTTCGGACATTCACTAAAATATGGCCCACCTTTTTTAAAAAGGGCAGAATGAGACCCATAAAAGAAATTTATTTTTATACTGTGCATTTAGGACACTTGAACATTCCTTTTTCCTCTGCAGTCAACCCAATACTCATTTCATGCACCTACTTATTGAAGATTCCACATCCCCATTGCATACCCAGCAGAACCACCCATCTAGGAGCTTATTTTTCTTCTTTTCTTCGACGGCTTTTGACAGCTTAATGCTTTACCATGGACTGGGAGGAAATGTATCCCTGATCAATAACAGGGTTCTATAACTAATAACCTTTTTTGTTTGTTGTTAAAAAGTGGGGTGTTTTCAACGTTGAGGGAAAGGTTGTGGAATTTTTGCTTTATAATGGTCACATCCTGTATGTTGATTTTTGATGAACATCCGATTTCATCAAGAGGTGTACGGGTACCTACTGTATTACCCAATATATTCAAAGATATCAGTGTCTCGTACAACCTGAACACAATGGTTTCGGTGATTCACGGGGAGTATTTTCTTTATTTATGAAATGTGTCAAGGGATCTTCATCTTCTTCATAATTACTATCGTTTGTTTGATTTTCCTTTTGTGAGCGCTGAAGGGGCAAATTCTGTTTGTGGTATCACGCTAGGATTAAAAAGATATGTCGCTCTCAATCTAAAAACACTTTGAATGTTTGATATAGTCATACTGTCTTGTCAAACTTTATTAAGTATTATTCCGAAGCGATATTTCTTGAGACTTCTGGAAATACTGTGATTTTCTTCCCAGTAGCACAGTATCCCAATGATGCTCAAACGACTGGAAGACGCCTTTGTCAAGAGGTTGAAGCTCATGGGTTGTATTCGGAGACAGACAGTATAATGAAATTTCATGTCGCTCGCATGTCTCAATGATAAAATTGTCAATATGACAGAAAGCACTATCAATGATAAGAAGCATTCTTCCATATCCTTGCAAAATGGTTGAGATCCTTGGTTATATGGAGCAGTCGCATCTGTAGATCCAGGAGGAAGATTGTCACTGTAAATTTCTTTTCTTCTAGCAACGATGCAAGCAACAACTGTTACGTTTTCTGCCTGTTCAGTTAGAAGCCAGCACCGATTGAGTAAGATGTACTGGAAGTCTACTACTTTACAAGAAGGAATAAAGATGGTTTTGCTGAAACATTTAGTTCAAAGTAAGTAAGCCTACCTTAGCCTTCATTGAGAACCCTGCTGTCAAACATCAAAGAATTGAATGCTGGTTCCATACAAATTGAATTGTTACATTAGAAAGCTAAGATTTCTGGAGATTAAAGTTTATGAATCTTAGTAGTAGCTTAGAAGAACTAGAAAGGCAGATATTTAGTTTGATTTTGCAGCATATGTGGACACCTTTAAAAGAAATGTCTAGGTTGAGACAATAATTTTCGATTCCTGGAATAGTCTTCCGAAAAGATACGATCAAATAAAAAAAAAACGACTTTTGGTGTGATGACTATCTTTAGGTGAGCATACTCATGTGTTCAAGTTTTCTCTTCCATGACTTTAATAAGGGATAAGGGATAAGGAGTTGTAAACTAAAAACTACTAGTTATGTGCCGGACTATACTTTCTACGAAAATAGAAGGTCATCGTTCGCATTAATTTTTAATAGAATTTAATTGTTCATTTTTTATAACATACCATATATTATTACAAATAAATAATTATTAGTGAAGTCTGGGTTAGATGGAAACACCTGACATCACAATTGATAAGATCAGAATTATAGCTGTTGTATGATACATATTAAATGCGGCTGTCTAATGATTAATCTGGTCAAATTCCTAGACGATATCCGTGTAGATAACATCAACTTGACCATGGTTATCTAAAATTTATGTAGCGTGTGTGTGTTTGGTTACATAGGGCTGTAGACTACTATGAACGGTTATTTCAAAAAATCAGCTCTGCTTCCCCGATTTTAAAACTGTAAATAAAAAAAGAGTATTAGGGTAATGGGAAACAATTGGTAAAAAGTAATACAATGAAAATAAGGTAGTAATTTTCTGGAAATAAACCATACACACACATTCAATAATTGTTTGAGACTTTTTATTTTTTAAATCGCTCATTTTTAACCTTATACGAGAGGCGATCTAAATTTATATTGAGTAAAAATCACGGTTAATATTTTGTACGATGAAACTTCAAATATACTCGAAGTAAACCCCCTCGGTAATGATAAACTTAACTATTCTTTCTTTCCACTGTTTAAAAGCCCTCCTTTTAAGCCGAAAGGATAGCCAATAGCGGTAGATGTTACTTTCATAACTTTGTCAGCTGAAAACTAGTTAAACCTGCTGTATGGTATGATGCATTACCAAGGTGCAGCATTCTTTCCTTGTCTGGAACTCTACTGATCATTTTATGCAACCGTTTTTAGTGTACCGTACAGCTGTAACTGTCTGTTGTCCATCTAGCTTAATTGCTTTTATTAGACTCACTGGGTTCAGCTAGTGTTGTGTTGTGTGTATGATATATTTCTGATATTTTATGAACGTGTATTTGTATGGAAGAATTTTTTTTAACATCACTTGTATGTCTGATGTAATTGTTATGCCACTCGAATTTGTAACAAAGCGGTGAGTATTTCATAAAAGCACATATAAATGTTATATAAAAAATTGTGTTATTTTAGTAATACCCCTATTTGGACGATAACGTGTGTCAATGTGTGGATTCTGTATTTTCAGGAATGTAGGTTTGAGTTGCTACTAATGGGTAGCGTACGTGAATTAATGCACGCCCAATTAAAAAGGGCTAGGAAACCTATAAGTAAGAGTAATTTTAGAATATATGGAGTAGTGAACGATTGATTATTCTACAAAGGTAATATAATTGGTTTTGTGTGTTACTTTAAATCTGTTTTAATGTAGTTAGTTATTCAACTTATTCTTTTATTTAAGATATGATGGTCTTTGCCCACAGTTTTATTTTCAGAATTAAAGCAAAAAGTCAGTTTACGTATTGTATATAAGTAATATTTTATCAGATTTCTTTGTTTTTTTGTAAAGTCACACAAAGGACACTAAAATTCGGTACAATAAATCCTTTTGTTGTTTTGGCTATATTTGTATTGGTTGATAACAGAGTTTTTTCTAGACAAGCCTATTACAAAATTCAAATGCTTTGTTTCATTGACTGAATCGGACAAACAATATTGACCTTAGTTGCAGGGAATGCTTATACATTACTAATCCGTGTTAACTATAATATTTATGAAAATAAACGGTAAAATTTTAATCAAAGCGAATTATACTTGCAAACGTTCAAACTAAGCATTGTTAAATTGGTTGGTGTAGGTATTAATGGACTTTTTTAAAAATGTAGTAAATTATTTAACTCGAGAAAAATTGTAAGAACTGATAACTTTGATTTTTACATTTTTTAAATGAAGGTTTTTTAGTGTAACGTTTTGAATCATATATTCAGTACACTGCAAAATATTGTAAAATTCGCCACACGCATTTTTGTCATCTTTAAAATTATGAAAAAATGACCAATCAATACCAAATAATGCAGGTTAACAAAGATCCTTCAGGAAATTATATTTTTTATTATTAGTACAGAGTGGTCTGAATGGGAAACTATAGCAAGGTGCGATTTTCACAGAAAGATTTGGATTTTCGGAAAGTTTTTTTTGACGTTTTTCTATTATGTTTCGGATATTAATTTTTAATTGCTATAAATTTTTAGATAGTCGATGATAGCAACGTTCTTTTACATATCTCCATAGGACGAAATCTGGAACTGTCTCCAGTCCAGAGAACGAAGTGGGCAGGATATAGGACCCCCCTCTTCCAATCCATCGGTTTTCAAAAACATTGTTCATTGAATCCCTCGTAATGTGAACATAGTGGGGTGTAACTCCATCTTGTAAAAATAAACGAAATATAATAGATTTTCTTGTTGAAATTGGGGATAAAAAATTTACAGCATATCAACATACGTGAAAGAGGTTACAATTGGTACTCGCAATAAAATGACTAATGATACCACACCAGACATCAACTTTTCTGAGAGGCGAAAGATTGAACTTTAAGAATTTGCAAAACATACAAGGTGTTCCATAACATAACAAAATTATCCTGTACCCGAAAGTCTGCCATTTTATTTTCGGTATAACAAAAGATAGTAACAAAAAAAACTTTCCAAAAATTAAAACCCTTCTTTACAAACAGCACCTTGCTATCTATTCCCATTCCGAAGTTATTCAAGGTCAAAATATGGACGGCCATCCTGTATTTATGGAAAATTTACTTTTCGAGTGACAAGTTAGTTGCAATATAAGTTTTAGCGCAGGATGATGAGAATCCTTTGAGACTAGTGGAAACATATCATAACATGCTACAATACAAACGTTTGACAAGATAAGACCTAAGATACAATTATTTGCATTTAAAATTTTGTTATATTGGTTTAAGTGTAAATAATTAATTAAATCTTGGTGTAATCTCGACTTACCGTCAATAAAGTTAGAATTATTTAGATTGGGAACATTGAAATCTCCAGTAATTCAAATATTTTCTCGTAGTTGATAAGATGTTTAAATAACTCTACAAATGTTGTTAGACTACTTCAACTGGTATCCGGTGGTAGATGTAGTTTTTTTACTGCTAGTAATATACCACCACCCCAAACCTGGTTTGCTATTTCGTATTGACTATGACATCTCATAACGGTGCCGGGTGGGTCTGTGGTAACACAACCTGCTTAGCATTCAGGAGGTAATGGGTTCGATTCCCGTTACCGTCCACCTAGTATGAGCTTTTTCAGGGGGTTTTCCTCATACACATATAGCGACATCATTAGTGCGTATACGCACAACATGTACGGATATTTAGGCGAATGGTGGGGTAGTATTTTTGCCCTCAGAACCCTAACTCCGTTCCTTCTAATCCTATCCTGACCACACATACCCTTAATCCCACCATGCATACATACTTAATCTATGCATGTTAGGAATCCATGAGGCTGGTGGAGCTTGGAAAGCTCAAGCAAGGAAAGAGGTTCTTTTTTTAACAATACCCAAAGAAATGCTTGCGAATCTTCAACGTGTTACGTCCATGGATCTAAATATGCTATGCAAGTTATAAAATATATCATTGGCGTTTTAAATTGAGTTACGGCTAGATTTTGTCCTTCATTTATCAAAACTACTGGGATAGCGTTAACTTGATTTGGCAAAAAGGCTCCTTTTTCTGTTTTATTAATTGTTGCTTTAATTTGATGGGACCATGTACAGGTTGTCCCATTTTGGTTGTCCTCGCAAGGTATCTCAGTTATTAGCAAAGATACAGAGATGCGGTTTTCGCGAACGTTGGCTACTTTTTTGTGAAACGAAAGATGACACAAACAGAATTACTCTAGCTCTTCTCATTTTTGAGATACAGGGCGTTTTTGAAAAAGTTGCATTTTGAGACAGCCCCCGTATCTCAGCTATACGATAACTTATAGAAAAAGTGAAAAGTGTTCTTTATATAATTTTTTCCGTAGAATGCAGTGCTGTTTTCAGTATGAGTATACGGGGTCAGGTCAAAAGTTATCGGGATCAACTTCATTTTTTTAAATGGGACACCCTGTCTATTTTCTCATAATTAAATTTTCCTTGTTCTAAGCATTTCAAATATGTATAGCATTCATCATTTTTTATACAAATAGCGCAGTATTTCAAATTATTAACTGGATTTGTTAGTGGCCTTTGGTACTGCAATTGTTTTACCATGGCAACTTCATTTTTTGACATTTGTCAATATTTGCAAATTTGTTGATTGTTGAGATCCTTATTGTTAGTAAAGTTTTCAATATTCTTTTCGTTATTTTGAATTTTTACAAAGTTTCAAACCATGGCGAATAATTTAGGGTACGAGAACTATGAGAAATTAGATATGATTGGGGTTTATTACCAAACAAATTTTAATGCAGAGCAAGCGAAGGAAATATATTTTGAAAGGTATTTATATTTACGGAATGTTAGTCATCATTTGAGTTAAATAAAATGTGAATATTATAGATTTCCGGAAAGAAGGCAACCGTGTAAAAAAACATTCATTAGGTTAAAACAAAATTTGGAAAATCACGGATCGTTTGAAAGGCCACGCGCCAAAACATATAGAAAAGAAAACGAAGAAAATAATGAAATAAATGTCCTTGCAGAGGTCACTGTTAACGAAAATTATACGTCTTGCAGAAAAATAGAAGAATCGGTGGGCATTTCAAAAACGAAAGTATCAAAAATATTTAAAAAATACCATTATAAACCATATATACCTCAAGTCATCCACCACTTGCATCCGAGATGTAGGATTTGTCTTGACCATAATGGTCAGCAAATTGAGCAATATTTATAAAATTTTAATTCTTCTTATTTTCGTTTGTCTCTAAATTTATAAATAAATACATCCAATATTTATATGAGTTTCAAATCAACAATTCTGGAAATAAAATAAATTATTTTGCCGAAATTTGTATCTTCTTCAATGACATATAATTACATAATGATGGTTTTCTATATTAGGCACAAAAAACAATAGAAGATTACGAATTCAAAGCCTACTAAGAAATTCAGTTAATAATACAAACTACCACGCTATTTATAAAAATAAGTTATAAT
The DNA here is from genome assembly GCA_036346205.1 of Vesta saturnalis. Taxonomy (NCBI): domain Eukaryota; kingdom Metazoa; phylum Arthropoda; class Insecta; order Coleoptera; family Lampyridae; genus Vesta; species Vesta saturnalis. Next base: position 253,239 of record JARFJB010000865.1, read on the forward strand.
TGTTATATATATATTTGAAGTGCTTAGAACAAGAGAAATTTAATTATGAGAAAATAGACAGGGTGTCCCATTTAAAAAAATGAAGTTGATCCCGATAACTTTTGACCTGACCCCGTATACTCATTCTGAAAACAGCACTGCATTCTACGGAAAAATTATATAAAGAACACTTTTCACTTTTTCTATAAGTTATCGTATAGCTGAGATACGGGGGCTGTCTCAAAATGCAACTTTTTCAAAAACGCCCTGTATCTCAAAAATGAGAAGAGCTAGAGTAATTCTGTTTGTGTCATCTTTCGTTTCACAAAAAAGTAGCCAACGTTCGCGAAAACCGCATCTCTGTATCTTTGCTAATAACTGAGATACCCTGCGAGGACAACCAAAATGGGACAACCTGTACACTTCTATCATTTAAGATTTTTCAGGTTCCACCTGCAACACACATTTATGAAACGTAGAATCAATGTGAAATGTGAAATAGCCATAGATTTTCACAGTAATCGCTTCGATGTCAATAGACAAGCAGTCTGCTGATCTTTGAATACAGTTATGAAGGATATGAGCAACACCGTTCACCTCAACTAAAAGTCCTTTAAGCAACTGCTGAACTTTATGCAAGACGTTATTTTGGTCATGCTCCTCCAAAATTGCAATTTGTGTTGCGCTCTTTTCTGTACTAGACTTTGATTAATTCCTTCTAAACAATGAAACGTCGAAAACGGATCAAAAAGGGATTTCTTTGTAAATACGAAACATTTACGTAATTTATTAAAATAATTACATATACGCAATCTAGTATTCCTAAGCAAGTAGTCGAAGAAAGAAGATCATTAACATCATGATCAATTTGAGTTAAAACTTCATTCACAACGAACGAACCTTCTGATCCATTATTTTGCGGTATATCATAGACTATTATGCTTAATTGTGGTTAATTTCATAAATGAGGTCCTTGCAATTATCTTCAAAAATTAAGTCAAAGTTAGGAGTTTGCAATTACAAACGTTAATTGGCCAATTTCACTTTTAATTGGTAATAGTTGTTTAATTTCAATGATTTCGGAATTCCCTTTATGCCAAATCCATCCAACCCTCACCACAAATAAATTTGGATGAAATTGAAACAAAATGTAAACGCAGAAATCAAAATTTGTGGCTTTTTCAAATTCATTAAATCAATTTTTTTTATTATGGCTGGCTCATTCTTGTTAAAAATTTGTTGATACCTGGATGAGGTATAAGTTTAAAACCAATAAATATATGATAAAGATTCATTTTACTAATTATTTTTCTTCTTAATCTCCGTTATCGTTCGCCTCTGTAAAATCTCGGACCCCAAAACGTTTTCTAATCTAAGGCCTATTATTATCTTACCGGTGGTTTCTAAAATTTTTAAGAAAATTCTTTTCATTCAAGTTAAATATTACGTTGAGCGACATCAGATCTTACCCTATAAGCAATCCGGTTTCCGTAGGGGATATTCATATGAAACGCGCTTTTATCAGTAACTGATGATATATCGGCAATTGACAAAAACAAGGTTTTAATAAACCTTCAATTGTGTCTAATTACCTAATTGGACGGTGTCAAATAGTTGCTCATGGAAACACGTACTCAAATGTAAAAGAAACCACCTGTGGGATACCACAAGGCTCAGTATTAGGTCCACTTTTGTTTTCAATTTATTCATCCACCATCATAAGTAAACTAAAATTTTGTAATTATCATCTTTATGCCGACGACACGCCACTGTATTACTCATTCCATAAAACCGAATTACAAAGAGCAACTACCGAAATTAATCTAGATTTAAATAACTTTGTCACTTATGCTGCAGAACATTCCTCATTTGTAAACCACAGCAAGTCCAAGCTAATGTTGTTTGGCTTCCATCATGATAAGGAGTTAAGGAATGAGATCAACTCAAATGTTCATATAAAAATTGTAGATTGTAGGTTAGAATTTGTGGATGTTGCGAGGAATTTGGTACTTATGATTGATGTCAATCTAAAAACACATTAAAATTGTATTCAAAACGCATTAACAAATTTACGTTAGACGAAGATTATGTTTTGCAAATCTCTGGTGACGTCACATTTGACGTACTGTAGCTCTGTTTAGGGGCATGCCTTTCTAGAGAATACATGCGCAAAATACAAGTCGTTCAAAATTCTTGCGCCAGACTTATTTTTGGATGTAAAAAATACCAACATATATCAGACAAGCTTAAAATTGTTCAGTGGCTAAACATGAATAAGTGTCGACTTCTTCACTCTTCTTGCCTTTATCATAAAGTAATACTCTATTAGACACCCGCGTATTTCTACAATAACATTACTTTCCGAACGGATATCCACAGTATTAACATCCGGCGCAAAGATATAATTTCGGTTCCCTTTCACAATCTTCAATTCTTTAAACCGTCATTTAGTCACAACATTTGCGCCATATACAACTCAGTATCCAAATTTAAGATTGCAATCAATAAATTACCATTATTTTGGTAAAATTTTAATGTACATTATAATCTCAACAGCACTTTGAGTATTGGTTTTCGCTTCTTACTTTGCCGATGCTTTGTTTTAGTGTTGTACGGTTAGCCTACTCCGAATGCATATACAGTTCAGGGTTAAGTGGTAGAGCATAGAAAATGAACTTTTGTTCTTTGTTTGTGAACTTTGCCTTTGGGCGTAAGAGTACATTTTCGTTTTATTGTTTTATTTATGTATTTGCTATTATTCTCTCTTTAAATTTATTACTATTATTACCTTTAATTTCATTTGTACTCTTTGAAAAAAATTTTTTTTTTAATTGAAATCCCAATTTATTTACAATCTGCACAAGTTGCATTTAGTAAATTCTATGATAAATTGTTTGGACATGTAGAAGCATCCCCAGTGGGATGCTCCTGTAACAATTGTCATCTAGATGAGTTTTGAATTTTTGGGTATAAAAGTAAGCTTATAAACTAGATCTTAAAACTAAAATAAAACTAAAGCAAGACTTAATATTGATTAAGTAAGGAATCTAGAGGGCAGGTCATTTGATATATATTTTTGGAGTCTTCGATTGTGATTTTGGGGAACTATACGGTTCATTACTAATGTGTTGGGGTGTGCACTAAGACGGTCACTGTATTTAACACTGAAACGGCTGACTTCTTCTTTCACTATTGGCATGTGAAGATCGTTACGGATAGCTGCGTTGGAGACAAACCATGGCGCGTTCACAATCATGCGCAGCACTTTAACTTGGAAGCGTTCTAGGATTTCTAAGTTAGAATTTGCAGAAGTACCCCAGAGTTGAATCCCGTAGCTCCATACGGGTTTGAGAATTACCTTGCATAAAAGGAGTTTATTGCTTAATGATAACTTCGACTTACGTCCCAGTAGCCAGTACATTTTGGATAAAATTAATCCCAGCTGCTTGCGCTTACTAAAGATATGCTTGCGCCATATTAGCCTTCTGTCAAGGTGTAACCCAAGGTACTTTACTTCTTCTTTTTGCGGTAGAGAATTGTTCTTTATTTGAACCGGGGGACACGTATCTCTGCGCAGGGTAAAAGTTACTTGAGTAGACATAGACTCGTTTATTTTGATTCTCCAGCTTGTTAACCATTTGTCAATTGCAGTTAAATTGGCTTGTAGTTTTTGTGAGGCTGCGATTTGGTCTCTGTCAGTGGCCAGAACCGCGGTGGCATCTGCAAATGTGGCTGTTGTGATTTCTGGTATTGTCGGAAGGTCTGCTGCGTATAAGAGATAGAGCAGTGGTCCGAGAACACTGCCTTGGGGTATACCAGCGTTGATCGGGAAGAGATTTGTGGTTGCAGTTTCGTATTTAACCAGAAAGTACCAATTAAGGAGATAGGATTGCAGGATTAGGAAGTAGTTTAGGGGGAGGAGTGTTCTTATTTTGCACAGGAGTCCCGTATGTCACACTTTATCAAATGCCAGTGATATATCCAGGAACGCAGCAGAGCAGTAGTGCTTGTCTTCAAAGGCTTGATTGATTGTTTGAACCACCCGATGGATTTGTTCCGTTGTTGAGTGCAACTTTCGGAAACCAAACTGGTGGGATGTTGTTAGCTCTTTGTCATCAATAATTGGGATTAGTCTTTGTACTAAGAGCTTTTCAAAAACTTTAGCTACTATTGGGAGAAGGTTTATCGGTCGATAGGACTTTGGGTCGTTGGGGGGTTTATCAGGCTTTGCGATGAGTATAATCTGTGCCATTTTCCATTGGAATGGAAAATAACCATTCTGAAGGACTGCATTATATAACTGCGTTAAATACTGTGTACCGATGGCATCATACCCCGGAGCCTTTTTAGGGTTGAGTGTGCTAATGACTTCATAAACTTCAGCAGCTTTGAATTTTTTAATAGGCGGTTCAAGTTGGTACGGTTGAAACAGTGTTTGAGTGAGGTTGTCTTCTTCTTGGGGGAGATCTTCTGAGGGATGTGACTGGAACACAGATGTTAAGTGCTCAGCAAATACGTTTGCCTTCTCCGTATCGCTTCTTGCCCAGCTGCCCTGGAGGTTACGGATGGGTGGAGAGAATCTTTTTAGTTAAAAATTATTATTAATTTTATTAAATACATAAATAAAAAGTTTACCTCGAGTAGGATTTGAACCTACGACCTGTACTTTGCTAATTTTAATTAATTAATTAATAATTTTTAATTACATATTTACCTTTGAACTTATTCGTTCATAACAAAAACTTATAATAATCTTTTTAGTTGTTTCAGTTTTTTTATTGTCTTCCACAGGGAATAACCCGTCGCTTCTGTGGGTGATAATTCTTTAAGGAATGTTTCGATGCAATAGCTTTTGTTTTTATTAAGGAGATCTTGTAGCTCGCGAGTTGCTCTGTTGAGTAGTAGTTTGCTTTCAGGTGTATGCAGCCTTTGCCAGCTTCTTCGAAGTCTTCTTTTATCTAGAATTTTTTGTTTAATAGTTGAGGGACAATCAGGAATTGTGACTGTATCAGGTATAATTGTCGTGGCCTTCCAACATGCCCGCTGAATGACATCGTTGAATAATTTGACAGCAGCCTCTATGTTTACGGGAGATTTAAGTGGAATATTTAAGGTTAATTCATTATTTACGACATACCGAAAGGTGCTCCAATTTGTACGGTTATTGCTTAATTTAGGGGTTGTTTCTTTTTTGTGGGGTTTAGTGGTAAGGGTGATCAGGATTGGGGAATGGTCAGAAGAAAGTTCGAAGCAGGATTTTATATTGGCATGACTTTGATGAGTTCCTTTTGTTATGCAGAAATCCACCAAATCAGGTAATTTGTTTGAATCCGTAGGCCAATATGTGGGTTCTCCCGTGGATAGGTGCCGCAAGTTATTGTGTTCAATAGTTTTGTTTAGTTCTCGCCCCTTTGTAGTTATAATTCTGGAACCCCAGTTTGTGTGCTTGGCGTTGTGATCTGCGCCCGCAATGAAACGTTGTTCAAGGGTTTTGAAATAGTTTGTAAATTGTTCTTCTTTAACAGCATGATTAGGGGGGAAATACGCCGCCGAGAGGTTGAGGGGTCCTATTTGGTCCTCAATTGACACACTTGTTGCTTGCAGAAAATTGCTACTGTGGCTTTCTAATTGATGGTGCTTGTGTTTCTGATTATTATGGCAGACCCGCCACGAGCTGTTCCCGCTGGATGGTTCGTGGTATGAACCGCATAGTTTGGGATTTTGATAAAGCTCCGATCAGTAAAATGTGTTTCCGAAATAAGTAACACATCAATGTTGTGACTAGTAATAAATAGTTTTAATTCTTCAAGGTGCTGTGACACGCCGTTGGCGTTCCATTGGGCAATCTGTAAGTATCTGTCCATTATTTAATTTTTGCAAGTACTACTGTTAATAGGTTTAATACTGTTCCTATTTGTTCTGATAGCTTTATCATTATGTTTTTTAATTCTTGTATGTCGTTTGCTTGTTGGTTTGGATGGCTACTATTTGTTGTTTGTGGGAGATTTACAGCAGGTTCAGTGTTTTGTTGTTGTACTAAAGCTATTTGTGAATACAATAATCCCGGTTGTATTTGTTGGTATTGTCTGATTTGTGGAGGTGGTATGTACTGTTTTTGTCGAAGGGTTGGAAAATGTTTACTTTGTAACTGTTTATATATAGTACATCCTTTGTAATTCGCGGGATGATTCCCTTTACACAGGACGCAGCGGACTTCCCGGGATTTTTCTTTTCTTTGACATTTTTCCGTGATATGATCGCCGGCACATTTTACACATCTAGCGGGTAGCTGGTAGAATTTCCTTGTGTGTCTGTTGACGCTGACAGCGTACACACTGGGATAATTCTTTTTGACCTTGGGGGTTCACACTTGATTTTGCATTGCTGCAGATATTCTACCTCAAAAATGCTTTTATTGTTAGGGGCATAAAACATTGGTAGAGGCAATTTAGTTTAGATTGTTTTATATTACAAATGTTTGTGACCTCGTGCCCTAATTTTTCGATTTCACCTTTGATATCTTTACAGTCGATGGAGTGATGTAGATTTTTTAGCACCACTTTATAATTTCTCTATTATTTTAGTTTATAAGTGTGAAATTCCGTTCCCTTTGCAGTCAGAGCTTTTGATATTATTCTGTAATATTCAGGTGTTTTGGGCTAGATTTTTACTTGGTTATTGACGAGAACTTTAACTTCATATTGTTGTTTAGCTCTTTTGTCTAGCAGTTGTATTAACGGTGAAATGGTTAGTACACGATTTACAAAAATGGGCGGAGGTTTTGAGATTTTCTCGTTAGTGTTATCCGCGTTTGATTCATGTTGTGCCTCACCACCTTCCATGTTTAGATTGGAGTAGCGATTTGATGTTGTAGGTGGGTTAAGCCAATATTCGCTCTCTTTAGGGTGTTTGTTTTTGGTTTCCGCTTCATCAGGATTTCTATTTCTTTTATAGGAAACTGTGGTCCAGTTATTAGTATTTTCTGGTGCCTGCGGGGGTGCGATGGGATAAGTGTTTTGTTGGGTTTGAAGAAAGGTTTGGGGATAAAATGTTTGAGTTTGTTGCGTTTGAAGTGGAAAATTACCTGGTGTTTGATGGAATTGACTGTAGAAGTTCTGGGTTTGGTCCGGTGTCGATACTGATGGTTGCATTAGTGGTGGTATTTGGGGGGGTTGCACCCCTCCAGGGGGCTGGTAGTAGGCCATAAAGGCCTCTTTGCTGTAGCTTCGTTCAGTTATATAGGATTAATTAACACGCAGCGTTAAACTTAAAATTTAGAATTATGTGTGACAAATAAATAATAAAGCCCGATATCGCGGGTTATCGTGCGGTCAACACTTGCAATTTTAACCTCAAGATACGTCTTTCCTGATCGAAAGTAAAGTAGAAAACTTTGAAAAAAAAAATTAAGCTCATTTATGCACTGCTTATGCGCATCAAATACGTATTACAACGGTGTAAAAGATAAATTTAAAAAGAATGAAATTACCAGTGTAGTGCTTTTGAAAGTAGGCTTAAAAATGTTAGGTTCCAGTTTTAGAATTTTTCTTTGCCTAATCTACACTAATTTTCTCTTAGAACATGTTTAAATTATGATTAGCGAATAATTAAATCAGACTTAGGTATCAATTTTTAATTAGTTAACTCATCAAGGCGTAAATTCTGTTAAAATTGATTTTACTAGTATGTAACTGTAAATAAGTTATTAGGGTCGTAAGATGAACGTACTTATGGGAATTTATAATTCCTATGGTCATTATACTTACACGAACGAAGGGTTGAGAACCTAATCCATGAAAGTATATGATTGTGGGATTTGCATCTACATATATTAGAATCCTAGAGGAATTCTTGGCAATGCTCTAATAAGAAATTAATAAAGTTAACAAAACTTATTAATTTAAATTTTGTGTTTATTAAAAGAACATTTACACAATATGCAAATTCATTGAGTGCAAGTACTGTCCTCGGTTCATTAGTTATGTCAGGGATTTTTATCTTTGACGAACAGGATATAGAAAATTTTTTTACAAATACTTTAAGCATCTTGCCATTTATTGAATTTGTCTGCTTATGAAAAATAGTGCAAGAAGTTTATCTAATTAAAATATTTCAATTTTCGAAAGAAATACTAGTAGTTACTTGTTCAAGTATGCACCTGATGCATCATCACTGTTATTTTCACTATTATCAAAAGTTAACCAAATGCAAAACCTTAATCTGAAGTGACAAATAATATACTACTAAACTTTGATTTACCAATGCCATACATCAGTAATTACCTATGGAATGATTGAGATATGAGTATCACTTAAATATATTAATCCTAAAAATTTGCCTCTTTAATTTTAAACGGTATCCCACAAATGAGTTATTTCAACTATCGCAAGTACTTTCTATTCCACATCAGTAGACGGGAGACCTCCCTTCGCCACTTTTTTGTGACAACACACCTCACTCCAAGAAGTCATGGGCCGTGACCCACCCCCTCCACCTGGACCCCCTTTTTACCGATTTTTTTCGGCGCCATTTTTATCCCTCTTGATGACGTATTTAGGGTCATTTTGGGATCTTTAACCCCTAGGTATGGTCCTTTTGGTAGTAAATAGCTGTTTTGGCAGCCCAACCGCAGTAGTTTTTCCACCTCATTGGTGCTTGCGCATGCATACTGCCTTAGGCTGGCCGCTCTAATTGGAGGACTAAAGATAGGTCCCGCCCACTTTTTGATTCTGGTTTATGATTGGTCTTTCGACTCCGCCCACCCCCACGCCATATCCTACATCTGATTGGTAGACCCTACGCAGCTGCAGCTTGCATCTGATTGCTCGTCCCCATACCATATGGTTGTACTACAACTTACCGCCATATTGGGTCCCTTTTTTATATCAGCTGGGGCTTCACTGCGGCCTCCATTTCTGATAGTTAGCGCTCATCTGGGGATCTGCCCTGAAAAGTGACTCCCTTGTTTGTTATGGCGGGAAACGTTAAAATTTGAAATAGTGTTCTAATAATAATGGGAGCCCCATGCCATCTCATAGGGGACCACCAGGGTTCCGGAGCTTGCTCTCGTGTCTTAGCCCCATGGCGTGTCCCCTTGTTTGTTATAGTCGGAAAACTTAATATATGAAGTACTATTCTAATAACGGGGGCTGATACTATCTCATACGACATCACTAATATTCCGAAACTTGTTCTCGGGTCTTATCCCCTGACCGGCCCCCCTTGTTTGTTATAGCGGGAAACTTGCAATTTCAAATAGTGTCATAATAATGTTGGGGACCCCAGACCATCTCATAGAACACCGATAGGGCTCCTAAACATGTTCTCGAAGCGTATCCCCTTGTCGATCGCCCTTAACTGTTTGTGGCGCCATCTAGTTGTTTATTTTTGAAAAAGCTAATTGTAAATTTCTGTAATAGGGTCTGGTTGTGGTTCCATCTAGCGGGAAATCTAAAAATGTGGAATATTCCACGTAGCTCCATGTAGTGATATATTTTAGAAGCATAAGCAATTGTTATGGAGGGAAACTTAAAATTTGAAATAGAATTCTAATACTGTGGCCTCGATATCAACTCATAAGATACCGTTACGGCTCCCAAACCTATCCTCGGGTATACCCCCTTTGCACGGATCCCCTTTGCGCTAATCATATATCAGAAATAAAAAGGATAAACGGTTTTAATAGTTTATTATATATAAATCAATGAATAACCATAAATCTTAAATCTACAAATGTGTGCCACATAACGTTATTGTTCTTTGAAGTAGCGTAAAACTCGTACGTTTATCTAATTAACTAACTAAACAGACGGTGTGATATCGGATCTGTAGAATAACAGCTGACGCTATTGCACGGTTGATTTATGACGTCCATTTATAAGAATACTAATAGATTAAAATTTTTATCTGCATTTTTGTAAACAATAGTCATACTTTAAGACGTGCTTTCTTTTTTCTATTGTAATAATAAGTATGCGTTGGAGAACTGGATATTGAGCTATTTTTATACGATGCAAATGATTTTTACATAAACCCTCTAATTACGTAATTCTTTTTATTATAATAAGATTAAATTCACTGAAAAGTACCGTGAGTCCTACATTTACTTATAACCCAAGAGAGACAAGTGATTGGTCCTTTAGGAGATAGTAAGACAAAAAGAGATATGAGCATCCTGAGATGTTGAAAACAGAACATTTCATTTCAACCCGATCACCTTATTCGTTATTATTCAGTATGCTGACTTGAAACCAGTTTCAGTCAGAGGGTCCTACATTTTTCAAGTGTGCATTGTATTAACGATGTATGAATTTTCTAACGATATATCGAGATGGGTGGGCGTGAAAGTCAATTTTAATATTCGTGTGAAAACCCCTGCCAGTAATCAAGCGTTAATTTGTTTTATTTACATATTTTAATATCCGTTTTAATTATGCAATCACACATATAAGCAAATCTAAGTATGTTAAAAAAGAGCCAAGGCTGGAAGGCATTTGATAAAAATCAATATCGTTATGTTATTATGTTATGTTATTTTGGTTTGAATAATATAACGGTATGCATATTATTTGCATAATGTAGATATCTAATACACCTAAATGCTTCAATAACAAAGTTAATTTAATAAAAGAGTTATTTACATTTTCCTTTTAAACGCCATCCAGCATTTCTATACTCTTATTCTTTGATAGAAATTGTTTAAAATCAATAGCTTGGACATACATCTTCTTTCTACCGTAACATCCTTTTGACAGAGGCTAATTGTCACACCTCACAATGAACAATAATAAACTAAAATACCTAAGAAGGCATTCGACTAATAGCTAACTGAAAATATTTATCATGTCATTACAGACATTCACTATACGATTTCGCCTCAGTATGATATCTAATTACATTTTTTCGATGAGTTAAGAAGGATTTAGATACAGAATATCGTAACAGTGCTCATCAAAAGGAGTTTATTTTAACCCATTAGCGCCTATGGGGACTGTATGGACCCAGTAATAGTGGGAGTAGGTTATGTCGTAGTAGTGGGGAACAGTAAGACCTATTTAGGAAATGGTCACATGTGCTCGTGGACGAGTTTAGAAAATAACCGTTTTTGAAGAACAGCGAAATGGCGGACTTTAGATTAGTGTAAGTACAATATATTTGTTAGAATAAATATATAAAGGTATATTATAGGTCTTTTGTGCTTGTCACAGAGTATATTTAAGATTTTTTACAACAAATAAAAATAATTTTGTTAATAGCTTTTAACATGTGAGGTTATACTTACGTGGAACCATTTGGTACCAGTAGGCGCTTTTCAGATAAATATGTATTTTTTTTTAATATTGTGAATTTTGTTTTTTGTGAACTATTTTTAGAATAAATTAGAAATGAAAAATTTTATTGTCTAATTTCTAAGATAAAAATGTGGATTAGTCCTACATAAATATCTTGTTTACTTTCAGTAGTGGTCTTACGCTAAAAGAAGCTATTGATATGGCATATATATATATATATATATATATATATATATATATAGAACCCCCCGATAGTCATGTCCTCACAGACGAAGACTCCGGTGATGAAGACGAGGGAGGCTTGGTTGATAACCTAAGTTCAAGGCAACTAAATGCAGCTGCTGAAGTTGTTCTTATCAATAATAGCCGGTTGGGATTAGTGAATGAAGTGGTTACTGATGAAGTGATTACCCAGAACACTGAAATCTTAGTAGAACAGCCGTCTTATCAACAAACCAATTTTCAGTCGGCAGTATCATCTTTGATCTTAGTTGATGATATTTTACCCTCAACTTATTCATTTCCAGAGAGTGATTACTCTGCATTCATCAACATGAGCTTTGTGCAGATATTTGAATATTTTTTTACCGATCAACTTCTTGAACTCATTCTCAAAGAAACGAATAACTATGCTCTTTTTAAAAATGCGCCAGATCCAAAATAACAATAGAGGAGCTAAGATTATTTTTGGGAATCCTAGCTTTGAGTGGATACAACCAACTTCCATCCAAAAGAAATTACTGGGAAAATTCTCCAGATATGCGAAATGAGTTGGTAGTTAATGCTATGAGACGAGACCGATTTTTACAGATTTGTCGCTTCATTCATTTTGTTGATAATAATAATATCGACTCAAACGACAAAATGTACAAATTGCGACCTATTACAGATTATTTAAAAAATAAATTTATTGACCATTTTGTTCCTGAACAAAATCTTAGTTACGATGAGTCTATGATTAGGTACTTTGGGCGCCACGGATGTAAGCAATTCATCCGTGGCAAGCCAATAAGATTTGGCTATAAAGTTTGGAAGCCGAAATCCTCGAGCAAATCCTGGTTATGAAGCTCTGTTTGGCAAATGTTCTGCTCCATTGGTACAAATGATAGACGAGTTGAGATCAAAATCAATACTTCGTTATAATTTTTTCTTTGATAACTTGTTTACTGGTACTAATCTTCTATGCACCCTCAAAGCAAACGGGTATGGTGCGACTGGGACAATAAGAGACAATAGGTTACCACGAAACTGTCCGCTTTTAGACAAAAACTAGTAGCCAAAGAAAAACGTGGTTATATATCTTCTGCTCTAGAGAAAAATTCCGGAATTCAATACGTAAGATGGTTGGATAACAAAGCAGTAACAGTGGCTAGTACGGAGTTTGGAGTATCACCGATAAGAAACGTAGAACGCTTTTCTCGTAGCGAAAGGAAAAATGTGCCAGTTCCCCGTCCAAATGTTATTTTACACTACAACAAAAATATGGGTGGAACAGACCAAATGGACAATAATGTATCTAAGTAAGTAGGTATGCACTATTTATGAATACCGTTTTTTAAACGAATTTTGTTTTATTACAGCTACCGAACTGGCATTCGATCTAAAAAATGGTACTGGCCGATTTTTACATTTCTTTTTGATGTTGCTATTCAAAATTCCTGGATAATTTTTAGAAAAGCTGGGAAGAATATCAGCCAATTAGAATGTAGAAGAAGCATTGCTCAGGTAACCTCCAGTGTTATGCGACCTATATAAATTCAATGAAAAGTTTCGTGTTTCAGGTATATTTAACAAAGTATAAGAATCCTCCTAAAGGCCCTGGTCGAAATTCAAAGGCTTCGGCATCAGATAGTCGTATATCAAATGAAGTACGCTTTGACTGTCTTCGCCATTTCGTCGTTTCTGTGCCCCAGGGAACTCGCCGCAGGTGTGCTGGAGATAGCTGCACAAGCAAAGGGAGAACAATGTGTTCCAAATGCAATGTTGGACTATGCATTGAATGTTTTAAAGCGTTTCATACCGATAGGAACTAATTATTATTCTTTTTTTAAGATACAAGCATTTTTTTTATATAATAGACTTTGGTCTGTATATAGCCTAGCGGTCCCATATGGACCCGGGTATTTTTGAGAAAAATAGAATATGAATTAGTTTTGTAACTTATTATATATTTTATAAATGTTATTTTATACCAAAATAAATAAACAAGGTTATCAAAATAAAAAAAAATTAATTCAGGCGTTAATGGGTTAAGATGATGATTTCTGCGTGAAATCAAAAACCTTAGATGTAGGGGTAAGATACAGGATGCAATTCACTTTCATTTCCAATTTTGATAATACACTTCATTTTTCATTTTAACTAATATGGTGTTGATTTTAAACAAATCCATCAAAAGATTTTAATTACTTCCCAAGCATTAAAGCGCTACATAATGTTAAAAATAAATAAAATAAATTTAGGATACCTTAGGTAAAAAAACAAAATTTACAATTCAAGTCTAAGAAGTTGATTTAAAACTAGTCTCTGCCAAACGGCCTTGGAATTATCAAGTTTCAACAGTTCATATCAACCCGATTACCTTATTCCAACATCTTAGATATAGAAACCAGACTTAAAATTCAAGTCTAACATGCTTATTTCAATTAGCGTACAACCGTGACACACAGTTATTCAAAATAAACAAACTCCTACGGGCAATTTGATGTAAGCACCTTTGTATGTGTCACCGCATCAACATCTGAAATCAACGTTACACTCGCAACTTGAATTTTGCTTCGACAAAAAATACAGCGAATGTACAACCGCGGCACACAAGGTCCTTACTGAAAATTTCCAAATTCCTGGGGGGCAATTTAGTCTTACCAACTTGAGTCACAAAATCAACATCTGAAATCAACACTTGCAACTTGAATCTTGCTTCGTCAAAAATACAGCAATTGCATTATTAGTAATTGTTATTTTACACTGAAAATAAATAATGGGTTACATGAAAAGTTTGATAGACAATTAATTGACGGTAGCGATTATAATAAACATCTTACGCAATGTATTTATTCGCTTACATTTTACCTCTAATTAATTTGATTTGTGGTTACTAATGCTCAAATATTTTTGTGTCAAACGGACAGTCGTAGGGGTTCAAAACCCACAACGAGTAATACAGTGCCATGTTAAATTTTAAAGCAGCCTGTCCACTACAATTGCAGCAATCGTCCATTCGTTTTAATAGTATTCAATTAGATGAGGATCCACTGCTTTGCTTTCTTGCTCGTTTGTTTGGTGTATTGGCAGCGACTGTTGGTTAATTTATTTTGTTTTGGGATTGCGTGTCTCTATTGTTTATTTATTTATAAGTATTTGTACTATTACATGTTCTATTGGTTACGTCAATCTCTTGAGCCACTTGGTGTTGCGCTTACTCAGATCCACCTTTTGCAACCTTTGAACTATCTTTAACAATAATTCTGTAGAAGCTGTTGTAGACTACAACGACTTATATCCGCGTAATGTAAACTCTCTCCATTCTCCATCATCTGTGCTCTATCATCCGGCATTCACCTTCTAAACTCTATCATTAATTCTTTATCATCTATGTTGTATCCGCTATCATTCATTTATGATATATGTTTTATTATCTATCTTCTATCCTCCAGCATCAATTCTTTATCATCTATGTTCCGTCATCCATCATCTATGGTCTATGCTTTATCATATATCTTGTACCCTCCATCATCGATTCTGTATCATCTACGTCCCATCATTCGCCATTCATCATCCATGGTCTAGGCTTTTCATATATCTTCTCTACTCCAATTATCTATCATCAATGCTATATCATATATCATCCATCATCTCTGCCCTATGCCTAATCATGTATCTTCTATCCTCTATTATCAATTCCATATCATCTATGTTCTGTCATTCAACATCAACGCTCTAATGCTTTATCATCTATCATCAATTCTCTACCATTAATTATCGAACATCTATGCTCCGTCATCTATTGTCTATGCTCTATGCCTTATCATATATCTTCTATCCTCTCTAATCGATTTTCTGGTACCATCAGTTATCCATCATCTATGCCCTATCCTTTATCATACATCTTCTATACTCAATTATCAATTCTCTACCATCTATGTTCTATTATATACAATCCATCATATCTACTCTATGCTTTGTCATGTATCTTCTATCATCTATCATCAATTATCTATAATCTATGTTCTATCATCAGTCATCGAAGCATCTATGCTCTATACTTATGCTATATTCTTTCATCTGCCACTCATCATCTATCTGGCATTCTCTATACTCTATCGTCTATCCTTTATCATTCATTCTCTATGATTGATCCTCTATGCTGCATCCTCCATGCGTTATCCTCTATTCCTTATGCTTTATTATCCATTTTCTACCCTCCTTTATAAATTCTCTATCATATATCCTCTGTCGTCTATCATTTACGCTTTGTCAACAATTCTCTATCATCGACCCTCAATCGTCTATCATCTATGCTCTATCGCTATTCTATCATCTGCAGCATCAACCATTATCATAAGAGGTAGCAACAATATGAGGGTCATCCACCACTCGCATTCCCCCACAACGCAACATTCCACCCCTACAAGATGACCGCTCACGTCTCTCATTGGCTACTCACTGGGCATGCCCCATCTTCATCCCTAGTAGGGGATCGGGACATCTTTGCATCCTATTGATCTGACCTCACAGCTACTTTCGGGGGGCAGAGCTTAATTGTTCGCTCACCTATTTCATTGGTCCCACCTCATCACAAACTTCCGGAGGGGGCAGGGCTTAAGTGCTCGTCCACTTCGCTGATGGTGTGACGTCATTTCCTGCACCGGAACATACATTGCTATGCTACGGAGTATGTTTAGGGTTATCAGTGATTCTTGTAGTTTAGAAATTATTTATGTGAAATCACATGAAATACCAAACGTTTCTACACTATCACTAGCAGTCTTAGTGGCAGATGAACACTGAAGCCAATTAGAGCTATGAACATTGAAATCTCTCAGAATTGAGATATCGCAAGATGGAAACTGAGACAGAAGATATTCAACATTCAAACTAAGGTAATCGAAGAGATCTTGAAAGTTACTGTCATTAGGAGACATATAAATCCAACAGAAGAATTCCACAAATTTAGGACCAGAATGTTTAAACCAAATCACGGCGAATTTTTTATTCTCCAAAGAAGAAGTACTCTTGCAAGCTATGTTGTCCTTAAGATAGGCACACACTCCTTTGTATCGAAAGTTAGGGTGAATATTGTATTGGGGAAATTGCAAGTCGGATGAATCGGAGCTTCCAGAGGAGACTTCTGTTTCAGATGGAAACAAAGTGTCAGGTTGTAGTCGTTCAATATGCTAGTGAGCAGGATTAAAATTAGCCCTGGTACTGGGAGAAAAAAAATTGGATGAGAATAGGTCAAGGATAAGGAAACAGGTGACGCATGGTAAGGGTGGTGGAACTTCCCTGACTGGAACAAATTCCTCCCACCTTCCCATGTAGTGATATGCATATATATTAAACTTAGTGAATTAATGACAGCAAGTAGTGTAACATACAAAGAATTCATTTATGATTTATTGAAACAATTACACCATCTTCAAACTATTTTCAAACTGAAGGTGTAGATTCCTTACAAGCTTCATTTCCTTTGGGCAACCGTAAATGTTGACTTTTAGCTAAACCTACCAGTAAAGACCTTGTTATATCTTTATTTCCCTTGATGGCATGTCTTGTCGGATCTAAAGTTGCTAATTCTATAGACAAAGCTAATCTTTTTGTAGATTGATCTTCATACCCTATCAAATCTATTCGTTTGCGATACAATCTTCTATAATCGATCATCGGGTATATTCTGAAAAATTTCCTTCCTTCATTGTGTAGAGTGTTTAAGGCATGTTGAGCAATTGTTGATTTAGTAGGATGAAGTAAATGTAAGTGTCTTTTGTGTTCTGTTAACCTGGTGTTAATGCTTAATGCTAGTTTCACCAATGTAGGCATTACCACAAGAGCATGGTACTTCGTAAACACCACATATATGTAATGGTATCTGATCTTTCGCAGAATTCCGAAAACTGCTTTTATAAGCTACTTTTATATTATGCTTTTGTAATAGTCTTCCAATTTTATTCGTTGTGTTTGCAAGGAAAAGTAAAACGGCAAACTTATTTGAAGTTGTAGAATTATCACCGGGAGGCGTCGTTTGTCTCGGTGGAAATGACTTTTTAATTTGTTGCTTGTTGAAGCCATTATTTATGAAGATCTTTTCAAGATAGTTTAATTCATGTTGATAACAAATATTTGTAGCACGATTGTACAAAGTTCATATCGTACTATACTTTTGTGCTGGATTAATATAATGATCTGTATGAGTTGGCTTACGATATACGAAATGTATTAGGCGTCTTTTTCCTTTTCTATTGTAAATTTAATGTTTGTATGTTGATTATTTACATGGTTCATGAGCATCATTAATTCTTCTACCCCAAAAGTACAGAGATCAAAAATATATCAACATTTCTAAGCCAAAGTTTTGGTTACTTAGGTGCAAGGTTGAAGTGTAGCATTTGGTTTGTGTATTTTTCGCAATCCATAAAATCGTGGTATTGTAGGATCTTGCGGTGTTAGTTTCTTAATTATATCACCTTGTAACTTTGCTTCCTTTAACAGTTCCATAATTAATAATAATTTGAACTTGTTATTCGAATTGTAAGAAAGGCAGAACCGTTTAGTAAACTATTTTTAGCTTTGTTTATGTAATCAGTTTTATCCATTAAAACAGTAGCTCGTCCTATATCTGCTGGTAAAATTATGATGTCTTTGTTTTTACGTAATTCCTTCAAAGCGTGATTATCAGAATAAGTTAAATTCTTCTTTGGAGGTTGTGCTCTATGTAGTATTCTTGTAGTTTCTAATCTCATTTCGGCTGCTTCAGGAGCTGGAAGATAACTAATACTCGTTTCAACGTAAGATATGATTTCTTCAACGGGAAATTTGGAAGGAGCCACAACAAAATCCAACACTTTAGACAAAACAAAGCGAGCAGTATCGGATAAATTAAAAACTAAGATTAACTACACAAGATTGTCAAATATACGACTTATTGTAAAGTATGTGTAAGCTGTACGTGAAGTATTGTTTATTATTAAGAGAATCAAGTGTACTTATCGGCCTACTTTTCGTTTGATTTCATGTATTTCTAAACTTCTATATAAAATGTTGTCAAGAATCTCTAGGGGAAGAAGAATTAATCGTGTTCCTAAACCATTTAGACATTCAACATACAAACATTAAATTTACAATAGAAAATGAAAAAGATGGTTGTTTTCCATTCCTTGGTGTTCTAATTGAAAGAAAACCAGATGGAAGCCTAATACATTCCGTATATCGCAAGCCAACTCATACAGATCATTATTTTAATGCTTCATCACACCACAATCCAGCATAAAAGTTTAGTACGATACGTACTTTGTACAACCATGCCACAAAGATTTGTCATCCACATTAACTACAACACGGACCAACCATCTTGGCAAGGTCTTCATAAATAATGGGTTCGACAAACAACAAATTAAAAAGTCATTTCAACCGAGACAATCAATGCCTAGGGATGATAAGTCTACAACTTCAAATAAGTTTGCCATGTTACCTTTTCTTGCAAACACAAACACAAGGAATAAAATTAGTAAAATATTACAAAAGCATAATTAATAATAATAATAATATTTATTCAATCGTTAGACCACAAAAGTGGAATAGATTAAGTCAAAATATACGTACTATACATAAAATTAAATTTAAGTAAGGTCATTAGTTAACATCTAAGTATATACAGACAACATACTACAATAATAGATAATATAGGAAAATAAATATTAATAAATAAATATAAACATAAATACAATGTGTATAAAACAAAATAATTCAAATAATGTGGCAACTACATGTGTCTCCACATTATATATGCAATGTTGCATTAAAAGTGACTTTATATTACCCTTAAATTGCATGAGAGAGCCACATTGCTTTAAAGATTGAGGCAAATAATTGTAAAGCTTTACATCAAACGAGGAATGAGCTTTTGCAGTCATATTGGTTTTATTGACAGGATTACGATAGTCATTATTTTTGCTTGTATTGTGTACATGAAAATATGAGTTTTTTTTTAAACTGGTTTTGGTTCTTATAGACAAAGCATAGAAGCTCCAGAATGTATAAGCTTGGTAATAGCAATATATTATATTTTGTAAAATAAGGTGTGCAAGATTCCCTACTTTTTATACCCTTTTTTGGCTTAGAAATACTTCTTGCGCTAATATTGATAATCCCCAAAAACCAATACCATACAACAACTTTGAATGAACTTGACCATAGTAGAAGGAAATTATAACACGGAATGGAACTACATACTTTAAGGATCTGATTTGAAAGCAAGAACTATTAATTTTTTTTATCAAAGTAAAGCAATGTGTTTTCCAATTTAAAGATTCATCGAGTTGAAGACCGAGAAATTTTACTGCTGGTTGTTTTAATACATCTGTATTATTTATACTAAGTCCATTACTTAAAATATGTATATTGAAAGACATAAGACTTGTTTTTGAAAAGTTTATATATAGCTTATTTTCTATAAACAACTCATGTAGGTCCTCTACAGTGCATTTGCCTTAGATATCAAATCGTCTGGCTTTGTACTAGATATTAGAGCAGATGTCTCATCAGCATAAAGATATAGCGAATAGTTTAAGAAATCAACTATATCATTAATAAAAAGCAAAAAAAGAGTTGGACCTAGTATGGAACCTTGGAGAACCCCTACCGTAACAGGCAAAATGGACGAGTGGCAGTGATTAATGACGTGGTTGGGTGATTTATAAGTCACTCTTACAAACTGGGTTCTTAGTGAAAGGTAAGATTGAAACCATTTGGCGACGGTGCCCCTTACACCATACCTTTCTAATTTGTTTAACAATAATGAATGATTGACGCAATCAAAAGCTTTAGTTAGATAGCAGTAAATTCCAACAACAAACTTTTTCTCATCTAGAGCTTCCACTATTTCATGGACGAAAGAGTGTAAAGCAGTAATTGTTGACTGTTTCTTTCGAAAACCATACTGTCTAACAGTGATAATGCTATTCAATTCTAAATGACACAGAAGTCTTGAAAGCATTGCATATTCAAAAATTTTTGAAAATGAAGAGTTAAGTGATATTGGGCGGAAATTAGAAACTCCGCTATGACTACCTTTTTTGTGAACCGGAATGACTAGGACACATTTTAGTAGTGTAGGAAACACACCGTGTTCAAATGACAGATGAATTAGTTTAGTGATAGGGCTAACAATCGCTAAGTGAACTTGTTTTAAGAGTTTACAGGGTATGTCATCTGGACCATAGCTGTTTTTGTTTTTAAGTTGCTTTATAATTAGGCACGTGTCTTCTTCACTAAATGGAAAAGCACACATACTGCTATATGTTCTTGATTTTTTAACATTTTTTAAAACATTACTGGTAGATGACATGTTTGATATTATTCTGAGTGGTTCTTCTATAAATAATGTATTGAATTTTTTTGCCACTTGATTAGGGTCATTAATTGTGTTTGTATCTGTATCCGTATGCAAAGATATGTTTGAAAAGTGTGTTTTTTTGCCAGTAAGTTGAGATATGAGTGACCAAGCAGCTTTTTGTTGATTATCGGCATATAGGATTTGATTAGAATAATATGCAGCTTTGGCCTTTTGGACAAGTTGACGATGACGACGTTTACTTTGTGAGTAAAAGGGAGTTAGTTCTGGGTACTTAGTTGTTAGCTGATACAGATCGTGAAGGTTTTGACTGGAGATTTTTACAGAATTTGTTACCCAATTTGAATTAGTATTACATTTTTTGAGGAACTTCGACCTACATGGAAAAGAAAGGTTGAAATAATGCAGGATAGTTTTGTGGAAATAATTAAATGCATCAAGTGTTGAAAAATTTTCAAAATCGATCCAACGTTCCTGTTTTAGGGCAGTAGCAAACTTAAAAATAGAATCTTTGTTATAAGAACGTTTGTTAATTACTTTTGGGTTTATAGATTCCTTATTATGTTTATTAGTTTGAAATGTAATGTAATTATGCTCAGATACTATGCAAGGGCGTACATTATGTGAGCTTCCATTAAAATTGACAAAGATGTTGTCCAACACAGCTACCTTCCTTGTCGGTTTTACAACTACATCAAATAATCCAAACTTGGATAGCATGTCTCTTAATCTAAGTGCATTTCGATCATTTCTTTCAAAATGCAAGTTAAAATCGCCAGCTAAGATCATATATGAGCTCTTATCAAACACAAAGTTCAGTGCATCAGACAATTTATCTAAAAAGATTGTGAAGTCACCAAGAGGTGATCTATAACAAGTAATTATTATATAATTTTTTTGGTTAATACTCCAAATTACACCGCACACTTCGAAGTCTAATTCCTGACAAAAATTCTCTAAGTGTAAAGAATGTACATTTAGATTTTCCTTTGCATATATTGTTACACCACCATGAATGTGCAGTTTTCGAAAAAAATATGAGCTCTGCTTGAGTCCAATTAACTGTAATGATTTAATTGACGCCTGATTACACCATGTTTCCGTTAAACATATAAAATTAACGCTTAATTTTAATAAGTCTATTTCCATTTGTGAAATTTTTACTGTGTTTAAACCTTGCATATTTAATAAAAGAAGATCTAGGTATTTATAAGAACTTTTTGTTAATTTAGAGCTATTTTTTGTATTATTATTGTCGATGGGTTTTATTTTGAATCTGATTTAACAGGACTTAAGTGAGTCGATAACTTCAGTTCATTACTACTATTTACAAAAATCAGGTTTTGCATATTTACGTACTTATTAAAGTTAGTCGTAGGAATATTTTCTGTGCACTCCTAGTTATTTGAACTTGTATATACATACTTAGCAATGGATTTACATAGTTTAAGTTTCCCTTGTTTAAGTGGAGACCGTGACGCGTAAAGTCATTTTTTGTAGCAATTGTGTTTATGTCAGTAAGACGCGCATTATTATTTAATTCATTGTAAAGTGAAACATTTAAGTCATATACGAATGTATTAAGTATATAACGTCCGTCCCAGTACGAGACAGTATAAAAAATCGCATTGGTGTTTTTTAGACTACACACTGTTGATGATATGGAGCTAGGTGACATTTTAATTCCTTGTAGCGCATTGTTTATACCGGCAATTACTATTACATAATCCGATAAAGTAAAACCTTTGGTTAGATCGCCTACATTTCCCACCACATTTTGAAAAGTAGCATTTGGGTTAAAAATACATGTAACTTGGTACTTACTAGTTAATAGGGTACTTAAAGTGTCTGCACATCCTCGATAATATAGAAGTAGCTGTCAAAAACAGTATTAAATTTTGAAATCTTCTGAATTCTGCTAAGGAACAAATATCATTACATACATGTGGTGCTTACGAAATACCATGCTCTTGTGGTAAAGTCTATATTGATGAAACTTAAGGAAGCATTAACACTAGGTTAACAGAACAAACACGACTTTTACGTTTACTTGTTCCTACTAAATCAGCAATTGCTCAACATGCCTTAAATACAACTAAAATTTGAAAACGCAAGAATTCTGGGTAACGATATGAATTGGTATACAAGGAAAATTCGAGAAGCTGAAACACCCTAACAACTTGAAGAGGGATAATGGATGTGAACTATACGACACTGGGTGTCTATTTTCAAGAACTGAAAGGTAACAGTCTACAACAGTGAGTTAATTTTAATTCTCTAGTTACCTTATTAATATTTGTCATTTTGGTGTTACCTTGTCAATATTTGTCATTTTGATATTACGAAGGACAGAGTATCTGTCTGAAAGCTTGCGAACAAGTAAATACATAATTCATTGCACCATTTTTTCCCAAATAAAGCGTTGCTTAATCGCCAAACTGCTTGCCTATGGGCATCGAAGCCATTATTGTGAAAATCTATGGCTATTTCTGCATTTATACTGTTGGAGTTGAACAGTTAAAAGAGTTTTGTGGGTCTGTTAGTGTTGAGTACCAAAAACTGTTGGGATGCAGTAAAACTAGATGGTTGGCGTTGTTACAGTTACTTTCTCTCTCAAAAAAAATGTCCCACATTGATTTTTAATAGTTTTAAAAACAATTTTTTTAAAGTTTGGCTTCTTCACTCACAAGCTTCAACATTTCATAAGTGTGTGCTGCAAGTGGAATCTGAAAAATCCTCAATGGTAGACGTATACATGGTTCCATCAAGTTTAAAGCAATAATTAATAGAATTAATAGAAAAATGAAGTCGTTTTTCCAAATCAAGTTAACACTATGCCAGTAGCTTTGGTAAATGAAGTAGACCTAGCCGTAACTCAATTTAAAACGTCAGTGACCATGTTTTATCCATTTGGATAAATGAACGCAACACTTTCTATATTCGCAAGCGTTTCGTTGCATATTGTTAATAACAAGAACCTCTGTGGTCAGATGTTGGAAACTCATTAACTGTTTTTCAAAAACAACACCCTGATATTTATATAGATGACTGGGAACTTTTTGATAAGATTGTCTGCATTAAAAAATATACAACCAATCAAAAAATAAAAGAATGGAAGAAGTGTCTGTTTCCATTGACAAACAATTGGTCGAGCTTTTTAATCACTTCAAGAGTGAAGATATGCCACACAACACCACATTAAAAATTGTTGAAATGTGCATATGTTTACTGGGATCCAACGCCACGACGGAAATTATTTTTTCTGATATGAACCTTACTGTAAGAACTTGAAAAGTACTTTTAATGACAAAATGTAATTTTTAATTGCCTTGAATTATTTAAGTATCTCCATAATCGCCCAGATATTTAGGAATAGTGCAGGGCCCGCTCTACCCCGGACAAACAGACAGTTTGTCGCCAGTTTTTTTTTTTAAATAAAATAAAAAGTGTATTAAAATCATTTATATAAAAAAATATATGTAATACATTAAATAATAAACATTTAAAAAGGGCAAAACTTAAAAGTCCTGGTACATATAATGTGCATTTGTATTGCTGTACTTATATTCTATTAAGAAAGTACAAAAAATATTGCATAACCAAACAGAGAAATTTTAGATTCTATAAAAATATTACTATAAAATAAAGTAACCTAAAAGAAATTTCTCTTTCTAACTTTAATTTCCGCAAATGTTTTTATTACATCTTTTAAGTTAACTTGATCAGCAATTTCATGCTCAATCGCTAAAATGGCCAACCCATTAAGACGATTTTGCGTTGTAGTTGAACGTAAAAAATTCTTAATCAATTTTAATTTGGAAGAACTTCTTTCTCCACTTGCAACAGTTATTGGTATACACAGCAATACTCTTAAGGAAACATTGTTATTAATTTTAGAGCAGTGCTTGGGCTTTCTTTTTTGCCCATAAGCCTAGATACTGCACAAATTTCTTCTGCTAATTCTACCCCTATTAATATCAACAGAATCACCGTGAGTTAAAATACTTTCTAGATCGTTGCAATGTTTTAAAAGATTTTCTTTAGACATGCCCTTTAAATCATATATATTATATAAAAATTGAAAATAATTACTATGGCGACTAAGTTGTTTAAATCTAGTATCTATTGCATTTAGTGCCTGGTCAATTGTAAAATAAAAAAAATCTACCTTATAATTTTCTTTAGGATTCTCGATCGGTTCATCTCGAGCTTCGTATGAGAAATTCCTTTTTTTTCTTCTTACGCGGTGTCGTGGTATTGTTGATTCAAAATTGCCTCAACGTCAATTTCGTCAGCCAGTACTCTCGCATCAACAATAGTTTCATTAAAAGATTTCTCCGATCGAAGATCCTGAAAAAACTTTTTGCAATTTTACAAAAGATCAAGTGCAGATGCTAGATAATAATCTTTTGTCTGCAACAATTTGCTTATTGGATTAATACAGTTTAAAATTTTATACCAAAGAACTATTGAACACAAAAATTTAAATTGTTTAATACAACTCAATAAACCCGAGGCTTCGTCCCTTATTAAATTATCAATTTCTTCATTCTCATAAATGCTTAGCAAGGCGTCGTATACGCCTCCGATATAAAATCTTAAAGGCTTTAAAGCCTCTATCCTACTCTCCCATCTAGTATCACTTAATGGTTTTAAAGTCAAACCCTGGACATGTTTCAGAAGAATTGCCCAGCAAAAAGTAGATGCAGAAAAAAATTCATACATTTTTTTGAATCATATTAAAGAAATTAGCGCCTTCCAAAGATGCTTTTACCATATCGTTAACTACTAGATTGAGAGAGTGACTACTACATGGAACGTAGAAAGCTCGCGGATTTAGGTTCTTAATCCTAGATTGCACTTCTGATTTATCGCCCCGCATATTAGACCCGTTGTCATATCCCTGTCCTCTTATATCCTGTAAATTTAAATCCAAATTATTAAGTTCTGCAATTATAATTTCAAACATTTGCTTCCCTGTAAACCTTTCAACTGGAAGAAAACCCAAAAAGCTTTCCTTAATTTTAATTTCAACCTCATCCTGATTGGAATTAGTTTTATTGATTGAAACATACCTGATTACAAGAGTCATTTGCTCCACCTTAGAAATATCAGGAGTACAATCTAAAATTATCGAATAATATTTGACTTTTGTTATTTCATTAATAATATAAGATTTCACACTTTGATGCAACAGGTCTATTATCTCGTTTTGAATATTTTTCCCAAGATAGTGAGCTTTCGTTTCTTCTTTTTTAAGCACCCTACGTACATGTTCTTCCATGACGGGATCAAATTCAGATAGCAGCTCAACTATTTTTAAGAAGTTACCGTTATTATGATCAAATAGCTTGTCGCTTGTACCTTGGAAAGCCAGACAACTTCTACCAAGCATTTTAGTGATTGCTACGATTCTTAAAAGCACTTCTTGCCAATGGTTTATTTCAGCCTTAACAATTCTTTGGGAATTCGCTTCTATAGTTTTACAACACTTTAATCTTAGGTTCAGTTCTAGAAAAGATTTTTGGGACTGAATATGATTTTTAGAAATTTCGTGGTCTTTTAGAGTTTGATTCAGATGCTTCCAACTTTTAAACCCCTCCTTTGAAAGGGAACTAAGTACACAGCCAAAAATTTTGAGGCAAAAGCAATATACGCAATTTTTTGAGACAGAGTACACTAGCCAGTCTCTTAAAATTTGCTCTCCATTACTTAAAATTGTTTTATAATAATTAGGGCTAAATTTTCTACCAGTCTCGTCGTATGGAAATCTATAATTGTACAATGGTTTAGGTGGACCTTGCCTCACCAAAAAGATTCTTTCGGCGTCTGGTAGTATCATTGGCCAGAGTGCTGGATCTGTACTTAAAAGTTGTTGAGCGCTTTCTGTAGGTGCCACGTTGGTATCAATAGTGCTCTCATTTGGGGACGGAGGGCTGCCACTGTCAGTTGCAAGTATTAGTTCAGGTATATCGTTCATTTGTTGATCCTCATTTTTCTCTAGCGTTCCTTATTTAATAATTATTATTGAATAATTAATTATTTTTTCGTAATTATACCTATTTTCTTTACAACTACATATATAGATGAAAAACAAGTATTTTAACTTTCTTGTAAAAACAGTGATAAGAAATGTTTTTACAAATGAAAGGCGGCATGCTATTATTATTAATATTTTAATTTTAATATTTTCTCACATTCTGAGAGTAAAAATGTCGCCCCTAACATTTGCCGCCCCGGACAAATGTCCGGGTTGTCCGGTCTTGGAGCGGGCCCTGAATTGTGCATTCAATGGAAAAATATACAAATGGGTAATGGTTCGCCCGCCATTTAATTAACTATGTACTTTTAAAAACCGAAGTAAAATACAGAATTAAATAGATTTTTTGTTCACACTGTTGCATCATTATACGGGACGCCTAAAAACTTATTGCTTTTTACCTAAATGGTCACTTTACATTTAATGTAATTGTGCATTGGCTACGGGACAGTTAGGGGAGAGTGGGGTAATTGTACGCATTAACGTTTGAAGTTGATTATCTCGGCCAATTTCTTACTTAGCATATTCGGCTTTTGGTATTGTATATACTATAGTATTCTTTACAACATACTTAAGATAGAAGAGTATTAAAAAAAGTAGTTCGATAAAATCACTATTTTGATCCGTCGAGGCTTTGCGTATAGTTACCCCATACATAGGGGGCAATTGTACGCAATGCTGGGGTAATTAGACTTATGGGAAATAACACACTACATACGTTAGTATTTTATTACATAAGAATAGATGCAGTTAGAAAACTAAAAATTCATAATTATTTGAAACAAAATCACATACATAGCTCTTGGGGTATCCCAACCACTGCATAACGCATGTGCCCATACGGAACACAAGGTACACCTATACCAAGCCTCACTTTTAATTGGTCCATCTCCGCAAATTAAACATAATTCTTTATCGGTATCTGATAAATCATCCAATTCGTCATCATCGCATATAGTGTTTGGATCAATGTTTTCATCATCCGACTCGTCGAAGCTCTCACACAACCTTCTTTTCAGTGTAGTTTGCCTATTCATTGGTTTTTTCTCGACTTCTTTATGTATTTTAGTTTTTTGATTTCTTTTTTCTTCCACTAGCATCAGTTCTTCTTTGTTTGGCGTCTGGGTCCAGATTTTTGACTTCTGTTTAGGTCTAGTCGTTCTTTTGGTTTTTACTCCACTTGGGCCGGGAATTGGACACAGAACATCAACTGGTATGTGCTGCAAATGCTCCCTATTCTCTTCTTCTACAGTTTCTGCTCCATTTCCCGTTCCAGGTGGAATTAGTATGTCTAATTCGACAGCAGTAAAATTTGCGGCTGGTGCAAAATCCTCAGCTGAGAATTTGTCTGGGTGATATGGGTAAATTCCTGCTGTATTAAAACCCGAAATAGCGTTATCCATGTTAGCTACTCTAGTATAAGCGTTTGCAAAAATTTGGGCAAGGTCGTAAGTTGTTATTCGTTCATGATGTCTTAAATAAAGGTCACACTCCCTATTATATGCCGACTTCAAAGGTCCAAAAAATGTTAAATCGAGTGGTTGTAGGCGGTGGGACGTGTGAGGCGGTAGTGTTAGCAAAACTATGCCAGTATTTTTGCAAAAATTATACATCTTTAAACTAATATGGCTTACATGATTGTCTAAGATAATCAGGACAGGTTCATCTGCAGTGGGTTTAACACTTTTGGAAAAATGCTGAAGCCAGTCAAAAAATAAATTTTCGTTACTCCAACCTGAAGTGTAAATGGCTCCAGGGGGGCCATTCTTGTCTAATCCCGGACCCATTCTCTTTCGTGGAAATATAAACATTGACGCAATGTACTTGCCACTTACGCTCATACAGCAAATTATTGTGACGTTTTTCCCTCTCTCTCCTGAAATTTTAGCGCCAAGTTGTTTAATTCCTTTGGGACTCAATATATTGGCAGGCCGTTGTACAGTCGTGATGCCGCTCTCATCTACATTGTATACATTGTCTGCTGTGAATTTGTACTTTTCGAAAAGATTACCGAGATTTTCAAAAAAAAGTTTAACATCAATTTCATTGAAAACTTTTATTCTATTAATACTAGTGCCTTCCGGTTTTCTTAGGGATACATTTCCGTGCCGTTTAAGAAACCCATAATAGAAGTCTTTTCCGGCCATTTTGGTATTTTTATTAAAATTATTTTTAACTTTGTTGGCTTCCGCGTAACTATAAACTAATTTTCGAAACTGAAGTGGTGTTAAACCATGGAACATTTTGGCCATATTTATTGCGTGATTCGTTAACTCTATTTCTTGAGCTTCGGTAAAAATAGGAAATCTGCCTAAATGTGGTTCTTTAATGGCATTATTATTAATTGTTTGAAGCTTAATTTTTTTCGTATAGTACATTCCGAATACCATATTCTTTACCTGCTCCCGAATTGACATACCGCCCTCTACAGACGCAATAGCTGCTTTCATTTGTTCAGCAGTCCAATTACCTTTATTCGTTTTTCTTTTATACGTTCGTGGCATCTGAAATAGATACGGTTTATTGGAGATACCTGTTTTACTTAGGTAAATAATTTTTGGGGGAAGTAAGCGCGTACATTTACCCTTCGATTTTGCGTATAGTTGCCCCAACGTTTAACATCAACAATCACAATTGGAAAAAAAAGTTGCAGTGATCTTTTTTCAAAAAATTTATAATTGGTAACGACCACTAATACCATTAGCATATAATACATGCAGTATTCATTAAATATATTTAATAAATAAAGTACTTACAGCTTATTTTGTAACTGTCACAAATTACATGAAGTTGCATATTAAACCTCCACATGTAGCGTTGATATGTAAATATAGAAGAAGCTAGGTTAGTACAATATGTTAGGTCAGAGGTAGCGCTGCTAGTTTGAAATTGGAAAAAATTTTAAACATTGATAAAATTGCCTGCGTACACTTACCCTGTGCGTACAGTTACCCTACCTTCCCCTATACACAGATAACAAACATTGTCACTATCAAAACAATGCAGTTAATAACTGTAATAATGTAAGGTACATAAAGGCACTACGCCTAATGAATAAAAAACGAATATCATAGTGCAATGATTACAAGTAGAAAAACAATATAAAATCCAACTAAATTAAAACGTTTAATGTATACATTATTTGATATGGGTAGAAAAGGTAAATAAATATCTGATACAAAAAACGGTTTTGTTAATATAAAACTGCAATTCTGATTTTGCCACTGTATACAACTACTTTCAGTATAAAATTGTATTATGCTTTATGAAAGTTTTGTCTTTTTCAGAAAAAAATTTCTGTGCAATTTTAAAATTATTCTACCTAGATTCTGTTGAGTTGTCAGACAACAAAAGGTAATTCAATTTCGGTGGATCTGGTTTTAGTGTATTCATAATTGTACATTTCTAATTATATCATACAACACAACATTTGTGTGCAGCGCTCTCATATTTGTTTTTGTAATTTAAAAAAAGTTATGTTCATACGGCCGGTTTATTTAAGGTTAGCGGAAATAAATACTGTATATGTTTGCGAATTGATTTTTGTCAAAGTGGTTTGTTCAATCTCAACACACGTAAAGCTCTCTTTGGATTTTCGTTCAGCTGAATTTACGTTTCTACTTTATACCATAAGTTATTTCAAGTTTGAAAGTGGAAGATAAGCAACATATCTACAATCGCAATAAAATGATCGAAATGATGCGATGCTTCTCTTTTGTTACACGTAGCGTGTTTCTAAGTTTAAGTAATCGGAAAAGTAGTACTTAGATGAACGCACAATATCCATTACAGTGACACAGAAGACAACCTTTCCTATGTTATTTCTAATTTATATCCGCAAAGAATATACGAAAAATAAGGTTTGTAAGAACAAGAAGGATAATGTTTGTAAGCGATTAAGATGAAAGAAATAAAAAGGAGTTTATAAATATGATCAGTTGTAAAAGCATGTAGATTTTCGTTGGAGGTAGCGCTAGAAATAATTTGTCATGATTACGTTGCCTGAATAATATAAGTAGTACGTCGTTATTATTTATTTTTCCGTGCATTTTGGAGCAAGAGGTTTCGCGTTTATGTAAGACATATTTCTCTTTTTAAGAGGAAAGCTCAGCCACTAAATCTTCAAGTACAAGCCTGGTAAGTTTGCGGGATCGGCGCGGGTAAATACTTACGCACACATCTGGCTCTCAGAGCAGCGCGGCAACTTTACACCCGGAAATGTTACCACTCATTAATTCAGCCTTGTTCCCGTCCCAGTACGTTACTCTCCATTTCCATTGCAAACTGCCACATACAAGTCTCTACTCCCGTGATTTACTAAGTGTTCTCAGTTGTGAGGAAATAATAAGCAAAACGTCTTTATATTTAAATGACGTTACGCTTGAGCTTGTTCACTTAGATGATGAGATCATTCTTCTTCTTCTTCTGTACATACTCTCATATAACATATTTGAAAGTATTTTTAGTTTTATTTTCCATAACAAATGGCGCCACAATTCCTCTGTTTACCATTATTTTTTTCCTTCGCGCGTTATTTTTACGTTTTCCCTTTGCTGACATCGCCTCTTCGCCGTGCTCTAATAAAGAGCGATTGATTTAACTTAGCGTCAACATTTGTTTATGAATATATTATACCAATTTTGTTTTTGTTTCTTAGCCGCCTTATTCGCTAATAGGGCAGATGTCTTATACGTCAGCACTCAAACGAATTTAATAACTCAATATTGTTCAATAATGCATAATGGTAGTTGAAAAAGGAAATAAAACCGCGTATTTTCTGGATTCAGGTTTGCGGATATAAAATCAATGATCTTCATTTCATACTGAACGATATTGTAGATGGAGTATTGGTCGAGGGACTGTGGTTTTAGACTATCAGTGTGTTAGTCACGTTTTGGATTACAGCCCTCCACAGAGAACTATTCTAGAAGTGCAGACCCTCGAGAAGGTCGTCATTTTACACAGAATGCGCAAAGCAAATTTTTAGCAACGTCTTGAAAATATTCATTTCCAGAATATTTAAATTAGATGTTTTTACTTCCTACTTTATAAACATTTATTTCGAGGCAATAAGCCTGACATTATTTTAATGTTAAACGCCGCCTTGACTAATTTGTATTTCAATTCTATTTCCATTTTCATCTGATTATACAGTAAATTTCAGATTCAACTCTAATATCATTTTAAAGACAATGTGAAGCGTCGTTAACGTTTTTTATAAAGGTAACAAAAGGCAGAGTCTATTAGTCATTTAAAGCAGTGCACACGTATTTCCGTCAATTATTATCATTAATTCCTAAACTTCAATGTTGAAAAATAAAATTTCATCCATTTTTAATAAAGAGAAAAAGTAAAGCGATAAAGTGCTACATTATAATAATGAGCTTTTAAATGAGACGCTTTTAAATCTTTCTAATACAATGAGATTGGCGTTCCCTATTATTCACAAAACGTATACGATTGACGATGGCGCATTTTCAAACTATCTGATAAATTTAAATGACATAAAAATTAATCATGCAAATTATTATTGAAACTTTTCATAAAATAAATTATTTTCGTTTACATACCACGGGTGTTATGAAGTCAATTACGCACTAGTAAGAAAATAACTCCAAGTGCGTAATTGGCTTAACACCCGGGTTGTATACTGTACTTTCGACGAGTTTTTTGCCAAAAAACTACTCAAGGGTTCTAAAATTTTCATTAAGGAGGATCTCACGACTACTCCTAGTTAATGAAGGCTAATATGTACGATTGAATATAACATACGTAAACGTGTATATTTTCCGGCTACTAAATATATATATATATATATATATATATATATATATATATATATATATATATATATATATATATATATATATATATATATATATCAATTAAGTCGTAAATATACGATAATTTAAGGTTACCTCAAATTTAAATTATTCTGCTAACATATGAAAATGTAAACTTTCACCATTATTACATATCATTAAAATAGTTAGCTTTTGGGTTTTAAATGGTGTATTTTTATATTTATATTTTAATTTCAATAACAGTTACAGTTATGGTCCTCAGTAGTGGTAACATCTTTAAGAATTGTTTAAGATGTTAGAACAAATTTATGAAAAATGAAAAAGATGAAAACCCAAACAGGCGTACCACACAAAAATTAAAGACAACGAACGCGTTTCAATACCTAAGCTATCATCATCAGCGGTCGACTGGGACGAACTAAAGGAATTTCTGATATATATATATATATATATATATATATATATATATATATATACATATATATATATATATACAGGGTTTTCAAAGTTAGGTCGGCACTATTGCTATCTTCGTTATTATTGGTGCTACGAAGTCGGTTAAATGGGCAAAGAAGTAGCATTTTTCCGCTCGTTACGATAGTCAAAATGAAAATTGAACATCGTGTTCGCGAGTTATGTCAAAAATTTCCATTTTTTTTAAATGGTACACCCAATATGCAATATCCTTAATCGATAGAAAATTAAATTCTGAACGAATAAGTTCCTATGACATTTCACCCTAATGTAAAAAATGACAAAGTTATTGATCATTTACCAAATTCATCAAGGTGGCTGTGTCAACTATTTTTCTGTATTACCACAGAGCAGAAACTGAAAAGAATATCAGACAATTGAAACAGGATTCTTTATTCTAAGTGATAATAATAATAATAAGGAACAACAAAACAAAACAAAACTCAAATTAGATCACCCTCTTGCTCCAAGCATTTCTGGGCCCGCTTGTAGACACTTGTAGTAGCCTTAGCAATGGATCTACCATCAATATTATCGATGGCGTGAACGATGCTTTGCTGGAGATCCTCAAGGTTATCATATCGCCTGTTGTACACCACACTCTTCACATATCCCCAAAAGAAAAAATCCATTTCAGTAATGTCAGGTGATCGAGGAGGCATACGGAAAGGCCCATTAGTTGATAAATATCTGTCATCAAAAAAATTGTTTAATATTGTATCTATCTGACGAACGTTATGGGGAGGAGCTCCGTCTTGTTGGAAATAAATGTTCTGCCTATCCATTAAATTTACATCATCCAAGAAGTCTTGGAGTGTGGCAGTCAACATTTCGGCGTACCGCTCACCAGTTAACGCACCCTGATAAAATACTGGACCAACAATTATCGAGGCAATTACACCGCACCAAACATTAACACTGAAGCGTCTCTGCGGGTTACAAGATCGGTAGAGCATCGGATTTTCTCGACTCCAAAAATGGCTGTTTTTCCTGTTGGACATGCCCTTATTAGAAAAAGTTGATTCGTCACTCCATAGAATTGAGCTCCAAAAATCATTATTGGTTCTCATTTGATTAATAAACCAGTGACAAAACTGAACGCGTCTTTCTTGATCTCCTGGTACTGGTGTCTGTGTAGGTCGGAACTTATACGGCACAAACCTATACTTTTTTAGAATATTGTGGATGGAACCCAAACATAGTCCATTTTCTTGTACTAAATCATTAATTGAGTTGTTGGGATGTACTTCAAAATAAGCTAACACATTAATTTCAGTTTCTTCACTAATTATACATTGTTTATTAGATCTGGATTTCTTAAACACGCTCGAATTAGATCCAAATTTACGATACAAAACCAAAAAGTATCTTCTATCTGGCAAATGACGCGTAGGAAACAAATCACTGTAACGCTCACGCGCTCGATAACTGTTTTTTTGACAAACGATGTAACATTCTAACAGATCACACTTTTCTGAATGGGTGAAAGGCATTTTTCTATTCAAAAAACACAAACTCTTAACTCTTTATTAGCAAACTTCACTTTGACATATCAATTCTGATGACATTTGTGAAAATGACAAATATTGTTCACGTAATACCAGCCACCTTGACGAATTCAATAAATGATCTACAACTTTGTCATTTTTAACATTAGGGTAAAATCTCATAGGAACTGTTTTGTTCAGAATTTAATTTTCTATCGATTAGCATACTGGGTGTGCCATTTAAAAAAATGGAAATTTCTGACATAACTCGCGAACACGAAGTTCAATTTTTATTTTGATTTCACCATCGTAACGAGCGGAAAAAATGCTACTTCTTTACCCATTTAACCGACTTCGTAGCACCAATAATAACGAAGGTAGCAATAGTGCCGACTTAACTTTGAAAACCCTGTATATATATATATATATATATATATATATAGGGTGGGTAGACGGAGGATTGCTTAACTATTAGAGATATCAAAACCAATTTTGGTGTGGTAATACAAGATCATTGGACAAACATTCTAAAAATATTTAGGTATATATAGGGTGATTGAGAAAAATATGCTAACCCAAACCTGTATTTTTTTGCATTTTTGGCTTCACTGTTACATTTAGAATAAAATTGTAGAAATTTGTATCTGCATCACAAATCGTGCTGCAGATATTGTCACTTTAGTACCAAAATAGAGTTAACTTTGGAACCACAATGCGAACGTTGTCACCATGATTTTGTAAATCTGTTTGTAGCACCGACTATTAGTAATAGTCTACTAACAAACAAACTGGGAAATTTTTCGAAAGCATGTAAAACTGTACAGAATGATTAACTTACGCGAAATGTAATTTTTCAAAATTTTTTCAAATGCAACACCCTGTATATTTTTTACATTTCGATTCCCCGTGAAAAGTAGATACTATTTAATAACAGGTTTCATAGCCATAAGACGGACCCTTCTTGAGATATTGACGCTTTATTTGAAAATATTGACATACCTACAGAAGATCAAATAAAACAAAATCCAGAGCAAATAAGAAAATACGAATGGCAAATAAATTATTTAACTGATAGGAAAACTTAATTAATAACTAAGCAATAAAATAATTCTCTACACGTAAAAATAAGTTGAACAAGTAAACATAAACGAATAAAACCATAAATTCAAATTAAATCATCAAAATGCTGACCACGCCTAGCTAAACACTTTGAAATTCGCACGGTAAACGAAAGATTCACTCGCAACAACATTAGAGGCGAAATGGATTGAAACGCAGCTCTAATTCTATTTTTCATATCTTCGCTTGTGGTGGAAGGATGTTGGTAAACTTTTTCTTAACGTAGCGCCATAGGAAGAAATGAAGTGGCGTAAGATCCGGTGATCTGGCTGGCCAGTTTTGCTCACCACCTCGTCCTATCCACCTCATCGGATAATTTCTACCGAGATATTGCATAGTGCAAACCACTTGAAACCATATCGTACGAATATTATCTACCTCGATATTTTCCAAAAGCTCGGGTAAATCATTTTCCAAAAACTGTAAATATCTTTCTCCAGTAAGACTCCCATCAAAGAAAAAAGACCAACCACATTAAAATTGATTATACCAGCCCACACATTAACTAACCATCGATGCTGGTGATCAACAACTCTTAAGATGTGTGGATTAGTATCTGAATAGTGATGATAGTTATGTGTATTAATATTGCCATTATTGTAAAAAGTTGCCTCATCCGTAAATAGAATGTTATTAACAAAATTCGGTATTTCATTGACTTTAGTAGGTACCCATTGACAGAAAGATTCACGATTTTGAAAATCTAATTCACTTAAAGCTTCATACTGCTCGATATGATAAGGACGCAATTTGTTTGTTTTTTTTAATAAAGCTGCAAACTGTATTTCTATTTAGGTCTAGGTGTGTACTTAGCTCTCTGGTACTAATTTCCGGATTTTCTATAAGAGATGCCACAACTTGAAACTCAATTTCTTCATTTTGGCTTGTTTTTGCGAGCTTGGGATAACTCACTTCCAGAATTTATAAATCTCTCAGCTACATTCATGAACGATTCTTTCTGCGGCTGTCTTCTCTCTGGGTATCGTTCACAGTACAAACGGGTAGCCAGCAAAGCATTTCTTAGAGTTTCGCCGTAAATAAAGGTCATATCGAAAAATTCATTTTATACTAAAATTGACAAAACGACAATCCAAAAACACACAAACTAATGGAAAAATATTTTAATGATTATACAAACGTCAAAACAATAGATGCAAATGTTCCTCTTTATTACGAGCGGCTAGCCTACATGATTTGTTTTGTTGAATTCTACTGTCATAGTAAATTTGTATTTTAGAATATTTTTACGTAAAAGCGTCAATATCTCAAGAAGGGTTCGTTTTATGGCTATGAAAGTTATTATCAATTAGTATCTACTTTTCAGTGGGAATCGAAATGTGAAAAAATATGCAGGGTGTTGCATTTGAAAAAATTGAGAAAAATTACATTTCGCGTAAGTTAATCATTCGGTATAGTTTTCGATGTGTTCGAAATTTTTCCCAGTTTGTTTGTTAGTAGACTATTATTAATAGTCGGTGGTACAAACAGCTTTACAAAATCGTGGTGACAACCTTTATTCTAAATGTAACAGTGAATCCAAAAATGCAAAAGTATACAGGGTGTTCTATTTAAAAAAACATAGGTTTGGGTTAGCATATTTTTCTCAATCACCCTGTATATACCTAAATATTTTTAGAATGTTAGTCCAATGATCGTGTATTACCACACCAAAATTGGTTTTGATATCTCTAATAGTTAGAGCAATTCTCCGTCCACCCACGTACAACACACACACACACACACACACACACACACACACACACACACACACACACACACAATATATATATATATATATATATATATATATATATGTTTTCAAATTAATTTTGGAAAAGATTTTAGACAGGCCTTTTGTATAAGCAGGATAGTTTGATAATTTTACATGCTTGGTTTTTATTTGTGCTCTAGCGTTACATAATGTAGATACATTCTTAACCCTCATCCTATGTGTTTGTTTCCTATATTCATAACCATTTCATCTGAAAACCTATTGTATGCAACAATTCTTTTAATAGTGCGCCGTTTTTATTATAATTTTGAACTGAAAGAGTGATTGGAGTCATTGGTTATGAATCTTTTAGTGCTAGTTTCATTATGATAAATATCTGTATCTAATTTACTACTATTTCTTGTTACCAGAGTATCTAAAACAAGGCAAATTGCGTTTTAAGTCTGTTTCAAATTTACCCATGAATAGATTGTCCATAAATGGAGATAAGCTATTGCCCATTATCGTAGATAAACAACGAAGCGTTGCTCGCTGACGGTATATGCATGTATTAGAAATTTCTTTAGTTCTCCCAGTCGAGCGCTGATGATATCTTAGCTATTGAAAGGTGTTCGGAGTTTTATAATTTTTGTGTGGTACGTGGGTGTATTTTCTTTGTTACAGGTTGTGCCACAGTTCCAGTGTCCCACATTTGTTCAAGTTTGATGAACGTATAAAGCCGGCAATGAAATCTGATTTTGGTAAAGAATAACTAGATCCTTAATAGAATTAAATATTATTAAACGGCCTTGAAGATGACAGATGAAGTTAGATGTAAAACTGTTAACGTATTACGTAAAGCAAAACCTCCATAGATCAACTTATCCTTTCATCAGCTCCGCGGATTATTTGATCTTAAACTAAATGTTATAACGTTACATACAAATGAATACAATGCAACTGTTATATTAAATATGAACGACTATAACATTAAACTACAACAATCGTTGGAATCACAGGCTTATATGGAGCTACCAAAGATCCTACAAAAACGTTTCTTTTGAAAACTAAAGAACGTATTAAATTGTGATCTATTCCTGAAGAAATTAAAAGAAACTGACTCTGAAGCTTTTTCACCAAAACAATACGGTCTACAAAAAATCCATAAACCTAATGTTCCTTTAAAGTCTATTGTTAGTGAATCTGGTTCTCCTATATACAATCTTGGAAACATTTTACATTTTTATTACAACCTCATATAGATAAAACAACCCCATTATGTTAAAAATTCTTCCGACTTCACTAATGTTTTGTTGTTGTTGATGTTTCACTTGTTACAAAAGTCCCTCTAAAAGAAACTATTGAATATATTGATCATATTTTTCCAAAGCATATAACATTTTTTTCAGCACTCTCTTACGACTTATTTTTAGCTGTTATAGCTAATATTTACATGGAATAATTTTAAACATCAGCGTTACAAAATGCATCTAAAATATCTTTAGTTTGGTATAGTCGTATGTAGGCGACACATTTGTTATTTAGAAACATAAAGAAAAAACACAACAATAAATCTTTAATTTTTATAAATAGTATTTATCCAAGCATTCAGTTTACCATGAAGAACAAATTAATGGAAGTTGGCCATTTCTTCACATACTAATATCTAACACTAATAGGTCACTATTTTTTAGTGAACTAGTTTACCGAAAGCCGACACACACTGATAGATACCTTCATAAATTATCAAACCAGCGTCCACGTCAAAAACTTCGTGTGATAAGGTAAGTACTGCTTAATGTTGGTACTTATTTTCTTCCTTTTATGACTAATGTTAAGGATGTAATTGAAAGAATCCTAAATAATGGTATTATGACTGTATTTAAACCTACAAGAAAAATTAAACAACATTTAAGGTCACCTAAAGATGTTTCAAACCCATTAGCATCTTCCGAAGTACGTAAGTTATCTTGTTCTTGTGGAAAAGTATACATTGGAACCTTTGTTACAAGACGTAAAGAACATATGAGAGTTTGTAGATTAGGTCAACCAGAGAAATCCGTGGTAGCTGAGCATGCTTTAAATAATTTAAATCATGACATTCAATTTGATAATATGGAAATGCTGTCAAGACAAACTCATTATTATGTTCGCTTGCAATGTGAAGCTATTGAAATATATAAACATTCTAATAACTTCAATGGGTAAGAAGAAAGTCTACGTCTAAATAGGTTTTGGCATCTTATAATTAGAAAAAGGCACAATGATACGTTTTAATTTTAAATTTAATGTTTGGAATGTCTGGGTTTTTTTCCTAGAACTTGAACAAATGCTTTACCAATCGTATATTAAGTACCACAGCACTATAATAATTTATCTTCATTATGACATTTTTCACTGTTACCGTTCGATCGTTAGAGGGTGTTCTGATTTGTCACCTTCAAGGCTGGTTAATAGTATTTAATTTTATTAAAGATCTAGTTATTCTTTACTAAAATTAGATTCGATAGCTGGGTTTATACGTTTATCAAATTGTTACATGAATAGCAGGCTTATGTTTGCGTTTTCATCTTACTCATAATTCATAAATTTTTAAAGATATTACTACTACTGAAAACGATAACTGTAGTTGATACCGAAATGTATAGATTTATGTAAAATATAAATATAAAAATACACCATTTAAAAACCCAAAATCTAAATATTTTAATAATGTTGTGCAATCAGTGCAATTGTATCACGTCAAACATATGTAGGGGAGTGGCAACTACCTAAGGAGTCTAGTCTATAATTTCAAAAGCTTCCAAAAGGATTTAATTTTTGTAAGAAAAAAATTTAAACCTTTTGCATATATGATGGTAATTAGGGCCATGGCGAGGGAAAACTTTTTTTATTAGCACATGAAACCAAAATAAACATAATTATCAAAAATTAAACCGATTGAAATAATTATTGAAACTTTTTGTAAAATAAATTATTTTCGTTTATTTATTATCATTTGAATCAGTTCATTTTAGTATATTACATAACATTGGTGTTATGTAATTGTGCGTAATTGTGCCAATTGCGCACTAGTGAGAAAATAATTGGAGCAAATGCATAATTGGCTTAACACCCGGATTGTGTACTACACTACCTACGAGTTTTTTGCCAAATAGTTACTTCAGGGTTCTAACATTTTGATTAAGGAGGATCTTACGTCTACCCGTGCCAAGTTAATGAAAGCTACCTGTATTATTTAAGATTGAATGTAACGTACGTAAGACGTGTATATTTTACAGGCTACTAAATAATTATACAGCAATTACGTCGTAAATCTACCATAATTTAAGGTTACGTCAAATTGTTGTGTTAAAGGGTTATAATATTAATCGTGTTTGTGTGTTTGTGTGTTTGTGTGCTTGTGGGTTTGTGTGTTTGTGTTTTGTGTTTGTGTGTTTGTGTGTTTGTGTGTTTGTGTTTTTGTGTTTGTGTGTTTGTGTGTTTGTGTGTTTGTGTGTTTGTGTGTTTGTGTGTTTGTTTTTGTGTTTGTGTGTTTGTGTGTTTGTGTGTTTGTGTGTTTGTGTGTTTGTGTGTTTGTGTGTTTGTGTGTTTGTGGTTTGTGTGTTTGTGTGTTTGTGTGTTTGTGTGTTTCTGCGTTTGTGTCTTTGTGTTTGTGTGTGTGTGTGTGTGTGTGTGTGTGTGTGTGTGTGTGTGTGTGTGTGTGTGTGTGTGTGTGTGTGTGTGTGTGTGTTGTGTGTTTGTGTGTTTGTGTGTTTGTGTGTTTGTGTATTTGTATATTTGTGTGTTTGTGTGTTTGTGTGTGTGTTTGTGTGTTTGTGTGTGTGTTTGTGTTTGTGTGTTTGTGTGTTTGTGTGTTTGTGTGTTTGTGTGTTTGTGTTTGTGTGTTTGTGTGTTTGTGTGTTTGTGTATTTGTGTGTTTGTATGTGTGCGTGTACGTGTGCGTGTTCGTGTGCGTGTGCGTGTGCGTGTGCGTGTGCGTGTACGTGTGCGTGTGCGTGTGCGTGTGCGTGTGCGTGTGCGTGTACGTGTGCGTGTACGTGTGCGTGTATTTTAATTTAATTTAATAAACGGTTTCTGTGAGTTTTAAATTTTTTTAGGATATTAGCAGTATGAATATTTTACTTAATGTGTAGAAAGAATTATTATTTTAAAGAAATATTTATTAAATAAATTTATCGTTTCGTTTATTAACAATTGTTACATTACTTTTGTCAAATAAACCATTATAGGCCTCACGGACATCTGCCTCGCTAGTTTTTTATCCCAGTTGGACTATGGCTGTATTAATCGCTAATGTATTTTATTAGTTTTTTACCGATATTACACCAGGTTAGTGCACTAGACTGAATAAGGGTTGGTAAGAATCACATCCGTATAATTCCGGTTCAGGGTGACCGATGAACTCCCTATAAGTCGATAAAGATGCATCCCGAAGGCTCCAAACCTTATAGACGGTGTTGACGGTGAAATCTTGTTATTTAATAAATTATTAATCAGAGATGTCAATAATTTGTCATCAATCTTTTTAAATTTTATTAATTGATGTAGATTAACTATATATCACAGACGCCAAAATTTATAAAGAAAATTTAAAAAGTGTCTAGAATCGCATAGTTCACCGGCGTTTCATACCTGAGGTTTATTAAGCATCTTCAATTCTAATACAAAAACTCAAAAGCTTGTTGACTTTGAAACTAAATCAAAGTTAGATGATTAAATGAATGAGATTTCTTAAAAACTGGTTAAACTTTGTAAGTAGGTTAATTATGTTTTTGAATGTGTAAAAAAATTTGAAAGCAGTTGAAATTTAATTGATAATAATAGGGTAAAATAATTAATTAAATGAATACAACCGGTTTTTAATCAGATACGAAACACGCAATACTAAACTAGGCTTATCTAACTAATCCATTCATCATTCCCTTGTATCATTGATAGTTACACATTTCAAGTTTCTGGGATGACATTTTTAAGCTATATATAATTTCAGTGTGTGAGATAATTTTGTGACTTTTGTGTAATTAAACGGGAGGTAAATCTTGTCAGCAACTAAACCATTTACGAGGTATTGGTTAAATGTTACACACTTTCGAACGAACCCATTTCTACTCTTATAACGCATAATTTGTAAACTACGAACATGCTGTTAAGTTAAAGTTGTTATCTATGTTTCCAACACGATGGTCTCCATTCAG
Source organism: Vesta saturnalis (assembly GCA_036346205.1). Lineage (NCBI taxonomy): Eukaryota > Metazoa > Arthropoda > Insecta > Coleoptera > Lampyridae > Vesta > Vesta saturnalis. The sequence continues at coordinate 295,910 of JARFJB010000865.1, forward strand.
TTACTCTGATGAGATTGGGGTCCGTCATGATTAGCAAGAAAGGCATATCCTGCGTGTTCCGCAGATTACACTGTCATATTTAATATAACCGACTAAACAAAATTAAGCTTGACGAGCTTGAAATTTTTCACATTACTGAAAAAATTTTGCATGTAATCTGATTTTCGCAATTATTCAGTGGTATTTATTTGGTGTGCGTGTGGAGAAACAATGCAATGGCAAAATCTTCCATTACTTTCTGAATTTGAAGAAAAATGTATATTTTACAAACCAACGAAGCCCCAAAAGCATATATACAACCCTATCATGGATATGTTTCATTTTTATAGTCTGAAAGAAGGAAAAGCATTCAGCATTTGTCTCTGTAGCTGACACAAACCCATACGCTTTTGTATAAAATTTTTTCCAAAAATATGTCGTAGTAAATGCTCGGTTTTTACTTCTTATAAAATTCGAAATAATCCCTACAATCAAATAATGAAAGTGATCGTTTAAACCTAGGATTAGGCAGTCAGTTGGCAGATGTAGCTTCATCTAGATTAGTGGCTTCAAAGGGGCAACGACAAGAAATGTATGATTAATGAATACGCTAAAACTTTAAAAGTGTCTTTCATTCAAGTTAAAGTTCACGCTTTATTTTTAGTAAATGAATTGTTTTACATAATTAATGCGTAATTATTTTCAGCTTAGTTTTATATCTATTGAAAACATAATTTATGCAAACGAAAACGCAAAGGGAACGTAATTAATCTTTTTCAAAGATATTAAATAGAAAGCGTGATCAATTCTTGTCATCTACTTAACATCGTGTTACGTGGTATTACTATTAACCAACACCAAACGTCATCCCTTAAGATGCATATTTTTATAAACAAACCCATCTCTATTCATTTGCGCAATCTATGATACTTTTACAAAAGTTTCTTCAATGACGCAACTTGAAAAAAATTAGAGGGTTACTTTATAATGCGATAATGTAAAAGTTTGTACTTAAAATTTGCTTAATATTAACGTGTACTACTACCATAGCATTATCTCGTTGATTGTAGGGTAAACAAAATGAAAATTCCAGCAGAAATGACACAGACTTCAAGGTTTTACTACAATCGATCGCACATTAAGAGTTAATCCCCCTCTCCTTTTACTTCAAAAATTATTTATTACGTCATGTATTATTCCTTTTTATACATGCACAAGGTTGTTTTTAAATACCACGTGAACATTATTTTTTTGTTATGAACGAATAAGTTCAAAAGTAAATAAGTAATTAAAAATTGACTGTAAACCCATTATATCTAGAATTTACATCAGTTCTACATACATAAAGACAAAATTTACATCGATTGGGGCTTGTATCTCGATAGCTCAGTTGGTTTGATCGGTACTGTAGCAAAGTACATGTCGTAGGGTCAAATCTTACTCGAAGTAAACTTTTTATTTACGCATTTAATAAAATTAATTATAATTTTTACCTACGTGAACATCTCTATTATTGATAAAAAGTAACACTTGATGAAGAATGCACCAATTAGTCAAAATTATTTAGTGTTTGTATCTCAAGTTACTAGGCTTTATGGATATTATATGGTAACAAAGCACTTAAATTTATGACTTAAAACTCGGTTTCGAAATAGTTCATAAATATTTATATTTAATTCAAGGTAATTAAAAATTATTATTAATTTTATTAAATACATAAATAAAAAGTTTACCTCGAGTAGGATTCGAACCTACGACCTGTACTTTGCTTATTCGTTCATACACAACGAGTGTATGTAAATGTGGATGTTACACGCAACAACAGTAAAAATGCTGATCGTCTACGACAAAAAACGTAATCAAGCGCATTCTTTCAAGATGTAAATAATTACATTTAGATTGTTGTATTTTTTATATTATGCCCGGTATACACGACAACGATTAATCGTAGCGATCCGACTGCGCAGTGCGTATGTGCAGTTTTATCGAACGTGTATACGGAAATTGGCGCAGATTTTATTGATTGGTGAAAACGATCGAGGCAGGTACAAAATCTATTCAATAAATCGTTGTCGATCGCGGTTGCACAGTTTTATCGTAGTGTGTGAACGGAAGTCGTTCAGTTCGTTCACAAGTCTTGTTGTAGGTGGACGTGTCCGTGCACGTTAAAGCATGTTGCAAGAAGATTGTAGCGGAACCCGTGAGTTATTGGAAGAGTTTATCCAATGCTATAAAAATGAAGTTTGCTTGTGGAATAAGAAAAGTAAAGATTATCACGACCGCAATAAGAAAAATGCCGCCTACGATAGGCTAATTCATAAGTACAAATCTATTGGTCCTAATGCCAATAGGAAGACGGTAGTGAAGAAAATAAATAACCTGCGAACTTCCTACAAGAAGGAGCTCAACAAAGCCAAAAAAGCCCTTAAAATCCGGAGCCGGAACTGATGAAGTCTATGTTCCTCGTTTGTGGTATTTCGAATTTTTTATATGATGAAGAAATACCAAGGCGGTCTATATCAAATGTTATGGAGGATGAAAATTAGGTAAGACTTTATTAATTTATAGGTTATCTGGTATTTATAGGTTATCTTATTACTTATTAATACAATAACAATAATAAATAATAATACATGCAGCTATATTTAAAACGTTTAATATGTATAAAGAGGTACACATTAATGAAGAAAATTATTTTGCCAGGGGACTTTTCCCTCGTTCACAAAATAACTCATAAATTCATTTCTTATTTGTTTTGCAGTTATCTCAGAGTTTCCTTGACGAGAACGTTGTAATGGTTCAAGCTTTGATCTTCTTGTTGTAAGTCCTGACGACGTTGTACCCTCTTCATAGTTTTCTCTATCAAAAGAATCTGACGAAGCATATGAAGAAAATGATGTTGTCATCAAATAAATATGCAAAACACAAGTTGCTCTAACTGCTTCTATGTTTTCAGTTGACATATTAATTTGTGTTCTGTAAATTCTAAACCTTGCTGCTAGTATGCCAAATGCGTTTTCAACTATGCGGATGTTCGGTAATTATAAATCTTCTTCTCTCTACTATCCAAGTCATTTTGTCCAAATGGTTTCATCATATCTTTTCTAAGAGGAAACGCGTCGTCAGCTACAAAAAGATATGGCAGCGTTCGTGAACTCTTACTCAATGTGTCTCCTTTAGGAATATTTAAAGAATTATTTTCCAACTTTTCGTAAAAAATTGTATTCAAGAACACTCCTCCATCTGATACTCTACCGTTTGTACCAAAATCAAACAGCAAGAATTTGTATTTTGCCATGAGGACCATACTATGTCTATTTTTGTAGTGGAAATAATATGAACCACTGTTAGGTGTAGGCACGATTTCAACGTGCTTACCATCAATAGCACCTAAACAGTGAGGAAAGTTCCATCGTTCATGGAATTCCCTTACTATTGTTTTCCATGCATCTTCTGTTTGTGGTAACTGAAACAAAAATAGGAGATTCATTATTAATAATAATAATAATTTATTTCAAAAACTTAACTACTACAACTGTTACTACACTACAACTTTTATTATATTTTCATTTCTCCATTGTTGAATAATTCCAGTTCGTTATTTCATTCTATTGATTTAATTAATTACCATTAAATACGATCACAATTGTGTTTTCTTTATAGCATCATCATCATCAAAAATATTTTCTTATTGTTTTCTAGATACTACTAGACAGGATGGTAAATAATAAAGCGGTCAAACTCCTCCCTCGACCTCGTTCGGCCCGTTTCTAAGCTAAATCAGCCCAGTAGTTTCGGAGCCTATTCAATGCAAACAAACAATCAAATCTTTCCTCTTTATAATATTAGTATAGATTTAAAACTTACCTTTTAGTAATCTTCTTGTTGAACTTTGTACAAAGCATCACAAGTTTCAGGAATGATTCGACTGAGGGCCTGTTTTGATATCATCGTAGGAAACTTCATGCATTCGTATGAGCGACATGTAGCTAAAAACCTAAGTGTTGCAGACAATCTTTCATGAGGTCTTATTGCTTCTCTCATCACGGTATCCCTTTTTTGTATAAGCGGTGTAACTAGACACAGGAGGTGTAAGTAAGTCTCTTGATTCATTCTTAAATAATTATACCAATCTTTTGGAGCAAATTTCAATTCATTTAATAAATTTATATGAGAGTATGACTTCCTTTTAAGAAGCCAGTCCTTACACCACACACTACGTGATTTTTCTTCTTTTTTTGCACAAAATAAGCCAGGCTAGCGCTAGCGCGTCATCGTCTTCCATCGCGGATGACATGCTTCTTGTCTGAGTTTCTGCGGAGAACTGATGATCGACGCAAATACTTTGGACGTATGGACACTATATGGACGTTTGATAAACTGCACAAACGGACTGCGCAGTCGGATCCTTACGATAAATCATTGTCGTGTATACCGGTTACGTGCAGTTATTTCACTACCCGAACTTTCAAATTTGTATTAGACATTTTCTAAGTCGATATCAATAATCTCATATACCACAATGTTGTACATATTTCATCGAACCTGTATGAAGGTAAACAGAAGAGTATATACTAGGCCTTTCGGGTATTTAATATGGCAAACAGCCTGTAACCGGTAATCGTCAAACCGTTTGATCAAGATCTACACCTACAAAGTAACAAGATCCAGAGCTTTTATTAGAGAATTTATGCCTCTCTAGCACTAGAAGATATATAACAAAACGCATTGTCTGACACCAAAGAATCAAAAACAAAAATGCAACCCAAAATGGAAAAAGTCGCGTGCGTGTGATTGTTTTATTTTTATAAACCTGTAATTGTATGTACGAAAATTTTAGATTGCATTATTTTAAATTTATAATGATGACTAGTAAAAACCTATACGGACATCAGCATTATCAGTTGCGAGTTGTGCAATGTTTTAGTATTAGGAATTTTTTATGTATCTTGGTCTTCCTTACCTTAAGAGAGAGAGAGTGGGGGAGGGGAGAGCGAGAGAAAGAGAAGAGAGAGAGAGAAAGTTTTGTGAGAAGATCAGATTAAATGCTTTGGTTACGTCTTAAATTGGTGAAGAAAGAATCAAGTTACTTTCATACTGGTGAAACGTAAAGTGCTAGTTTTTTTGTAACCCGCGAATTGATTATCCTTTCGTATGCATGTTTTTGTCTAAGCCGGAAGAGGGAAAGTGTTTCATTAGTAATTAGTCAGTCGAACTCCGGATTTTAAAGGTAGAATTGATATACTAGGGCAGGAGTTTTAAGGCGTTGAGGGCGCGCGGGAGCAGGCGATGACCCGAAAGGTGTTAAAGTGGGTGTGATACGGAGTGGATACACACAGCTTTATTTAAGCGCTTCGCGTTAATGTATTTTGGTTTATTACGACGCCAACAACCGGTTATTTTGTAAAAGGTGGGTTAAGGTCTTTCATTTTGCCTCAGCTCCATACGTATCCTAAATAATTGAGAAAATTGAACTATGGGAACTCCGGACTCTGCATTTATTGTTTGTGAATATTATTTTCTGAAGGGAGAAGTAATTAGCATTTATTAATTAATGGTTGCTCGGAAAAGTATATGTGTATTGGTGATATTAGCTTAAAGGAACATTGACGATTATGTCGTGCTAGAATTTCGTACAAAAATGGTACATTATTTTTGAATTTAGTTGCAAGGTGTAGGATAAGTTTAAAGTTTAAATTTTAAAAAGTGCAACGTTTGTTGAACTGCAACGAGTGTCCTTTTTGTATTTTGAGTAAGAACCACGATCCTACCACTTGAGCTATGCCGCTGGAGAAAACGATGATCCAGTTCCAACATTTCACTAAAATTTTAATATACACGAATGCAAACTAAATATAGAATAAACTGAAGAACTGTCTTAATACGGAAATGTTTTAAAACTCAAGAAATCAATTAAGAAAAAGCAGAGCACACCAAGAGTATCGCTGCAAGACGTCCAGATTTCAATATTCCTAACCGAGTATGAAGGCTACGCATTATTTCGTGACCAATTCAATAAGAGAGATCTAGCGAATAAAACACTATCGGATGCACAGAGAAAGTTGATACAACAACTTCATATCACCGGTTCGAAAGTATTAAACTACCGTTATAATAATGTAAAACTTATGATGTCCAAACTAGTGAACGTTTTAGATTTGTCACAGGCTAAAATATAGCAAATCTGAACAATCAATACGGCTCCATGATACCAGGCATAAGTGTTGATGGGAAGGTATAACAACCCTGGGAAAAGATACATCATGAGAACAGATTGTTCGAACGATCCTTAAGCTGGTCAAAATCGAAATCCCAAAATTACAAGATGTATGAAATTCTGAAAGCTAAGCTATTGAAAAGCGTTCGGTTTCTTTTTAATTTTGTGTGGTAAGTGCATGTGTTTTGTTTATTACAGGTTCACAAATCCAGTATTCCACATTAGCGAAGTAAAATGCTCCAAGTATTTACAGATAAACAATTTAGTCCACAAAGTTGACTGAATTCTTGGTTTAATACTTGAACAAATGCAGTCGCATTCTTTACTTATTCGTTTGATATTATTATTATACTTTGGCATGAAAAAGGTCTGTTTAAATTCCTGTGCAGCTTTCAAAGTCAAAATTCCTATAAGCGCGAAAAATCAGTGCATCACAGTTATAACGGTAATCATAAAATTAATCTTTAAGGGCCTAACCATTTTCTTAGTTGGCCGCCTGTGAAATATATCCAATAAACTTATCCTACGTGGTGTACAATTGCGAACACAAAATGCACACCCAAAAGTACTAAAAGTGTAACCAACTGTAAATGTGTTAAAGGCATTCCACCATTACCTATGTTTGAAACCCTAACATTTTGCAATTATTGCAATAAATGTGATTGATACAGTGGCGTAAGATCTAAAAACAACTTGTAATAATAAAGACCATATATGTACGTTTGATTTTTTTTTTCGAAAAATGTACCCTTTTTAAAATATCGAAGAATGCTTGCTGTACTGTAATTTAAAAATCTATAAACAATAAACTTAAACAACATTTAAGAGTCGGTAACATCACAAATGTGTACCTACATCTGCGGTCTAAAGGAAAAGCGAGAGTCTCTGACCAACTGACTCGTGGTCACACCATAAGTAAGGATGAACATAGCCAAATTTATAGCAGCCACACCCTCCATCAGTAATCGTGTAAAGTATGGAAATTATTTGGAGGGCTAAGTATCAAAATATTGTGAACGAACGCCTTGAATTTTCCATAAAGCTTGTCTCAGATCCTATATCACAAGACCCGCTTTGAATCTAAAAAATTGAAATCTTCAGCAAGAAGATTTAAAGTAAATTAAGGGCCTAAGAAGTAGCTGCGTGCTCTTCAGCAGACTGATCGTCGCTTGCTAAAATAGATACGGCAACCTCACGAAATTCTTCGTGCACGAAAATCAGTCGAGCACTCCGTCCTTGTCTTCACTGGAAAAAATCCGCAGTTGTGCGAAGTCAGAAATAATCAAGTGTCCTCCTAACGCCAGAGAAGACGCGATCCTAGACCATGAAATCCCTCTTCCGATGTTTGGCCCCAATTTCTTCGACGGTGCCTCACTAGTACACATGCTTTCCCCTTAGCCATCGGAAACGTTTAAATACGTTGACTTCATTTTTTGCTGCGAATACGTGAGAGTAACGCGTGGACACAGTGAGAGGGTTATCGTATTACCTGCGGGTAGTTTTTATTCGTTACTCCGAAAACAAGAAACAGCTCTTTGAAGTTCTTACCTTGGTTTTGGGAAACCTAAATTTGAATGACCTTGCAAAAATATAGAGTTTCTGGGCTCTATGGATTGTGATCAGCACCGAATATTCGCAGATACAAAGGCGGTAAGTCCAATATTCGTACATTTCGCTATTTAGTTTATTTTAAAAAGAAATGTAATTGCTATGGTTCTGATTGTTTCCTGTGGATCCTGAAAAGTGTGCAGGGCTTACTTTTTTTCACGAATTAGCAAGGTGTGGCGTAGTTTCCGCCTTTGTGAGAAAGAACACAGAACAGCCTTTGATGCTTGGCTGACGTGTATCACATCGACAGAAGATTTTCACTAAATCAAAACAGGCGATTTGGAGAATGAATTACCGAAAATCAAAGAGTTTGTAAACAATGCATACAGGGAGTCACTGTATACCTTTTCTTGATTTGTAATACTCTGTTTGTTGTCACCAAAAAGAATGAAAAAGTCGGAGTCGTGTACGTTATACCAAATGTAATCTGCACGTTTGCATGCCAAAAAATAAAAATTGTTTCACAGGTTTCCAGAAAAAATAGGGCCAATTGAATATACACTATAGTTTGAAGATGTTTAGAATAAAAATTATAATTTGAGATTTTTTATATTTTGAGACCTGTCACTCACAGTTGTGAGGGGTTCATTTTTTCAAAAAATATGATGAGAAATTTTGAAAAAAATATTGGTTTCTCTTGACAAATTGATGGCAGTTGCCAACTGTTTTGTCTTTACTTTCCAAAGAAATTTAAATGAAATTTAACGTGCTCTTTTAAACTGAAAGGTGTTGTACGAGATTGATGTTTAAGATTGAATTGTGCATGAGGGCACAATTCTATCTTCCACAATCAGATACCATCTATCTCCATTGCAGTTATCTTGGTAACCCGCTTACTGTAATGTTTCACTGAATGATAAAGCTACTCGAACCCCACGTTCGTTGCCAATTTGTAATGTTCCACTGAATACTAAAGCTACTCGAGCCCCATATTCGGTGCCAATTTGTAATGTAACTTTAAGTGAATCGTTTGACAATTTAGGCCCCACGGGTTGGACGACAATTTGTAATGTTACGTCTTATTATTTAAGACAATGTTTAATTAATTTTTAACTTCACAATGGTTCACTAATTTGTAATGATCCTTACTAGCTAAAAGGAAATAATTTAACTTGAAGTATTAATATTTCGCATTATACTTCAATTTGAACATGTTATCTATCTACAATTTATTAGGTTAATAAATTGTAATAATTATATGCCTCGGCTAGCCCTTTACTATATGACAATCATCTAGTTATAATTTACTTTCAATATAAATTATAATATTTTTTACTGTTAATGCAGTCAGGATCTCAAGCTGTCAGTTATTTTAAGGTGGTTTTTTGTACCCCTCAAGTTTATTTATAATATAAAGTGCATAACGGACCCTTGGTTATAAGCATTGGTTTACTTTAATGTATTAATCTAAATTGGTACGATACTCTGGTGTTATATGCTCCCTTTACTTAGGAACAATAACTAACATATTATACCCTTGATCTCCTTAAATGGAAACAATTGATGTATTGCAAATTCTATCGATACCACCATCAATTTAATTATAATGAAAAGTTCAATTCTCTACTACGAGTGAGTTAAACCATTGATTTCTTTTCCACTTGATATCGTGGTAGTGTCTTCTTAAATCACACTACACTGACACAATAAATTCACAGACATAAACATTCCCTAAATCCCGCTGTTTTAGTCTAGGTACATATAACATATAGGGCCAATGGTCGAGTTCTATTTCAGTCTTTTTACTTTATCATTATGTTAATGAAAATACTAAAAAATAGTTAAATATATTTCCAGTACGCGACCATTGAGTTATTCAACGCAATGTAAAACATGAAATACCTTGTATCGATAGTGTAACAATCTACTATCGATTACTTCTTGGTTCTCCATAAGTTCCACCACTAGTATATATTCCCAGATAATTGTAGTTACCATGCTTTATTTTTCATTCATTTCTTCGACAACCCAATCCAACTTACTCGAGCCATTATCAGCTGTTTTCTTATATACACAACTTAGGTTATATTACATTACTCACATCAACTGAAGTTGATACTGCAGATTTCATTGCTGTTCAAGTAGATGAAACAACAGATAGCTCGACAAAAACACAAATCGTGTTTATTACGCAATATGCTGTCGACCGCTGCATATAAGTGAGATTCTTAAAAGTTATAAATCCGACATCAACCACTGCTCAAGGACTCAGCGAAGTCATTTTAAAACAAATACGAGAACGTATTTTTATGTTATCTACCTAGCCATGAAACAAAAAAGTGACAATGTCAAACAAATTATTAAAAAATTGCTGTCACGGTTAGAAGTACACGTTCTAAGTTGTGTTTAGTTTGTGCCGTTTACAGAGATTTGAGATAGTCTATTTATCTATAAAATGAGTGTAAATAAGATTGAACATAGCATAATAAAGTTCCTGACAAAAGAAGGCAATGGTCCAAAAGCAATTCATGAAAGAATGGTTGCTGTGTATGGGGAAGATGCACCATCTTATTTGCAATTAAAATATTGGTCTAAACTCTTTCTATGGGGTCGAGTATCAATCAATGATGACCTAAAGCCCGGATGGCCCGTTGAAACTCGAACTGAAGACACTGTGCGAAAAGTCGAAAATTTGGTACTGTAAGATCGGCGTGTAAAGATCTCTGTGATTGTCAATGAAGTCGGTATATCCGACGTCAAAATGACGATTTCGGTATGAAGAAGGTATCTGCACGGTGGATATCCTAATTGCTCACACCTGAACAAAAGCTGTACAAAGCTTCTCAAGGAAATTTGGCCGATTTAGAAAGGGATAAAACTTTTTTCTCAAATTATCACCGGGCATGAAACTTGGGTGCATAACTGGGACCCTCCTACTAAACAAGAATTCATGCAGTGGGTTCATAAGGGCTCTCCACCACCAAAAAAGGTCAAGGCACAATTTTCTGGAAAAAAAAACTGATGGCAACTGTTTTCTGGGATGCTGAAGGAGACTTTCTTATTGTACATATGCCTAGGGGGTCTACCATAAATGTAGAGGCCTACGGAAACAATAAAAAATATAAAAACTGCTCTGGAGGAAAAAATCCCGCATTCTTATCCAAAAAAAAACTTGTTGCTGCACGACAATTGTCGGGTTCATAAAAGTTCAGCATATAATCTATGACTGTGGGTTTATAGAGTTAGTGCATCCACCTTATAGCCCTGACTTAGCTCCGTCATACTTCTTCTTATAACAAAATTTAAAAAAGCATCTCAGGGGAAAGCGTTTTACTTCTGATCAAGAGCTCAATGAAGCTGTTGAAGAATATTTTGGCGGGTGACCGAAGTAATTTTTTTTCTGAGGGTATGGGGCAATTAAAAAAACGATGGAATAAGTGTATTAGTATTGAAGGAAGTTATGTAGAACAGTGAACTTTTTTTGTTCTTATGCGCTTTTTCTCATGGCTAGGTAGATGACATAAGAGTAGGCCCTCGTAGATTTACTAGGGATGTCCAAAACAAAAGAAAATCTTAGTGCACAAAGCTATGATGAAGCATCTGTAATAAGTGGCCGATATGGAGGAGTGCAAGCAAAAATTAAAGAAGTATATCCAGGTACTAATTTCATACACTGCTACGCTCATCAATTAAATCTAATAATGCAGAAAGCAGCTAGTCAGAATAAGAATGTAAAAATCGTTTTTTGCTAACTTGCATGCTTTTTCGTCGTTTTTTGGAAGATCACCTAAGAGGACTGCAGTACCAGATAAAGTTGTGAAAGTGCGATTACCGAGAGCAGCACCAACACGCTGGTATTTCAATACTAAATTCGTGGAAACAGTGTCAGTGATCGAAGCGATATACTTCTATGTTCAGAAGAAATTTTAGATACCGAAGAAGACCCTAATAATCTCAACATGGCTCTTAGTTTAAAGGTATATTTAAATAACGAGGATTTTCGTTATTAGCGGGAATTCTTTCACTCAACTTTACCACACTGCGACATTCTTTTTAATCAATTGCAGAAACGACGTCTTGATGTCATCACAGTCGAAAAACATATTAGTGATTTTGAAACGAGTGTTTCAAGAATTGGACAGAAAATCTCAGACAATAAAAGTCTTAGTTCTAATGAGGAAAGAAATTCCCGAAAAAGAATTGAAGGTGCTGAATGTCACATCGCAATCCAGGTATGTGATATAATTATGTCGGGTTGGCTTCAAAAGCTTCTTAGTTATATCTCAGTTATTTTATACCGAAAATTATAAATAATATTGCAAGAAGTTACCTACAGAAATTGTGAAGTTAGTTAAAGAGTACTTTACCAGCGAGAAGATTTTCATAAAGGAAATCAGTGCCGGATTTAGGTGTTTTCCGCTTTACGCACCAAATTATACACGCCTTTTCATTAGAGTATTTATGATTGTAACCTAGTACCTACTATACGTCAACGTCATACCTAGGAATCTAATTTTTACGCTAAACGCAAGGGTATAGATTGTAGCGCAAGATAATTTATTATTTATAATACACATTTTAAAATAATCAAACTTAGAATTTCGACGTCATTTTTTTGCAGCAAAGGCTGTAATCAGCATCATAATTTCAACTTTCAGTTAAATCACTTTCTATAGTCAAAAATGTCACTATTTGTAGATTTTGGGATCGAGTTAAATATAATAAGTCTCTTCTTTTAAAAATTCACAAAAGTGCAAAAATTCCGTTCAAAAGGAATTTTCCAAATCATTATTGTAAATTTCTTGGAGATAATCGCATTTCTGAATTAAGTTTGTTGTGAACATTCATTTAAAGAGAAGAGAAATGAAATTTTCTGAAAAACATTTTCATAAGCTGCAGCTCTTTTCTCTAGTTCCATCACAACTCGATCCAAAATAGCATAAAATCTCTCAGTTCTTAATTTTTCCTTTCCAGTTAGAGTAATTTCACCATTTCGGCTTTCATTTGAAAAAATTTTTCGTTTTCGACTTCGTTGCTGTTCATCTTCATATGATTCTTCTACAAGCTTTTTTGGCTTGTTAGTAAAAGTTGTAAACATGTCTTCAAATCTTAAGGACTTTACAATCGCCGGTATCGATAGCAACGCAACGGATTGAAGACTGTTATTGGTTTTGTGAAAACGTTCTAATAACACTTCTCATAATACATTCATTAGTACGAATTCGAAACGGTGCAGTTGTCGTTTTGTTCCAATTGCTTCTATACGTGTGGTTGGCTTTTGAGATAAATTTTAAAGTTTGTAAATGTTCATTCCAATTTTCACACAAACTAATTACGCATCATGTCGTGAAGACCAACGTTTCCCATGAACTTTTACAACTTTAGCATTATTTTTTAAGTTTGATTGTAAGGCTTCCCATCGACGACTAGAACCTGAGAAAAACATATAAATGTTGCAAAGCATCGAAAAATGTAACAGTTTCTTGAACATATTCTGCTTCACACACCCCTACTAAATTCAAAGAGTGTGCTGCGCAAGGAAGATAGTAAGCAAGTGGATTACGTTTCATAATGCGAGCGTGCAAGCCGGTGTAAACCCCTGACATGTTACTAGCGTTGTCATAAGATTGACTACGACAATTTATTAATTCTATGTTAAAATCCTCCAATTTTGATAATAACGCATTTTCTATTTGTTCTGATTTATGACCCACGTTCGGCAAAAATCCAATGAACCGCTCAACAGGTTTTCCGTTTATCTGAACGTATCGTATAATGATGGATAATTGGTCGATGTGGGCAATGTCAGATGTAGGTTCGAGAATAATACTGTAATATTTTGAATTATGAATTTCTCTTATTATTATTATTATTATTATTATTATTATTATTATTATGTAATTTAAAACTTCTCGTGACATCAATTCAATAAATTCATTACAGATTGTAGACGATAAATAAATGGGACGTTTTGCTACTGCCAGGGTGTCCACATTCTGATATGTGTTTTGCTAAAAGGGGGTCGAACTCAGATAAGTTTTAAACACATCATGTAATTTCCATTTGTCAGAACCCCAAACTTTTCTGCGCTTTCCCTAAAAGCTAAACGTCACAACGTGGCAACTTTTTTACTACAGCAACTACCCTTTGCAACACATTTTTCCAATACTCAGTTTGATTTTTAATTTGTTAATAAGTCTATTTTGTCCGTGCCAGCACTATTTTTTCTATGTAATAATAAAATTTGACATTTGGAGTGTTTGCGAGACACTTCGTGAAGGTTTAATATTATGTTTACATTGCTCCAGTCATTGATATCTTCTGATTCTATTTTTGAAGTTCCACCAAAAAAACGGCATGAAATACAAAATAACGTTTGTTTCGAATAAGAGTATGTTAAAAATTTTCATAGCTATTCTTCACCATTTTTTTATTTTCAAACGAAACTCACTTTTATTAAAGGAACGCTGAACAATACCTGTAGGATTGCGTGCTACCACAGTTTTCGTTATCGTTGCTGAAAAATCATCGCATATGTGCTGATTGATTTCTTGAGATAATAAACAGTCAATGGTTTGACTATTTAACTGAACCCATTCAGCGGGATCGTCACTTACATGCACTTGCTCTTGCTGCTCACCCAAAACCGAAAATGTACATCGAGCATCTTTTGAAGAACCTAGCTGAGGTCAATATAATCTGCTCCTAACCCATAATTACTGCCACTACCACTAACAGCACTGACACTTTCAGTTGTAACATGCACATTTAAAACAGCGTCAGTATCATCATTGTCGAAGATAGTTCTAATGCAATAAGTAACATCGGGGTTTTCGGGCATATACAAAGTGTGTTCAGATTGAGGTTTTGCGCGAGTAAACTGAAATAGTGTTCTAGTCTGTTAGTTTTATTCAAACATTTTCTTGTTGTTTGAGTTTTTCATCAGCAAGTTTTTTATACTGCGCACCACTTAATTTTTTCCGATGTTCTCTCATTATTGAATTTAAAATGAAAAAATTAAAATAGTATTAGGTATTTAATGACGATGGAAGCTGTACGTAATTTAGTTAATACAAACACACAAGTTAACACGAAAATCTTATGCACCACGAATAGCGATTAAATACAGAACTATAAATAATTAACACTTATAAAATTGTGGTAATGGTAATCGTATAAAAAGTGTTTTAATAATATAATAAAGAAATAAGTGTAAAAATGTTCTCCGAACAAATCGTTAAACTAACTGGAGATACAAACCATTCACCAAAAATAATGCCTTTGACTCAAGTCGGTTGATTAAAGTAGGGCCGATTCAATCTTTTGATTTGCTTACTTACCACAAATTTTTGCTTGGTTATTTCCACTTAACATAATTATAGGAAAAAAAACTGTAATGTAACACTAATAAAAATGATCTCGGACGTTATTTTTTAATTATGCTCGAAATAACTAAACCGAGGTTGTTTACAATAAAAATTCTACCAAAGTGTAAAAAAATAAAAAAATATACAAACTATGTTTATTAAAAGTTAATGATAGGGTTAAATAAAATATATCTTAAAAACTAGTTATAGCCTTAAATTACTAAATAATTGTTATAAATATAAATACCTGTACAAAATATAATAAATCTTCTTGAGAACCCCTGGTATTATAAAAAATATATGCGGAAATGCAAACCAAGGTGTTGTAATCCTTGTATCAATGTTGCGCAATATCTCGAAATAATACTTTACGTTGTAAACCACACCCAAAATGGAATTTTTCTTCTTATAAATTTATCTTCATGAAATTAAATGCGTACTTAAAATGTAATTAAAGTAGAAAAGTAACAGTAATAAAAGTGCAAATCAAAGTAAAAAAAAGTGCCTGCAAAGAGCAAATGTTTTAATTTTTAGTATAATGCGTTAAAATATATCTTACCATTAAATCAATGGCACTTTTTACAAAATTTAGGTGGAAACCCAAAAAAAGCTTCCTAAACAACACAACATTCATCAGGAAGTAAAAAATGCACGCTTTAGGATGTCAGATGATGACACGTTGCGCGAAAATATTTGCGCAAAGAATTAAGTCAACGATATGAGCAGAAAAATAATTTAAAGAAGTGGGAGTATAAACGCTTAAGAGAATATGCACTTAAGTTACACCAAAATGCAAATTAAGTTGCCTACCTCATACTTACAAATTATTAATAAATAAAATTTTCTTGTATTTACAACTAAATAAATGCAGAACCTATATTACGGTATATTTTAATACAACTCGAAATGGGTTGTTACATACTTAAGCTTTGAATTTATCTCAATACGATTCTAATTTATATTCAATGCTGCACGACGAATAAATTCGCAATGAATCATCTCATTCATTCAATTCAATTCAATTCAACATAGTTTATTAAAATTTAGATAATTAACAATTCATGGATATTTACATTTTACACTTAATACTATATACAATATAAAATACTAAATATAAAACGTGTATGTGCTGGTGGTGCGCTGCTCAGGAGTCTTCGTCCTCTTCAGCGCGTGGAAGTGCGTGGATTTTTGGTTTTCGTGTGTGTGGAATGCCTGATGGCGGTGTTGAGTGCGTTGTTGTTGGTTATTCAAAAAGCGGGTGTTGTGTGGTGTTGCGTTTGTTCGTTGTGTGGGCTGTCCTGTTGTCGCTAGGTTGCTTATCTGAAATAAAAAGAAATATGTGTAAGTAAAGTGTAACACTATCGATATTTACAGAACAGAAATTAAGCAATTAAAAAACGATACTAAATACTTATCTCGGGCGCCTGACTTCGATCCGGACCGTCGTGTGTTTACCCTAAAGGGTAGCCACCTCCTGACTGTGTGAGAGGACAACCCCAGTCGCAGATTCCACCTTAGCGAGTGCCTCTGCCACCTTACGGATGACAGGTAGGACCTTCTTCATATTGAGCCCTCCGAGGAAGGTCAATAGAGTCGAACCCTAAGGCAGATTGATCGGACGGGGTAACGGTAGCGGTGAGAGCCACTTCGGTACTTCCGCTTTCTCAGCCTTGCCTGCCGTCGCACGGCGTAGCTGACTCCGGTCCGAGTCGAGGAAGGCGCCGGCGGTGTCCTCTTCGGCGGTCGCTGCGGTGCTTCCATCTTCTTCCGTTCCGGAGGTCGAGGGAACTTCGGGCATCCACGGTAGCTTGCGGGTGGTCCCCACCGCAGTTAACGCACTTAGTCCGGTCGGTACGGGGTAAAGTGCATTGACTGCTTAGTGATCACCGGTGACACTGCCCGATGTCGGATTTCCGCCTCAAGTCCTCGACGGTGACTCGGAGGCGGGCGACGTGCTTCACCTCCCGAATCCTCTTCTTGTCCTCCTCGCTCGGTAGGTGTACCAAAACCAGGGGATCGCTCGGGTTCGCTGCTTCGACCTAAAACAAGAAACTGTGTTAATTCCTTGCGTCGTCAAATCGGAGCTTACATTCGCTTCGGATAGCTCTACGGGCACGCCACGTATTACTACCTTGGCAAGATGTTCGCTCCTTGCCTGATAGGTGTGGTACGGCGTACCACACTTATCGAGATACCTCATCAGCCTGTCTCGGTCCTGGAGTGAGGCAGGCTGTATCCGGATTCCCTCGAAGGTCGCCTTGTGAAGGTGATCTTCTTCCGGTCGAGTTCGCGGGAGAAAGCAACCCAGTTCTCCCTCTGACGAAGGATTACCGGTCTCTGCTGCGGCGGTCTGCTCCATCGCTGTGGCGGTGTCCGTGTACTGCTCCAGGGCGTGGTACACGTTGCTCGTCGGTGGCGGCGTAGGCGGGCGGACGGTCCCCTTCTTCGGCCTCTTCTTCTGCGCCACGAAGTCATCGGGGCTGGTGGATCCAGGACGGGGGTGTTCACTTCTTCTTTCTTCGGCGGCTACGGCGGCAGCGGCTTGCGGCGGCGGTGCTGCTCTTGTTGCCTCGGCTGGCGGAGCGACGTCTTCTGCGGGCGGTGCTGTCTTCTTCGGCCTTCTCCTCTTCTGAACGGTGGCGGCTGATGGCGCGTCGCTTCTGGCGCCCTTCCACGGAAGGGACAGAAGCGACGGTATCGGGCTGGCGGTACTTGTTGATGGTAGGTTGCCCGGCTTGCAATCGTACCATATCTCGCTGGCGTCCCCGTGGAAATCCCCGATGGTGTGCCAGCGGAACTCGTCGTCGTCGACCTCTCGGCCCGGTCTTCGGCGCGGCATCGTTACGTTGATACCGCCCGATAAAATCGAATTTAATTTAATTACTTGTTAATTACAGAGTAATTAATTCTAACTTAACGACCTGCTCTGATCGGATACCAGAACAGGAATGTGAATCATCTCTGGATAGGTTCCTTTTTATATATAAACACGCACAGATGGATAAATCTAGAAGGAATATTCTAGATGCTGAGGGACTCATCGCTGAACGACTGAATAGACGATAACGGCAAGCTTTGATGTTTACCGCGTTAATTATTTTTAGCATACGGGTAGTTTCTTATCGCGTAGGCAGGTACGTTACAATAGTGATACAAGTCGTAAGCGTACAAGGCAGCGAACGGTACAACGTACAACTGCAATTAGAATCCGGAATATAATATACCTACTGAATCAAAATAAGAAAATCTTTGACTGCAGAAACTGTAACGGATTAATAAAATAAGATTATTAATTATCCAGGGTACCTCCTCAAATCATCGTCGACACTGTATCGTCTCAATACAAACTTGCGGCAGTCTCCAGTCGGCTGTTTGGTCGGACGCTTTTCACGTTTGGAACCAAACCCAAACAAAAAAAACAGCTCAAACATTCAAGTCGGTAATGAATACATTCATAACAAATCAAGGTTAGATAAAACATGAGTACAGTACTTGTCGCCGTGTTTTAAACATAAACCAAATGTCTTTCAGATCAATAAAATTGTCAGATAGTTTTGGAAGGGTTTATACGTGTGTGTATCCTATAGTATGTTTAGTGTTAAAAAATATTGCTATAAAGATAAAAAATTAACAATATTTTAATTTAAAGTTTTATTTACAACAATTAATTTTACGTGATTTAAATTTCTTTGTGTCATCTATAAATTTTGGCGCCCCCTAAAAATTGTCGCTTTACGCATGTGCGTAATTTACGTAATGGTAAATACGGCACTGAAGGAAATGAGGAAGATAAACCTGGCGCATTAACTATCTTATAGTTTTTCATCCATAATAATTTATGTGATACATTTTCTGAATGTTTTAAATTGCCAAAAATTCTATACACTTTGCCGACGACTACAGTGGAAAGTGAACGCTGTTTCTTACATTAAAACGAATAAAGACTTTTTTGCGGAATTCTACGGGACAAGATCGCTTGTGATCTTTAGCTATGTTAAATTAAGCATTGAGAAAACTTTTATCAAAAATATTCCGAACTTCAATGAGTTAGTGATCGAACATTTTTCTAACATGAACGAAAGGAGAATTGAACTGAAATACAAATCTTAAGTGTTAATATAATATTGCAATTGACCCAGCAGACATATCGCCCACGTCCCGCCATTACGTATACTTCCTATTTCTTGCAAAATGAACCTTGTTCGTTAATGACTAAAACTAATTCATAAATTGATCTATCTCAAGGGGTTGACTAATCGTTCATAACGTCTTTCTTGTTACTTCACTATTAATTATGACCCACAACATTTTCTTTATTGTGATTTTACTATTTTAGATGGATAATTTTTTGGATCGTTGTCTTACCGTAATTCGTTTCACAATTCTATACTTAAATAAAAAATTGTGACATAATAAATTTAGCATGAAATTTATAAGGGTGAAAAACATGCTTTTAATTTATTTGCACGCTCTTTTTTTCGTGCATTAATCAGAGATGGTATTTTTTTAAAAGAAACGTTTAATTATTGTTGTGGTTAGATAGTCTTTCGTCCGGGAAATTTTATTGTAGTTAAGAATTTAATAAAGTAAAGCGTGGGAAAATAAAATAGAATTTCGATAAGCCAGACGAGTTAATTACAACTTTACAACAGTTTGATTTTCGGTAATTATAAAATATAACAAAAAAGTTAAGGGAAGCAGTTCTAATAACTTTTAATAATATACAGTTCTGGTCGAGAAGAGCTCCATACGTCAGCGAGAAATGGCAATTTAACGAGCACTAAGCAGAATCTATTAGCTGAGTAGACATATTGAACACTTGGAAAGTTTATCTACCTTATATTTTACTTCATTTTATACTTTGCTTCGAGTGGACCCACTTTTCTTCATCCGCCTTTATTTTATCTACACGAGATGCTTTAAACTATAATTTTTTTGCATAATTAATGATCAAATTTAGAATTTGGCTGTTTCTGTAGATAAATGCTTAGTAAGTGAAAGATGTGAAATGAAACGGTAATTGGATAATTCATGCACTCTTTTGAACAGATTTTCTGTTTGTCGGAGGAAAAGTGGAGAAAGAGAAGTATAGAAAAGATTTGCTAATAAGTTGGGTGTCAAAGGTATCAAAAGAATCTTTCATACGGCACACACCAATAAAATTGCAATCTTTATAAATTTCGATTACTACCACTTCGATTTCGTAAAAGTGATCATAAATAAAGATGGATACGTAGTTGTCGAGTATTTCGTTGTAACATGCTTAAATTCTGTAGAGGAAGTAGGATGCGGACAATTTTTCGAACTCTTAACTTGACTCTAGACCCTAAGCTACATTTTTAAAGGATCAGCCGCATCTCCGTCTGTTATACCTGAACCCTGCTCCCCGTTTAAGATGCTTTCAAGAAAATTGGTCGTCTACAAAATGTAAAAAGAACACGAATGTTTTCAATGTATGGCCTAACCACATATAAACATATTTGTGTCAAGTTAAAATGCACCATACAGTCATTTATCAATGAAAGTCACATGAACACTCCTACATATTTTATCATCTTTACTCTCTTAAATTATTTCGCATATTCAAATAACAAACATAACTCGTATTTTTAAAAGACTTTTAAGAATAATACATTGATCTAAATATGGACTTTTTAAAATATTGAAATACTTCAACCATAAAATTTCTTACTTAAATAAGATAATTGTTTTCTCATCCAGAAATTCATGAGTTACTTCACAGCCAAAATGTCAGGAACAAACGAATAATGAGGTTTTAAGCTGAACACATCTAAAATAGAAAAATACTATACATTACTTTCCAACTAATTACTAAAGTATTTTTCTTGCAAAACGCGTTATAAAGCTACTTTCTTTAATGGTTTGTTTGAAATATTCACACTTTGGCATTCATTTTATTCATTACAAAAAAATTAGTCAGCCGGTAAATAAGAAAACCGGCGTAATTATTTAAAAATTGAAAAACGAAATATGAAAACAGTTTTATAGATTTACTAAATTTCAGTGGTCGGATGTATCGCGATACAAGTATCGCGATACAAATATCGCGATACTTTTGTAGTATCGACTACAGTATCGCGATACATTAAAAAAAAAGTATCGATTATCGGTATCGCAATACGTTTTGTAAATAACGTATATCGCATACTTCGATACATTTGCGATACTGTTTTGCGGAAATAGCCTAAAAAATCCAAATAATAATTTTTTATGAGCCAGGTTTTAAGCACTTAAAAGAATTATTTCTTAAATACAACACAACGCTTCCTTCGAGTGCTTCTGTGGAAAGACTCTTCAGTGCAGCATGGATCATAATTTCGAAATACAGTTACTGTTAAAAGTAAATAGGTTTTATTTGTGACGTAGTTAATTTAGTTTAAATGTAGCGTATTTTACGTTAATAATGTAATGTTACATTTACTTATTATAAAATTAAACTATTTTTTAAACCATATTTGTAATTTTTACACTTTCCTGTGTGACGAAAAGGATTGTTAAAAGTATCGACTATCGATAACGCGATAGTTTGTACCAAAAGTATTGAGTATCGCTATCGCGATAGTTTTTTTATTAAAGTATCAATATCGCTATCGCGTTACTTTCAAAAGGATTGTTCCGAGCACTGCTAAATTTAAGTGTAATTATAATGTGGGCGTCATCGGAGTTTGTTAAATGTAAACGTTGATTGAACAAAAAGGAAAGGAAAACAACTTGTTTCATTCCCTCCCCAAAGGGGAGAGCAGGCTGCTCGAGTTTTCCACGCTCCTTCAACCACAGCGATAGATTGCCAGCATACATATATACATTACGTATATATGTGTGCGGGATTAAGGATAGGTGCGGTACAGATAGAATCGGAAGGAATGGAGTTAGAGTTCTGCGGGAAATATACTACCCTAGAATTCGCCTAAATCGCCGCGTGTACGCAGTGTTACAAGCTAAATACTCACTAGAGCATCCAGCCCGTAAAGGCAATTTGTGCCACGGCATATCTCAGTGGTGTGAGCGGGGGTTCTTACTTAATGCTGTAAAAGGGCAGTCGCCACAACTCCAAAAACGTTAAATTCGCGTAACAAAATTGTCAAAAAGGCGCCACCTGTTAAAAACATTTATAGCGGGAACACGTCATGAACAATCTTAGATTGGCCTAACAGGAAACCAAAATAAACTACTCTACTACTAAAAATCCTATTCCAAAAATATTTACGTCAAGTTCCCATTAATTCCAATGAAATTCTAAGCTTTATATAAAACCGGCAAAATTGCGAAAGTAAAACCCCAAACTCCCTAAGATCTCGCCAAACCTCAACACAAAAATTATCTCAAGTCACCAATGGTAAATGAAAATACGATAATTAATTCTTTAGTTTAAAACACAAAAACCCGTCACTACAACAAAACTAAACGCGACTGAAAATTTATAAGATCCTAAAATTTACGAAACGTCGATATCGGGATTGAAAATTCCTAAATTCTGCAAAAATGCACACCTTCGCCATAACAAATGATCAAGATCGCTTACCTGTTCGGCAACATCAGTAAAGTCTGCTATCGGTAGGTCGATACCTATAAAAAGTAACTGCAAAGAAATATTTGCAACTTCTCGCAAAACCCTCGTATGCAAGAACACCGACTTACTTCATAATTACGTTACATTGTAATCTACTTAATACATCTGAGCTTCAATGTAATTTTACTTAAAAAAAGGTACTCTCTTTACTTTAATTTATAACCATTTGAAATTATATTTAAAAAAAGATAACTAAACCAATCGCTTTACTTCAATCTCCAACCGCATGGTATTGTATCAATCCCCACCGTTATACAATGGGCTCAAATTCTTCAAAAAAAAACAATGCATTGACAATTCAATCTTTAAATATTACGTTAGAAATAAATAATCCCTTGCAATGCTACCGAACGTAATTACTTTGCTTCAACAAATAAGCAACTTATTGACGTTAATTTAATGATTTAATTTAAAAAAACAAACACTAAAAGTGTTCGCAAATAGGCGTTGTATAACAAACGGCTTCACATAAAAAACAACAGTTTGTTAACCTAAAGATGTACAATAAAACTTCAACGTCGGAATATTTACTCAAAGGTTACCGTAAATTATTTTACTCCACTTAAATTAAAACCTGAACGTTACTTAATCGGCGAACATACTAGCTAGTCTCCTTAGGTCAGCCTTTCTAAAATTATTGCAAATTTTGTACCCAAATCAGGATAACAAATGATTACTCACATAGATTTCGTCCATAAAATTCTTGATACAAACTTTGTCAATAAAACCTTTATAACAAAAACACAACCCAATGTTGTAATTTCGGAAGATGGAATACGTTTGCCATAAAATTCTATGCTAAAATGATTAAAATTGGTCAAAAGGAATCGTATTCAATCTTATGTACATACAAAACAATTAATACATAAGGAAACAGAAATTTTATTAGCGTTCGTC
The DNA here is from genome assembly GCA_036346205.1 of Vesta saturnalis. Classification (NCBI taxonomy): domain Eukaryota; kingdom Metazoa; phylum Arthropoda; class Insecta; order Coleoptera; family Lampyridae; genus Vesta; species Vesta saturnalis. The sequence continues at coordinate 319,509 of JARFJB010000865.1, forward strand.
GGCCATGAAACGCAAAGAGAAACAGTAAATGCACCATAAAATTTACCTTAATTCGGGTTCAGCCCCCTTGTTATACAGATCACCTAGTGGCGGCTTAGAGGGTTGCCCCCGGCAACGTGATTGAGGTGATATCCGCGCTCGAACTCCCTCGTGATGGATAGCGATGCGTCTTAAAATATTAACTTGCGGTCGGATTTCAACCCATTTGGTTGTATGATATATTTACACTTTAATGCGACATTTACTTTAATATATATATATATATATATATATATATATATATATATATATATATATATTTTCTGACTAACACATTACTAACTAAAGCAATTTATATACAGCGAATTTTATCATTCATTTGGCGGGCTATTGCTATGTACGCAGCACTATCATAAAACTTAATTACGAACTCGTTCCTTTAATCCGAAAACAATAAATTGCGATAAACACGGTACCACAGAACGAAACTATAAACAAACTATAAACCAACCACTAGAGCTACTTCTATGCCCAAACGTGAATCTAGTACTACATTCTAACTAGACTGACTTCCTAAACGTTCAGAACTCGCCATCTTCGATAATATATATATATATATATATATATATATATATATATATATATATATATATATATATATATATATATATATATATATATATATATATATATATACAATAATAATAATACTTAAAATAACCAGGAATATAATACAAAACTTCAATTTATTAAGGCAATGAAACCGAAAGAGAAACACCCATCTGATCGTCCCAAAATCAGAATACTAAATGTTAATTTGCAATAAAAACCAGCTCTCCTCAAATGCGTAAAATTGTGACAAATGAAAGTTTCCAAAATGTATACTCTTTTATATTTCATTTTAAATACCTCATTGGAAATATCTTAACCATCGCAAAAAAAGCTTATAACCAATTTCACTCATCAATAAATATTTTAAATTTTTAACTATCTACCGGATGTTGCTTAAAATTTCAACACAGTGTGACAGCACTGATCATGCCGCTATATGTGTATCAGGAAAAACCTCTGACAAACCTCATACAAGGTAGAAGGTAACAGGGATCTAACCCATTACTTACCGAATGCTAAGCAGATTGTAACCACAGATCCAACTAGCTCGGTATTGGTATTGAAAGTCCTAACTAACAAAAGATTTACCACCTGGACTAAAGCGGTCTTGTTAAACCGTACTAAACTATGGTTACTGAAAGTCCAAGTAGGTTGTTTTATTTCATTTTTGTAATTTATTTACGAATACCTTATAAATAATATTTCTGTAACACTTCATATAATGAGTTAACGTTCGGTAGTGTATTAGATGTATTTTACGGATTGCCTTCTCATGTTCGTTTAACGAAAATGAATTACGCACACAAATAAATGTTATTTACATTACTCCGTGATCCCTCTACTCCTCTTAGTTATTATCCGGCATTTCCACCACCATCAAAAATCACTAGGATCTAAATATTTAAGCGTTAAACACATGTGTCAAATAAAAATACAAATGCTTCTCAAGTTTTGGAGTTATCACTGACGAAGCAAACTCATATTTACCCCCATTATTCTGTACTCTGTACGTCTACCCTCACAAAAAATCATAGCGGTCTTGGGGTCATAAATACGTATGTGAAATTTAAATGCAATCTCTTTTAAAGTTTTTGATATATCGCGTTCAAAAAATCCACCACAGACACACATGTATGTATGCACCCAGGCACATACGAATACACGACCACACGCGCAAGTATACACACAGACAAATGCTTATTTTAGTTACATATGTAATGCTGAGATAATATTTTGGTTATACTTTTATTATGCGACTATCTGTAAAACGCTGAGACACCCGCATACATACAAGGGCGACGGATGAATAGACGAGCAGACGGACGGACGGACAGACGGACGGACACGAACGGGCACGGACATATGGATGCGGACACGTGAACACGGACACACAGACACAGATCCACGGACTCGGTTGTAATGCAAAAGAAGTAGTAACGTTTGGGCAATTCAGATAAAATTACGGTTGTATAAAGAAAGAATTATTTTGTTTACTTACATTTAATTATAATTAATTCCTTAGTGGTTACATTGTTAACACAAAGGATAAAAACCAAAAGCTCAGGCTAAGACACAAGACTAAACCGTAAGCAAGAGAGTGCCATATCGCCCCACTTTCCTTTTATACCTTAAAACAGTTATTCTCCTCTTTGACCAAGACTGTTCACAAAACTTTCTCATCCGAACACTGTTACTACCACATGGGATCACAGACGCACATACACTCGAGTACACCGGCAACCGAACACACGGACAGGTGGACACATGGTGACACGGACGACCAGACACATGGGTACACCAGTACAAGAATACCGGAACACGCGGATCTACTGGAACACGAACACACAGAAACCCGTATGTAATGTAATGATGTGTGTTATGTTTTGGTAATATTTGGAAGATTATAATTAGGATTGTATAAGGAACGGATTATTCTGTTTATACTTACATTTAATTATAATTAATTGTTTTACGGGTACATTGTTAACAGTAAGTTAAGAGCCAAGGGCTCAAGCTAAGACGTAAGGTTAAACCGTAAAATAGACAGCGTCACATCGTCCCACTTTCTCGTTTATATTATTTTACAAATGTCATTCCCTCCCTGGTAAATGTTTAACTTGACAAATATTTGACTTTAACTTCCCATTTACCAAAGTTCTTCACCAAACTTTGCTATCCTAATACTATCACTACAACACGGACAACCTAACACACGTCTACTCGGAAAAACGGACAGACGGACACACGGACAGACGGGTACACGGACATCCGATCACACGAGCACAAGGACACACAGAACCTCGGACATACGGGCACACAGACACACACGTACATAGACAACCGGGCACCTCAACACACAGACAGACTAACCCATGAAAACGCCGGACACACGTACACTCAGACACCCGGATGTAGTGATTTATTATGTTTGGATAATTTTGAATACTATAATTAGGGTTACATTGGGGAAGAATTATTTTGTTTACTTGACTTTTGAGGTTTAATTTTAATATATTTTTAGCGGCTACATTGGTCGCAGTAAAGTTGAAAGCCAAGGGTTCAAGCTAATATACAAGACTAAACCGTAAGCAAGAGAGTGACACATCGTCCTATTTTTTCTTTTATACTACCCTAAAACTGTTACTACTTCTACTACAACACGAACACATGAACAAGGACAATCGAGTACACGGGCAAACGGTCACAAGGACACAGACATACACATATTGGCACATAAATACACGGGCACACGGACACACGACACACGGACGCGTATACACAAACCGGTATAAAGGCATATAAAGACAGACGGACAACACAAGGATACAGGCACGCAGACTCACAGGCACACAGACACTTGGACACACAGGCATACGGACTCTCGGACAGAAGGTCACACGGATACATGGTCACATGGACACCGGCAAATGCGTTTGACTTTCCAATTATCATTCTGTATTATTCATTCATTATATAAAAACACTCAGGGTAAGTGACATACCATTTAAAAAAAATTGTTTTTGTTTCCCCCGAAAGAACGCTTCGGTTTACGTAATATTTGTGGGTAAGGTAACGTTTGGTAATGTTATTATTGAACTTTTATATGTGATTATTCTTTAATCTGATTAACCTTTCACTTCCATTTAATAATATTTACAATGTTACATTTACCTTATGGTTTACATTTATATACTATAATCATATATTCCGAGTTTCCCGATCCCTTTACTTCAAATAACAGGGGTATCGTTGAAATACGATTAGATTGGCATCGACAAAGATTTCAAATGTGATAAGATACTACGTTAAACTCTCAAATAGACCGCTTTGTTTCATTAGAAAAACATCAGCTTTCTCAGCTTGATTATATAACGTTATCCAAACAACTAATCTTAGAAATTTCTGGAGATTATTCAATATAAACAAAGAAGGATATACACATAACCAATGACCTCCTTAAGACTTGATCGAATTTATTGCTCCCAAAACTTATAGTATCTCAGGCGCAATCTGCAACAAGAAGGATTTCTTTGTCAGATCACCTCGCAGTATCAGTGACTTTTACACTTTGTAAGACCATCTCTCGTCCACCTTACTGAAAGTTTAATGTAGTAAGATGATGAGATCGGTTAAAAGGAAAAACGACAGGAATCGTTATATTATATCAGACACAAAATAAACAAAGAAGATACACGGCATACATCCATAAAATCAGCTGTAACACGCCACACCCAACCATCTACTCAAAAACGAAGAAATCTTCTGCTAAGGAAAGAGGCAATAGATGCATATCACAGAGTTAGTTAACATGGACTGACTGACTGAAAGTACGATAAGGTCGTTGAGTCGGATCGCCCAACAATAAATAAAAGACCAAGTAATTCGTTTAAACTGTTGTCTGCGTTACTTCATGAAATAAGCTTTTAGATGGTATTCCAACGTTATGTAAAAATGTACCAACATGTACCAAAACCGCTCTAGTCTATCACAAAATGAAAAAAAGTTTCTAGGCGAACGTCTTTCAATACGTAGAATAACATTCGCTCTTTATCATTAAACAAAAAAAATCGCACCAGGCATTCAGTCTAACTGCTCAATTGTACACTCATTTCTGGGTTCAATTCAAACACTTCTTTCTAAACACAGCCACAATTGAAAGTAACCAACTACCAGATTCGGCATCCAAAGCTGTAACAGTAGTACTACTAAAAAAGAATAAACTGTTAGAACTAAAACATTGAAGTTCTCACATCACTTCTTACCAGAGGTTACATTATCGCGAAAGTTTTATCATCGAGATTATGAACAGTCAATAACATTATCGGACCAAATCTTTCAATGTTTGATTTAATTCGTTTGCACCGTGAACTAATCTATTACGTAAAAACACAAGACGCTCCTTGGAATAGTCAATTTAAATCAAAAACCTGCATTCGATAAAATAGTTCGCAAGTTCCTTTTCCATGTTTTAGAAGCAATTAATATCGGAAGTAGCTTTATGAACAATGTCAAACACTATTAGCCACATAAGGTTGGGATGAACACTCTCTATAGTGATATTTTCTTAAAGTGAAATTTCGGTACTCAAAGTCATACGCGGATAATGTTCACGTCAAACATACAGGACTAGGTCAAGAAAACTTGTTACACTATATGTGCCGAACAATCCCGTTCTAAACTTAATCTAACAGAGTATAATGGTTTTTGGGCAGGTAACTGGAAGAATAAAAATGACACTCCCCTCAATTTTCCCTCGCGAAGTGAAATTACACTACTATGGATAACTTTATTAATGTTAAAGATTAATGCACAAACAATCCGCACTAGCCTTTATCCCAATAAGGCGACTATCCAAAACGGTATCCCAATTATTGTCTTAAAGAAATGTTCCCCCGAACTATTACCAGTCCGTGTCCTCTAACCACCGACCGATTAAAGTCATGGAAAAAGGCATCGATCATCTTTCATTGAACTTAACAAGCTCTTTAGTGACCACCAATATAGGTTTATGCAGAGTGGTTCCAACAGGTGATCTTCTTTCGTATGTGACTCACAAGTTTGGAGCATTACATTAAAACAATTCAGCGAAACAGTTATAGTCGATTTAGCTATCTGAAAGGTATTTGATCAAGTTTGGCGTAAGTGTCCACTTGCCAAACTCACCTCGTTTGGATTGACTGATACGTCATCAACTGGGTTTCCTGTTTCCTTGGTAAGAAACGAATACGTGTCATACTTGATGGCTTCTTTTTAAAATAAGTTAGGATGCCTGTCAGCTACTAAAGAAGCTGCTGATAAAATAAGATTTTTGTACAGACCTTTTTTTTACTAACAGTATTCCTGAACACTGGGAAGTGGTTAGGAACTGGGTAGTGCATTTCATAATCGCCGTGTGAGAAATGTAGATTGCGCCCATTCAGTGTGATAAGATAGTGTTTCTAGCGAAGATGCCCTGCGAAGGTATTAAGGAGTGTGTTTCGGGGGCGCACTTGCCATTGTAATAGTGATAGAACAAAGAAAGAACCGAAACTGTTCTTCAATGTTCAAGAGACTTTAGGTCAGAAGTTAGAGACGGGTCATTTATAGTCTTATAGCTCCTTTTTGAATGCGGTTTGCCATATCAAAGGCGTATTGGGGAGCACTGGCCCCGAGGTGGGAATTGTAGTCCAGGTGAAGTGTAATGTGGGGCTTATCCAGTAAAAGTGGTTGTTGCGATGTAAAGTACTGTTTAGATCTGTATAGAAAGCAGCTGTTTTGCTGGCTGACAAAAGGTAGTCAAGCCATGAAAGGTTCGATGATACGGACATTCCTAATATTGAAATATAGCTTGAAAACTTGAGATCGGTCTTTCTTGGCGGAGACAAGGCAGCACTGGGTTTTTTCGCCGTTGAACGTGAATAGATTATTCCTTCCCCCTTCAAGGATATGTTCTAAGTTTCTGTTGATTGAGGCTGAGATTTTCACTTTAACGTCCTGACTAGACTTATTGTTGCGGAAAAACTGATAGGAACTACAATGTAGAGTGCTGTCGTTTGCAAAGCAATAGATCCGGTTAGTTGTTGAGGAAATGAGATCATTTATGTATATATCAGAAAAAGTGCGGGAGCTATCATTGATCCTTGGGGTACGCCCGCGATAATCGTAGTTTCTTTCGAAAAGCAACCATCGACGACAACATGTATACGTCTTTTGTCAAGAAAGCTAGAGATCCAATTGATGAGCGTGATATGCCGAACGAGGTGTTAGTCCAAACTTGGGTGACATATGAAAGAAGATATTCCGTTGAAGGACTCTGCCTGAACCCATACTGGTGGTCGCTGAGAAGTTTATTGGACTCAAGGAACGAAAGTAGTTGATGGTTGATGGCTTTTTCCATCATTTTTGATAGAATGGAAGTGATAGCTGTTGGTCAATAACTTGAGGGATCGATTTTATTACGCTTTTCAGGAATAGGTTGTATATTTGCCAACTTCCACGATGAGGGAAACTCTCCAGATGACATGAGGATCGAAAAGGGTTTGGACAATACCAGTACTAGCGCAGGGGAGTATCCTTTAAGGACGATAACTGGAATACCGTCAGGGTCAGTCGCCTTATTTGAGCCAAGTTTATCGATATTTGATTCTAGGAGTTTGTGTCGAAAGTGAATTGGTTTCATAGCGTATGGGGTACGTTTTAAGCGGCGGCACAATTTTATCAGAATCATTGAGACATGAATTTGATTCAAAGTAATCGGTAAAGAGGTTGGCTTTGTCAGCAGGATCAACTGCCACAGCTCCGTCATCAGACGTCATGGGGGAGAGTAAGATGCATTAAAGTTCTTACTAAAGGCTTTAGCTAATGATCAAAAGGACATGAGACTAATTCTTCGCATTTACGTTCTTCAAACATCTTTTTGGCCTTGGTGATGATGCATTTGCAACTATTCCTTGCGGCAATATAGTCGGCGTGATTTTCGACAGATTTATTTGTTTTCCACTTGGTATGGAGCTTACGCTTTTGCGATATTCCATCAGTGCAAGCCTATTAAACCATGGTTGGTAACTGAATGACCTACGCGATTGTGTCCTTTGGGAATGTATAACTCCATGCCCGTCAAGATACTTTAAATTTATTGCCTTTAAAGCAATACTCACGCAGTTTGCTCCAGTTAGCTGATTTAAAACACCACATAGTTCTATCTGTTTTTCAAATAAAAGTGGGATTTGGTAGAAATGAAGTTATTTCGATTAGGTAGTGGTCTGATTGATCAATTGGGGAAAGGAATCTTATTTTAAAGACAAGTGGGTTAGATGTAAGGAGTAGGTCCAGGAGATGTGAAGAATGGAAAGGGTTATCAGGGGTTCTGGTGGGTTCGGGAATCATTTGTGTGAGGTCACAGGATACGGCAAATGCTTCTGCACTATGATCTGCGGGATTAGTTGTAGATGAAAACCGTAACCAATTGGAGTTGTGGGCATTAAAATCTCCCAGAATCGAGATATCCCAAGATAGAAACTGTGATAAAAGTAGTTTATTTTCAGACTAAGGTAAACAAAGAGATCTTTGAAGTTATTATCATTGGGTGACCTAAGATCTAAGCAGTACTTTACCTCCAGACAACTCTTTCTGTTATATAACAGCCAAATTATACCTCATGTAGAATATAATTCTCACCTCTGGCTTGAAGCTCCCCAATAGACTCCTGATATCGTTGATCGTATTCAAAAAAGAGCGATTAAACTTTATAAATGACCCGCCCTTAACTTCTGGCATATAGTCCCTTGATCATAGAAAAATCGTTTCAGTTCTTTCTTTGTACTATCGGTATTACAATGACTATTGTGTTGCTGAATTGTATTCTTTGATACCATCACGGGCCACCTTTGCTAAGAATACCCGATTTGCTTACTCACATCATCAAAATGCAGTACGAATCTCCACTTGTACCAAACGGGCGCAATCCATATTCTTATACACGGCTTCTAAATTCTGGACTGATTTTCCTAATTTTAGCTTTCCTCTCACTCCTGCCTGTTCGGGGTCAGAATTATTTAAAAAAAGTATGCTTATAAAACAAACGGGCCTCAGGCTAAACTCGCCGAATCCGTTGTAAGACGTGAAAGGATGCTTAAAGAACTTTATATTTACCATTAATGAAGCACTGCACTGCACCACTGCAATTTAAATGTTCGCTAAAATGTCGTAGAGCTAAATGATTATAATCTTGAATGGACGCAGAATCCCACTCGGTAAATAAATAGTTTAATTCCAAACTCATTAATTTAAATTCAATCCAAGAACTGAATAAACAGACGTTCAATAATTTGGGAAACGCTTCCTAATGTTTGAGTCACTAAGTCATATTACAAAAGGCAATGACTAAAACTATTTCTATAATTCTCGTATAATTTACACAATTATTTACTCTTACAAAATGCGTAATAAAAACTAAATAACTCCAACCCAACTTTCAAAATGCATTAATTAAAATGTAAAAAGAAAAAGCTCTATACTGTTTGATTGAAAACCCAAACATTCAATAAACAATAATCAAGATCAAAATGAACGTTAGTCTTATTGCAACTAAAGGTCTTTGTAATAGTTCTGAGATAAAAACAAACGTAAACACAAAACACAATAACGGAACTCATCAAATACGGTAATTAATTAAGTTACGTTACTGTATTGTACTACGCAATTAAGAAAGCAGTGTAATGATTATACATTCTAATAAATTTGATTTTAATTAAGATACATTATCAAAACTCATAAAACTGTAACAGCTATTTGCAACACGCTGTTGTCTCTCATTAAATGGGCTAAAAACACTACGTTCATAAATATTTTTTTAATTTTCAAGTGATTTCTTTATCCTTGAATATTACGTTAAGTTAACACATAAAATTCTCATTCAATTAGTTTTTGTCACATCAAATAATTTTACTCTATCGTTTTTTACATACATTTTATATTGAACGTCTAATAAATTCATTTTAAGAGAAAGTTAGTTTAATTTAGTAAACTCAAACTTCAATTTAAAAAAAAACACTATCATAAATGGGGATAGTCAACGTCTTTCAAAATAAAACGTTAAGTTTAACAAATTCTGTTCAAAATAATCAAACTGTAATTATTACATTTCTCCACAAACAAAATCAATATCTTAATTATGTTCGCTTCTCTACCTTTTTAATCTTACTCTAGTCTTAAAATATCTAGATGAATGAATATCCAACGTTTTCAGTAAAATTACTATTTAATGAAAATGAACCAAAGAAAAAAAAAGAAGGCCGAGAGATCATTTCGATAATCCCAAAATGTAATAGTTTTTCAATAAACAGGTCCCTACTTTTAGGGGATGTCCATTCCAGTAGTCCTTTAGAATTTTTTGTTTTACGTCAAAATTCAGCGCAACTCATATTTCCAACAAGCATGATGTGAAAACAGATCGTCCTTCATATTACTAACGCTGTTACATTGTTTATCAACAAAACCAAAAGTTCTCTTCATTCAATCAACACTTCCCTTACTTAAATAGCTGTAATCTTTGCCAAAATTATCCTTTAGAATTTATTTTACACATATTATTCGTAGCTATCTGGAACTTTAATGTAATCTGTAAGTTAGTTTTCATCTAAAATCATTACTTTACAAATTGTCCACTTTTAAATTTCTTTAGGAATGCTGAGTTACCAGAACAAAACTGCACAAAAAATTAATTCGGCGCACTGCTCGTTTTTGCGTCCATTTAAATTGTACTTAAAGCACGTGAATTTATTACATTGTAGTTATTTTATACTTAAATAATCTTCATTGCGGTAAATTTCTATTTAGTTCATCATGGTCAATATAATACACTACTGTACGCGTTTTTGGTAGTACTTAAGTAAATAAAATCACCCACACACGTAAAAAAACGCTGCTATCGGCTATTCAAACGCGAAAATCTGAACAGACAACACATCGCACTAGCGTCAAAATTTGGACTATGTTGTCTAACTACCCCTCCCGCGTATTTATAGCAGCCATACCTCATCATCTCTCTTAATATTTTTGAGCACCAAATTCAAAGTGGCTTATTCAAAACTTAAATTTACGGTGATATAAACCCAAAAATTATCCACCATCTTCGTTCTAGTTGTGCTAGAAGTAGAAATCAATACTTGTCAATGTCAAGAAATTCATCTATAGAGTTTTCTAAATAATTTCAATTTAAACCGTACAAGAAAACTAATCTCGCCTTTTTATAATTTCCATCGCAGTATCTGTACTTTATCAATTAATTTGATGTACTTTTAAAAGTCATTAATCATTGATTAAAGTTCTGAAATATGTAAAATCTTAACCAATGTGTTCTAAAATACTAAGCATGACGGAAAATTACTGAATTAATATTAAAATGTCGTTTCGGTAATGAAACTCATTTGACGTAATATTTAACCCTAGAGCACTAACCTGCGTAAAATTTACGCATGTCGTTTGAGTTTGCCCATATAGCATGTCAACGGTGTGGAGGGGAGGGGGGGGGGGGGTCGCCTACCTCTATTATGCTTCTAGCACTCTGTCAGTAGTTAGAAGCTGTTGCATTGAAGTGCATGCGATTTGGTTTTGTTTCTCATAAGAGCCGAATACTAGACAATACTACGTGAATTTTACGCATGGTTATGAATGCCCCTAGTAGTGCAAGTGAGGAAGTACTTCGCATAATTATTTATACCCGTCATGTGGGTATAAAAATTCATTCACTGTTTTATATATAACTTTATTATTACCAAACCTACCAAATTGAAAATGCTGATGAAGAGTTGCTGCGCTTGATTTTAAATTCTGATGAAGCAGATGATGATATTAAGAGGATGTCCGACGATAGTGATGATAATTACATCCCAGAAGCATATGAAGCTGAGGATGAAGAAGAAGCAAGTATGGGTGCAGTAAGGCAAGCGGTTTATCCAAACTAGCAAAAAAATTTGAACTCAGAAGAATGTCGATAATAGTTCAGCTGACGAACAGAGTCCTAATTTTAACATTTCCAGAACAAGCAAAGATGCTTGGAAAAAATAATTGCAAGTGGAAAACTCATAAAATCTTGATTACTGGTAAACATCCGCAAAGAAAAATTATCCATGTGCAACCAGGTCCTTCAGTAAATGCTCGCTCCTGCACTGAACCAATTGATTGTTATAAACTTTTTTTTACAGACGAAATAATAAATAAGTTGCTTGTGCACAAAAATGAAGAGATTTTTAGAAAAATACAGAAGTATGCGCTGAAAAACAAAACAACTGTATTTAATCTGACTTTGGCGGAACTAAATGCTCTGCTGGGACTAATTATTTTGGCTGCTGCTGGATTGTTATTTGAGTCTGCATTTTCTGAAGCCAGGCATCTTGCTACAATGTCTCGAGATCGCTTCAATTTTCTCATTAGCTGTCTGAGATATGATTACACGGGAGGAACGAAAATCTGTGGTGACTAAATTGGAACCAATTTCAGAAGTCTGGGATATATTTACGAAAAATTGCAGAGAGAATTATAAAGCTAGCGGTTATGTAGCTATAGACGAACAGCTGGTAGCTTTCAGAGGGAGGTGTCCCTTTCGAATGTACATTCCGTCAAAACCAGATCGATACGGCATAAAAATTATTATGATGTGTGATAATGCTACCACATATACCTTACTTAGGAAAAGGAACAGTTCCACAAGGGCAAGCTGCCGCTGAATATTTTGTAAAAAAGCTAACAAAAACTATCCAAGGATCCAACCGAAAAGCAACAATGGATAACTAGTTTACCAGTGTACCACTTTTCCAATTTTTGTTGAAACAAAGTAAGCTGACAGCCATTGGAACCGTAAAGAAGAATAAAAGAGAAATTCCTCAGGAATTTTCTGACCTAAAATTTCAAAACAGAAAACCAGCTACATCACTGTTCCTGTTTCACAATGATTTGGTTGCAGTATCTTACAAGCCAAAAGCGGGCAAGATTGTTCTATTACTTTCTTCTGCTCATGAAAATGGAACCATTGACGATGACTCCAAGAAACCTCATATTGTGCTGGACTATAACAGGACAAAAGAGGCAGTGGATACGTTTGACCAAATGTCCTAACATGAATTGCAGTAGAAAGACGATGAGATAGTCATTGTGTTTCTTCTATAACGTAATGAATATTGGCATAATCAATTCTTTCGTAATTTATACACATAACCTTTTACGGAACCACCAAGGTAGTAAACCAGTTTCCAGATTAGATATGTTAAAATTTCATTGTCAGCTAACCCAAAACTGGCAACCTGAACGTTTACTCTGTACGACATTGCCGTCATATTTACGTTCTATAATTGAAGGGGTACTTCAAGGCAAATCATCCACGAAAAGCAAGTCCTCATCTTTACCAACACCATCAACTTCGCAGGAGCAATCAAGCACAACATCTCAGAAAGGAAGTAGAAAATACTATTCTGCCTGTTCATACAAAAAAAGGAGGCACACCAATACTTACTATCTCAAAAGCTAGAAACCAATATGCGGTGAACATCAACAAAAAATATGCTATTCATGTTTCGATGAATATAAGTAAAGTAACAGTTGTTTATTGGATTTTATTGCTTGATTATTTCGTATCAGTTTTACCAGTTCCACTATAAATGGTGTGTCTTGAAGAAATAAAAGTTTTATATGACAATTTTACGCGATAGGTAGTGAAAATTTGGAGGAGTAAAATTTACGCATGGTTATTAATAGACAACACTTTACGAAGGTTAGTGTTCTAGGGTTAAACAATGAGTTAACATTTTATATTAGTCTTAAAATTGGGCTTTATACTTTTCCCACAAAATTTATAAAATGTTTACGATATTCGCCTTCAAATCTTCTAAAGTGCAATAACATATAAATGTAATTTTTTTGAGTACAAACTTATTTAATAAGTTACCCCTATGTTATATGTAAATCATTCTGTAATTATTTGCATAAGTTTCAAATGACAATTTTTCATACCCCTGACAAAGTTTTAATTTTACAAAGTAACATTAAATGTATCATTATGATTATTTTAAATTGGTCTAATACTCCGTTTTATTTTCAAATATTTTAATTTGTAGCGTTAATTAATACGTACTCTATTCCACTGCTTTGTGTACAATTTCTACCCATTTATTTAATTTTATATTTCAAAATAATTCTTGACGTGGTCGTAATTTTATCGAATATTTGTCGTTAATTCCGAAATTATAAATTATTCTGTAGTACCGGACTTCTGAAGTGTAGTATTATAAGTTCATGCAATTAAATTTGAACGCATACATTTTTGGGAAGCCTTTCGATTCTAACGTTTTTACTTCGTCTTTTGCGTATTCGGAAAGTATTCGAAATTCTTACAAATGGTGAAAGCATTTAGAATCCTTCAATTGAAAACGAAATAAAGTTTTCGGTTTGTTTATCAAATTTAGATGTGATTTACGTATTGGTACTGATAGTAAGTGGAATCCCTTTTACCAATTTGGTTCAGAATTAAGTAGTTCCTTTGTAAATAATAGTTGTTTGTATTGCGTAAATTTTGTTAACCATAATAAGTATTGTCGTTAAAATTGCATCAATGGAAAATTACCGAACACATTAAGATATACAAGCATATTTCGCGGTTTATTAAGACGTTTTAGGCGACGAATTGGTGGAGGATTTCGATAAGATTTTGGTCTTAAAAAAAGAGTATAGCTTTTAGATACGAGGCGTTAAGGTCCACCGTCGTTATGAAAATTTTAATTTCCGGAATATCGGTTACATTGATAACACGCTGGTTACGAAGTGTTTTTTTGGTGATGCAATTTTCCAGTCAGCTTTCAAGCTTAGTTCGTCCTTGGCGCAATTTAAAATTTAAGTAATACGTTTTTATAATTTGTTAATTAAAAGGTAGGGAGATGATAGGGAAGATTGCTGAAACTGAAGGATGTTGAAGTCAGTCTGTTCCAAGATGTAGTGGAAGGCTCACGTTTTTTTGTTTGCGACTTCGCAATGTATTCGAGAGGGGTTAGTGTAGGAGGAGGGAACAAGTTATATCGAACCGAGGGTGCATGGAATATTACCGTATGAATAGGTTCCGCTTCCATTTGTATGGAATATTTTAAAGTTTCGACACACCCCGGGTTATTTGATTGTTTTGTCAATAGTGACAATTTTCGGTTATAGAGGTAATTGGTTTTAGTGTTTTTTTAAGTGCTCAACCATTGTTCTGTTGACCCGTTTTATCGCATTTTGGTTATGCGGATTAATGTTAACGAGTAAAGGGTTGGTTTCGCGTATACTGCGTATACAAACAAATAAAATACAAACCTGCTGTGTATAGTGCCGCTTTAATAAGTTTTAATTTTTAAAGTAGCTATAAATAAAATTATAGATGTGTACATATTGACGTTAACCAGATGGAGAAGTGACCGTAGCGTATGTTTTTTGGGTTAAAGATTCGCCGTTATAAAGTTTATGTGAACATAAATTTAAGAATTAAGAAGCTATTGGTTTCTATCAATCACATACCGAGTGGAGCGATTGCTGACATATTGTTGTGAGAAAGAAACGGAAATTGGATTTGTGCTGTGTGAGGTCTGAATTTATATGCTCTAGTGATTTTGACAAAACGTTTGTGCTTATTAAGACGAATGAATATACCTTTTGTTTGTTTATTTAAATAACGTCCAGATATCAATTCAGGACATAAAGCGTATTCAATCTATGTCATATGGTGTTTATCTGTATTTTATTTTGATTTCGTAACTAAAATTACATCTTACCGTTTGTTAAAATTATTTGTGTTCAACGAAATTATTATTACTGTTCCGATTTGCTCCTTTTTGGTGTGATTTGTTTAAATATTTGAGGTAGATAAATTTGGGAAAATGAGCTTGCAAGTTATCATTTCTGGTAATTTACCTAGTGTTAATTGGAATCATGTGTCATTTTAATGTAATGTGCGTTAATGACTAGATGGTATTATTTCATTTCCGTTTGATATTATTGTAATTTTTTTCCTTCCTCACAACGCTATTTTTAATTACGTTTATTCAAAATTTAAAAGATTAGATGTTTGGGATTGAATTCATTTATTGAGTGATTTACTGGTTTTACCGAAATTGTAGATTTACATAACTTTACGATGACGATTTTGTTTAGTTGTTTTATTATTTAATTCAAGCCTTAACGTAATAATTTTAGAGATAATTAGTCATTCTGATCTGGTTGATAAAATTACAGTTGAAGATAAGTTTCAATAGATATACCGTAACGGAGATTATAAAGTAAATCGGTCGTTGATCGATCAGCTGTTGAGCTTTGCACACGATAGTTTTGAGAGTAGTCGCGACATTTAAAGTTTTTTGATATGAATCACCTGATCAGCTGTCGATTGATTACCTGGATTTGCCAGAAAGGTAAACAGTTTGTTTATTTGTTTGAGAATGAGCTGTGTATTTTCGAATTTAGGAATTACATCCGATTTGGTCGTTTAGTAAATTTTAGGATTTTATACATTTTCGGAGTAATTTATGGAGCAGAATTTTAGTAGAGACGAGGGTTTTATTTTGATTGAGCATTATGGTTTCCTGTTAGGCCACCATAAGACCTAGTTCATGACGAGTATCCTTTTGCAGCGTTGAGTAAGAACCCCGCCCACACCACTGAGCTATGCGATGCGCACAAATTGCCTTTACGGGCTGATGCTCTGATGAGTATTTGGCCTGTTACAACTATCATTATTCATGACATTAGAAGAAACGTTAAAATATCAATGACGCAGCATTACAGAAATGTACCAAAGAAAATGATAGATAACAGCAATGCAGACTATATGAAATCCACATTAGGTAATATCCTAAATCATTACATTAATGAACACTTCGTAAGAATCAAAACCTTCTTTATTGACTTTCTTCTACATCAGAACGCCAATCTACCCAACCGTCAGAATAAGATTAGTTTTAGATGTAACAACAAAAACTGTAAAGGTAAAATCAACACAACAAAGAAGCTTCAACAAGACGTAACTACATATTTGGTCTGCATGAAAACCAGGTTCTGTGTAATCTAAAGATTTAGCTTTCTAGGGTATTTATGTTAAAACAAAGTCTTTTTGTATTGGCTGATTTAACTGTAGCATATATTTTTATGGATTGCATAAGGGTTTATTGAAAGGGTATCAACTCTACAAGTATTCTCCATCTTAACTTTTTTTGGAACACGAATCATTTTTTACCTAGAATTAATTTTAACTTAAATACTACTTAACCTATCTTAAATCTAATTTTGTACTCACGAAGCTCATTAAATTTTGTTTTAAATTTATAGTTTATCTTTTAACGAACTAAAGATTTATTAACTAGTTACAGTTAGTTACCATTTCTTAAACCTAAACTTAGGTACTAAATTATATACAACTAACATCTATTTATTTGTTTACAATTTTTTATCTTTGCACGCAGATATTTTCACTTTTAAATCGAATTGTTCTGTAAAACTTACACATAACGTATTGCTATTCCACATTTTTCTTTGCATTCTACCCAACTTTACCCAACTGTCACTTAACCTCTTACACCTTTTTTGCATTATACTTATTCTTTTCAAGATAATATTGTCGTTAGCTTGAAATGCTGTTCAGGAATTTTCCGTTTTACTAATATTCAAATAGGGGGAAAACCCAGAGTCAATAAAAAGCAGTTAAAAACTCAAGGATTTAAGAAGGAGCCGCAAGTACCCTAGTTGTACACATAATCTCTGACCATAAATAGTTAAACGAACTTAAATTGAAGTTAGGTACAATTTTCTTACATTAACTCGGAGTTTCCAGGTTAAAGTTGAAATTTTCGACTTTAAGTCAGAATTTTCGAGTTTATCTCGAAATTTCAGCATTTAAGTCGGAATTTTCGAGTTTATGTCGGAATTTACGAGCTTCCGAGATGATGTCGAAGTTTATGTCAGAAGTTAAGTCGGAATTGTAAGAAAAAAATTGTATGGTCTTTCTAAGGCTTCGTAATATCCACCTTGAATACCAACGCCTTTCGACCAACGATTTTGAAGTGAAATTACACCCATTTTGTAATGATAAGTTTCATGGTCATTAAAACATTACTACGTTGCAGCAATATTTTCCTCGTCCGACTCAAATATCTTTCCGGCAAGGAAAAGCTTCACCGTAAGGAACAGGTAGTAGGTCTGGCGAATACGGCGGGTAGTGAACAACCTAGAATCGTATTTTATCTCATTTCTCCTGAACAACTGGATTCATGTGGGAAGGCGCATTATTGTAATGGAAGAACACACCTTTCCGAGCCATTTCCAGTATTTTATTAAAACATAATATCTTTAATTTATCCAAAACGGCAACATAACATGTACCGTTAATATTTTGACTCTTTTTAAGGTAGTCACTATATAGTACCCTTCTTTTGTAGGCCGAACTAGGTTTTAAGATGCCGTAAATGTACCAACTAATGTACCTAATCTGTACAGAAGTATAAACAAAAGTCAGCGCATCGCATACTGACAACCAAATTAGGAATGGAGCATCTCACTACTTTATTACAGGTTTGGATATAAATGTAAACAATTTGCTGTCGGGTATTAATCGACACAAGAAAAAAAAATACAAAAAACTTGGCGCTAGTGTTTTAAAACTTGTTTGCGACTGTAACAACCCAAATTTTATTGATTTTTGTAAATAGTATTAATCATAAACGCGAATTTAATTAAATTTTGATTAATGTATTATTGAGGTTCTTACTGTGTTAACTATAGTATGCATCTAAGTGGAACACTACCCTCTTAGGGAGCATCTTAGGTTTTTCCCACTTCTAAGCCCTGATCACGTGTCCAGCATCTTTTATCCGCATCTTACAGAGGGCTTCTGACTGGCCACGCTACACCTCCTATTTCCAATTGGTCGCCAACCAAACCCCTTGTTTCTGATTATTCGACCTACTTTTCCCACGTGACTTTTCCCTCATGCTCATTGTTAGTAAAATATGAAAACATTTATCAAATTTAATATTCTGATTCTTCACATTCGCATTAATCGGATTCTTACAAATTTTTAAGACCTTGTACATACAGGTACCACATACCTTTTACATTTTTATTAGCAAATATATTTTCGCTGCTTTCGTTAAAGAACTAACTGGACGCAGTCGGGTTCCTCACAGCCAACCTTAGTAAAATTATAATTCTGCACGTTTTCTCAATTTTTTAACACCTTGTACATTTTTGTGTTTATTATCTGATAACCAATGCAACATTATTGTACAATAAGATATTTTTTAGTTTGACTTTAATTTTCATGTTTTAATACCCATAAGATGTATAATGAATATTATTATAATATAAAACAGGCGAAAGGTGTTTGGAAATTCTACAATAATAACTCATAATGCCTTAGGGGAATACCTTAAGAAACGCTCGTACTTATTACATAGCCCGAAGGAATTTCTAGGAAAAATTAGTGACTCGTGCTTGTTATGTAATCACTAAAAAATGCCAAGGCGATATTGCATGCTAGTTTGCTGGTTGCTTGGTGTTGATTCACGAATCAGTTTTTGCATGTTTTATTTTGTTTCCGTGGTTTACGAGATTGGCATGTTTGTGTGTTTGCATGTTTGTATGTTACCTACTCTTCTGGTTCGTGTGTTTGTGCGTCTAGACGTTTGTATGTTTGCATGTTTGTGTATGGATGTTTGTTGTATAATTTGCCTTTATTGCTAGTTTCATTATTTTTTGTGGTATTTTAGCTAAATTTTTTATTTGTTTGTGAGTTTACCTGTTTGGGCGTGCATTTTAATAGTTTGTTGGTGTGCGGGTATTCATGTTTCAGAGTTTACTTATTTGCTAGTTTCTTTGTTTTTGTGGGATGCTGGCTAAATTTTTGATTTGTTTGTTCGTTTCTAGGTTGTTTTAGTTGATTTGTTTGTTTTTGTGTCTTTGGGTGTTTACTTATTTGCATTTACTAGTTCGTACGTGTATTGGCTGGTCTTTTGGTATTTCGGTAATTGCGTATTAGCTACTTTGTTTTTTTTTCTTCGTTTGTGTATATAGTTTCTTTAGTTTGTGTACTGGGGATGTTTGTATGTGTATGTAGTTGTGCGTTTGGGTGTTTGTGGGTTCGTTGGCTAATTCATTTGGAGTTTCGTGTTTCAACATTGTTTATTAGTTTCTTTGTGTATGTATTTGCGGGTATACGTGCTTACTTGTTTGCTAATTTCTTTTTTGGGCGTGTTTGTATGTTATCTAGTTTGCGTATTTGTATATTTCATGGGTGTGGTGTTGAGTAGTTTCTTTGTATTAGATGTTTGCGTGTTTGCCTGTGTAGGTGTTGAGTATTTGTCTGTGTGTTTGTGGATTTACGTATTTGAGCGTTTATTTGAATACCAGTTTGTTTCTTTGTTTGCTTGTTTATATGTTCAAGAGGGCACACGTTTACATAAATGATAGTTTTTTGTTTACGTGTTTGTTTGTGTGTTTGAAAGTTTATTGTCATTGAGTAAATTAAAAATTTTATTAAACAGATGTTGACACAGGAAAGACTAGATGTATTTCTGATTTTGAGTGTCAAATCGGATGTTCTAAAAATCCAGATTGTGATTTATTCAATATAGTTTGACTCACTACGTTTTTATAGGTACTTGAAGAAATATTTTTAAACTAGCCATATACCCGTCGACATCGGCGCCATCTAAAATACTAAGTCTCACAATTTAAACATTGAAAATAAAAAAAAATTATAGACTTTTTGGCAAATCTTGAAGGAACTGTTAAGGAATTTCTTGGTCAAACCGGTCTGTAACCGTCTGTTTTCTTTCATTACATTACATATCTATCACGTCATTCCCTTATGGTGTAGCCAGAAACCGTACGTTTCCTGTTATATTTACTTACTATGAACAATTTTTCTTCATATTATCAAACCTTTGCATACCTATTTCGCTTCCTCAAGATTCATTTACCAATTCTGACTCATCCTTGTATTGCTAAAACTATTTATCCTTCTTTTGTTAATCGAGCTTTCTACTATATTCAACTACCATTTTTGAGGTTTTTCACGCCCAGTCTTATCCCTAACCTTGCCTACATATATCAAACGTCAAAGGTTCCCCTTTCACTCCTTCAATGTTACCAAACCAATGAAGCCTACATCCTTCATGCAGATCAACCATAGCCTTTTTTAAACCACACTCATTTATTATGCTTTCATCTCTTACTATATTCAATTTCATTTTAGCACATAGGCTTCACAAAAATCTTGTAACACAGCATTTTTTTACTTTCGTTTGTTTTTCGACATACCCGAGTTTCTTTTCCAGGTAGCACTGATGTGGCAAACACTCTATTGTATATCGCTTGTTTTGCAGCTATACTCATGCTTTTATTCTTCGCGCAGCGTTGCTTAATTCCTTACTCTATTTATCCACTCTTAATTCTTCATTAAGCTTACTCACACTTCCGTATAACTTTTCAAAGCATTTTTGCCAGAATTTCCTCAGTTGATACTCGTCCCATATTATCTCGTTCATA
Organism: Vesta saturnalis; assembly: GCA_036346205.1. Classification (NCBI taxonomy): domain Eukaryota; kingdom Metazoa; phylum Arthropoda; class Insecta; order Coleoptera; family Lampyridae; genus Vesta; species Vesta saturnalis. The sequence goes on from JARFJB010000865.1 coordinate 340,635, forward strand.
CTATCCAGCACTTCTATTGCGTTCTGCTTTACACCTACTTCCAGGAAAGTTTCTTATTTCCCTCAAAATCGTTTTTAATTTTCCCATTCTCTCCCGTCCTCAATTCCTATTCACTTATCCTTGCTGCTTCGATCCCTTCTTTCTCAATATGTATGCTTTATATAACCGTCTCTTGTCAGCCTCATTTTTTGTAATAATTTCCATGCACACGTCTGCGTAGTATGTAACTGCCTTTTTACAGATTCACTTTTGCGCACACCTATTCTCGTTCCTCCACATATCTGTGCAGCACAATTGACAACCATCTCTTACAAACACAGCCACGCACTTTCAATGTGACCGTTTATCATTCGCTCATTCCATATCATTTGATTCACACTCAACTCTAAATGCTTTTGCATGCCTAGTTCTTTTACATTCACCTCTCCATCTTGTGTACATATGAACACTGTAATGTTTAAACCTTGTATTAATTAAATACAAACATACACCATTCTCATTTTTGAATTTCAAAACTTTCCTGGAATGCATTCCCTTTCTCTGTACACCCAACCATTTATTCGAATCTACCAAGAAAGTCATTCTTTCACTTGTCTTGCACACATTCAGTACGTTCTCTACGTTGTTTCAGATATTCTCACATTCCTGGTCGCTTTCTCAATCCACAAGCACGTAACATTCAATAAAAAAAATCTTTCGAAATTCCACTTTCATTCTAATTCACATTAGCCGATACGAATTCATACTGTGTAACACACTTTTCGCTCTTTCACTTACAATCACTTCTCTTGCACAATACATTTCCTAACCCTGAGGACAGCGCCACATCCATTTTTTCAATTTTGTCTCTGATACGCACAGACTATTGAACATATCGGTTTCGTCCCACTTGCAGTGGGTGTTGGCATAAGTTAGTCTACTTTTTCAAATGCGGCCACTTTTCTTGTTACCCCAAATACCCAATGTAGTTCTGCGCGAGCTAAGATTTCTATCCATAAGGAACTTTGTAAGCCAGCAAATCGGTGCTTGTTTTACGGTCAATAGGAGACCTATGAGTACACGATAACTGAAAACAAAAAAGCATGCAGAAATAAGACGGTGAAAAAACCAAAAACACGCAGGGAAACAAGATGGTAGAAAACCAAAATGTCTTAAGAAAAAAAGCTATGGGTCTGAGTGTCTAGGGTTGAGGCTCTGCATTAGGCTACGGAGCCCCAGGGTTATCCTATGTGACGGTATAGGACCCTAGCTTTGGAATGCTTTTTCAAATGTTTAGCCGCCTGCCAATTCTTTTAAAATATTCCACTAGATGGAACCACGATCAGTGCCTATTACAGGAAACTTGCGTTTGTGTTTCAAAATTTACCACTAGATGACGTCACAAACAAACACATGGGGATCCTCTGCAGTGGAACTAAGACTGCGCAAATTGCGAAGCCCTATAAGTATGGGGCGCCCAGTACTAGAATATTATTTCAAATCTTAAGTTTTCCCGCCATAACAAACAAGAGAGCCTCTGCATTGGAACTTAGCCTTTGTGGCAAGTTTTGGAGCACTACGAGATAGTATGGGGCCCCATTATTGATACACTATTTGAAAGGTAAGTTTTTCCCACATAACAAACAAGGGGGACTAAGACTCTAGGACTAGTTTCGGATCCCTAACTAGGAGATAATATGGAGCCACAGTATAAAAATTCTATTTCAAACTTCACGTTTTTCCTAAATAACAATCACAGAGATCTACCTCCACTTTTAAAATATAGCGTTAGATGAAGGTACGATCGGCCTCTATTACAAAAACTCCCATTAGTTTTAAAATACAACACTAGACAGGACCGCAAACCAACAAAGAAAAACATAGAGTCAGAATGCAATGCCTTAGACCCCCAACCGGGCTTAAACCAACCCACCAATCAGAGCACAAAGCCTGTGGGCTGAGCATACTCTAAGGACCAACCAGATGCTAGAATCTGAAAGTGTCCTTACGCCCCCAATCAGAGCGCGTGGCCTGCGGCAGTATACGGACTCAAGGACCAATCAGATGAAAGTGGGCGAGGCCAAGGAGGACAACGTTATAAAGTGCCGGTGTTCTACTCCTATGCGGTACGCTGACTTAAACATTGAAAGCACCAATTCAGTTGTGCGCTTTGGCATTAATAAAAATGAAAAATCGTCATATAAATAAGAACGTAGTGAAACACTTTATTATTGGCATACTGTTTGAATTACTTAAGAAACATTAGTAGTGTGTAGCAAGTCAGTAAACTATACAAGATGTTTAATACGAAAGTTCTACATGTTTTATTGTGAATGCTTCTATAGACGCCGTTGCACGGCAATCGCCGTTAGACTAATTGGTTTAATTAAAATATTCCCGTAAGTTAAATTTTATACTTACACACATTATTGCACTGTTTTTAGCAACAACCTGGCATTATTAATACGTTTTTACCTCCAAATTAACCGGGTTAGATACGGTTTTATTTGTTGATTAGCCTTAGGTCAGTCTTAATAGCTGGAGCGTGGAAATGTATTGTTTTCCTTAATAACCCCGTCTATTTACTTTCACAGAATAGAGGAATTAGCGTAGATTTAACCAAAAGTTTATTAAGAACAACTTTGTGGTATGATAGGAAGAAAAAAAAGAAAACAGCGTATGCGTAACTAAAGTTTAGTAAACAGGTAAAAAAGTTAATAACGTTAGGACACTGTAATACATGGACTTTGAATTATATTTGAATATTATATAATTCACCCATCTCGTAAATGGGATGAAAGGAATTAAAAGTAAACTATTTAATTACAAAGGGCAACTTTAAATTTTAAAAAAGGGATACAATATGTACGCCTTTTGAATACATTGTACCAATATATTGTCAAATGCTCTTATTATTCTAAACCAAAGCACAGGCTTTCTAATTTCAATTTCAAAATGTACTTTCAGCCCCTATTACCCTTATACATTTTATACTACCTAACCCTTTCCTGCATGGTCATTAAATTCAAATATCCTATTGTAAATTAATAAAGTTTCTCATTTTCTATTTGATCTCCGATTTATTATCAACTTTCTATATCTTCAAAAAACATTGTAGTCGATATTGTCATTTTTAGTTTTGAGTATTTTAGTGCATATCCATAAAAGTCAGTCGTTATGCAAATTTGTTCTACAACAATTAAATTAAACAATTATCGCATATACTATCAACAGTGTTGCTCACATTTACAATACTTTAGGCCTTCCATTTACCAAATAGAGGACATAAGAATGTATTTCTTTCCCCTTTACAAAAGGAGTCAGCCGACTCGAATAACTTTATAAATTTATTAGATTTAGATTATAACTTTTGACGTTTGTAGGTTACTTAAATGCAAATGCTTATGAATTAAAAAACTCTTACTCTCTTTCCAGATTCAAATCTTTATTCTATTGCTTACCATTCATCCTAGCGCGATCGGCAACCGAGACAACAGAAAAGGCTTCTTTTATAATTTGTAATAAATCCGAACTGGAAGAAATATAGTCAAGTTTGTTTTAATTTATGCATATTATGAGATGCAGTCCAAAAAATGAAAATATTAATATAATTTGTTAAACCGAATTAATGTGTAATCTAAATTAACAAATTACTTACATAAATACTAACGCATGTTACGCATTTATTTTAGTTCACCCTCAAATTTAACGTATTTTCTGATGTTATTTTTATTACTCCGTAATGACTATCGTCCAAAGAATATTCTTCTGATGAACTACCACCGTCGGTTATTATCAGAGGAGCGATATCGCAAGCATCTATGATTGTATTACTCCGTAATTCCTACACCGACCTTAACCAAATTTCACTTGAATCTGGACATTTAGGTCTTAACTACGTGTCAAATTTGAATGCAGGTGATGTACAAGATTGTTACTTAAGGCGTCTAAAAATAAATCATATTTACTCCTTTTAGGCACACACACTTGCCCACGCACGCATGCAACCACGCTCGTGCGTATACACACACGGTATCAGACACAAACGCATGCATGCACGCACACACAACCATACACACACACGCGCACGCGCGCACACACACACAAACATACAAACACGCACAAACACACAGGCACACGCACATGCATACGCACACACATACACCATTTTGACATTTCTGCTAAATTTGAATAGAATCATTTGTCAAGCTTTTGAGATATCGCGTAGGTAAGATTTATCTCAGGCATGCACACGGGCGTGCGCACACACACACACACACAACACACACGCAAACATATCTGCACACGCACATGAACAAGCACACCCATGCGCACACCCACACGCACACACACTTGCACATACATTTTTTTTAATTTTAGACCCCATTTGTGTCTAGATATTCTGAAATTTCTGCCACATTTAAATGCAATCACTTGTCAAGCTTTTAAGATATTGCATACGAAAGATTCACACACACGCAAGCACACATATCTACGCACTCAAGCATGCACGCATACATGCACGCGCACACGCACACACACGCACACGCACGCGGACACGTACACACACGCACACGTACACGTACTCGCACACACTCACAGGCAATTTGACATTTTCCAAAAAAACATTTTTTTGAACTTTAGACCCCACAGGTGTGAGTTTTGACATTTCTGACAAATTTAAATGCAATCGCTTGTCAAGCTTTTGAGATATTGCGTACGAAAAATTCATCTCAGACACACACGCACGTAAGTGCACAGATATCTTCGCACGCAAGCATGCACGCACCCGATACATATGAAAATTCTAAGTCAAAACGTTAAATTGAATACTTTTTAAGTATCCCTCGTATACATGTAAATTTATATTTATATTTATTTATATTATTTCATCATCAATATCCTCTATGTATTCTATTAATACTTTCTCTTTAAAAATCGTATTTAAACATTCATCAATAGGTTTAAATTTTACTACTTCAAATCGGTAATTTATGTTTAATAAAAATAGTCTGTTATCAGTGTTCGGAATTCCACTGACTGTCAAATAATTCAAAATAGTTAAAAGAAAATTTTGTAATCGATCTAGCTCATTACACAATTTCAAAACGATCATTAAGCTCAAAAATATTCAAAGATTAATTTCAATTATCAATAGATGTAACCCATTAGGTAAATTTACACAGGTTAATGCTAATGTTAATGCTAATTTTATCTCAGCTGACACAAATAAAAAACAAAATTAAATTAAATAATGAATATAATATATTGTGTGTGTGTGTGTGTGTGTGTGTGTGTGTGTGTGTGTGTGTGTGTGTGTGTGTGTGTGTGTGTGTGTGTGTGTGTGTGTGTGTGTGTGTGTGTGTGTGTGTGTGTGTGTGTGTGTGTGTGTGTGTGTGTGTGTGTGTGTGTGTGTGTGTGTGTGTGTGTGTGTGTGTGTGTGTGTGTGTGTGTGTGTGTGTGTGTGTGTGTGTGTGTGTGTGTGTGTGTGTGTGTGTGTGTGTGTGTGTGTGTGTGTGTGTGTGTGTGTGTGTGTGTGTGTGTGTGTGTGTGTGTGGGGTGGTGCGTGGTGGTGGTGCGGTGTGTGCGTGTGGGTGGGCGTGGCGTGTGGCGCGTGGCGCGTGGCGCGTGGGGTGGGTGCTGTGGCGTGGGTGGGCGTGGGCGTGGGCGTGGCGTGGGCGTGGGCGTGGGCGTGGGTGTGTGGTGGTGGTGGTGCGTGCGTGGTGTGTGTGTGATATTATATTTGTATATATGTCTTGCTGAAATAGCACCACAAAAACCAATTTTTATAAATGTATTAGGCTGTACACTCGCGAGCGCATTTGTCTGTCGTTCATTTGTGTATTTCACATGGGCTCTTTGCTTTGCTTTAAGATGTGTCCTTCACATAACCGTTTGTCACAACAAAGGATGTTTACTTCCACTTGTATAATAGAATTCTTATTTGCTCTGTACATTCAATTTGGTATTACTTACGATTGTACACATACCACAATTAATGTCACCAACGAACACTAATCTCTAACTAATTCACAAACTTTTAATTCGCTTACTTAAAGGGCTACTTCAGGCTTTCTTTATTTATTGGATCACGCACTTGCTGAGCACTGAATATTTTGCTGTTTTATTGTTAAATCTGCTGTCGCACTTTTTAAATTTCTTGAAAGGAAATCACTATTATGTCCTTTCAATTCACACTTAAACTATTTATTTATCAATGTCTACATAATTTATCCCCTCATGGGTTATTGCTGTCGCTTATCTATACGTGCTGCTGAACTAATATTTTCGCAAATAAAATCCAGCACTGACCATTCTAGGGTCCCTTCAAAAACATGAGCGCGACCTCCCTTACCTAAGCTCTCACAGAACTATTCTGACTCTATCCCTTCAATTGTGCTTTCGCTTATATACCCTCTGTCCGCCATATTTCCCAAATGCCGCAACCTATTCCTGCCAACATCAAAATTCACCTATCAGAATTGAGATCTCACGCGTTTCTTTGCTGCGTCAAAGTTCTGAACGCGGAACAAGACGCACATGATGCGTGATAAACGTACCCATCTTGAATTTTCTTTTAAATTCACCATTAATTGCAATTCCGCACAATTTAGGCAACTCCATCACATTCTAACAACTTCATTCTTGAACACATTAAATTTTCCCTTATTGCACAATATTACAACATTTCTACAAACAATAATATGCAAACATATTCCTTACTGCACATTAATACAATATCAGTATATCATAAACTCACTCATTCATACGTCCACAACCATTTGTTTAACTCGAATTGTTTAGCGCACAGTAACAATTTGGTAGTCTCTTACTAGTGCCGCCCCAGTAAACATTGTCCCAAAACATTATTTTTCAACCAAACTTAATGCTTTCAACATATAAATCTTTCTGCAACATTCAAACATTGTTTCATATGATATCTAATGCTTTGTTAAAGTCCAGTGGCGTATCATTTACACAAATTTACATTCTACATACACAATAAAAATGTGGTAACGTGTGGTAAAATGAGAGTGTTAATCAGATTAAGTTAGACAATACTGGGAAGAATATACTTGAACTGATAAAGCGACCTCAACTTCGCGTAGGCTTTCTGTATAAGTCAAAATTGAGATTACTATCCGATTTTAGTTCTAAAATGTCGTCATCTAGTTTTATAGCACGTATGAATAAGTATTTAACTTTTTCCAACTGAGCATTGGTAGGTACTGAATAGTAGTAGACTTTGTTGGATTAAGAATTAGAACATTACGCTTAGACCACGTTACCATGCTAAGTAACTCAGAGTTTTTTCTATTGCACTAGCTGCAGAGGTGGTGTCCACTTTACAATAAAGTTAGTCGTCGGCAAAATAATGGCACTGAGGTTTCTTAAACACGTAGAGATATCTGCCACATACAAATTAAACAAAATAGGACCAAGAATTGATGCTTGCGAAACACTTGTAGTTATAGTAAGATAGTTTGTAAAAACTTCGTGACTACTACAATCGATTTTATCTGTTTGGTTCCTTTCCATTACATAGCTAGTAAACCACTCTATAGCAGCCGCTTATAATCTGTAGTACTTAAGTCTGACTAAAAGAAGGGTGTGGTTGACGCAATCAAGAGGCTTAGAGTAATCCAGAAAAGTAAAGCAGGAAGGAAGCTTTCGATTCACCCATCCACCAATAATTCATATACTAAATCGGTAAGTGCAGTGACAGTACTATATCCAGCTCTATCGCCAGACTGTTTTAAAGAAAGAATATTGTTACGATTGATATGATCTCGAAGCTGATAATAAACCGCTCTTTGAAGCACTTTTGAAAGAATTGACATTATACTAATTGGGCGTAAATCGTTATCGCTTTGAAGGGAAGTCCATTTAGCAAATGCACGAACTAAAGCGTGTTTCCAAATTTTAGGCACATACGAAGTTGTAATAGAGAAATTTATTATGTACACTAACGCATCAATGCAAAAGGGGAAGAATAATAGAAGTATATCTTTACAAATTCCATCTATCTAGGCAGATTTGGATCATGTATATGTACTTAATAATGTCTTGATGAAATTCTGGTTTTAAAGTTAGAGCTTTGAGGGCGCAGGACTTACATGGGTAGCATAATTATCAAGAGTGGTCGGGTCGATTTTAGTCTGAATTAGAAGTTATTTAAATCGTTTGGATGTTCATCAGGAACTTCGATATTTCTGTTTTTCGAGTAGATCTCTCTCACAAATGACTGTTATTCCAAATCGCCTAATCTCCTAATTGATGCTGTAACGAGACTGTTTGTAAGAATTCCAGTTAGCCCGAGTTACTTTGAAGTTACAATCGAACCTACGAAGAGAAGACTTACATGAACTTAAGGCTTTATTACAAACTCTAAACATAAATTTAATATTAGGTGTAATCCATGGTAACCCGGGTTTACTAAGTAACTCTAATTTTCCTAACAGTCATGTTCACTAAAGGAATCCTAATTAATCTGTTTAAGATTTCTGTGCTTAATAACTTTCGGAGTATTTTTTAGAGTAGAAACATAAAAGCAATAGGTAAGAAAGTGGTCAGTTACCCACTGTTTGCTGTAAGGTGGCCGTACCACGCTAACAACAAATTCAGATCTATTAGTAAGACAGATATCGATCAATTTAGAACTCTTATCAGTGACACGAGTTGGGAAATTTATTACTTTTCGGTAGTTATATGTCTGTACAAAGCTTTTTAAGAATCGTGTATCTGATCCGCATCCAAACTGGCTAATATTTATATCGCCAACACATATAATTTCATCAACTTCGAGCAATATGTTATTTATGTAATTCTCTATAGTTATTATTTGATGGTAAGTAATTGATGTTTGGCGGTTTTTATACACCACCACAGCCCACCACATTTTTACTAATGTAAAAATTTACCCACACGTATAGCCTTTTCAAGGTCTATAATGTTTCGTTTGATAGTACACTTGATATACAAGGCCACACCACCACGGTGCCCTATGTTATCTCTTCTAACAATTTTATATTAACCGACTCATTTGGTATGTCACTGTTGAGCCATGTTTCGCTAATTCCTAAAACATCGATTTTCTGATTTAAGATATATAGCTTTAAATAATCCAGTGACGTTAAAGATCTCCACTGTAATCTCTAAATACATCATGGTCAGAAAGAAAAGTCATACGTTAACATAAAATGTACATTGTACAATCCGTTGTCAATGATAAATTTAAATCAAGGCGAAGCTTTAATGTTTACATTGATTATGAAAATGAACATAAAATAAAACAGAATCTCTAATAAGAGTTAGAAAATTAATATTTTGTTTTAACTCTGTACTGCATGAATAATATCCAAATTTTCAAAGTATTAAAAAATATTATTTTATTGTATATCCAAGTTAAAAATGCTTTTCTTAACATAAAAAATTTTTTTTTTTAAATTTTTAACCCCCCAGATACAAAATATTCATTGTTCCCTTATGGGAACATCATGCAAAAAAATTTTTTAAAAAATGTTTAACCACCCAGATACAAAATATTCATTGTTCCCTTATGGGAACGAGAAACTTGTTGCGTTGAAGATTGTGCCTATATGGGAACATTATGCAGTTAACGAAAGTCTTTCTGTGTGCCAAATTGTAACCATATGGGAACATCATGCAAGATACGAGAGGATAATATGGGTATAAGAAATAAAAACATAGACAAGTTCATAGACGATTTACACAAATGAAACTAAAATAAAAAGTATATGGCACTTACGTATTTATTTGGTTAGCAAAAATATAACATAAAAATAGAAAAAACCAAAAAGATCATGCTTGACGTCAATAATACGGTTGAAAAGGAGATATTACAAAGACAAAGACATAACATTGTAACACTGTTCGATAAAAATATTTTTTATTTTGTATGAAATGTATAAAAGCAATTTTTCGCGTTACTGCTACAAAGGTAAATTTTACATTCTTCTGAATATGCACGACTCTTTCCTTTATAACCTGGTAGTTTACACCGTTCCCTTTTCTCACTCCATAGTAGAAAGTGACCAACTTGATCCAGTCTCACATCTTGACAAGGCATCGGACTAGAAACCGCTCGTTTGCATTTCTGGTCAATCTGATGTTGTACTTCGTTACTTGGGCGCCCAACAGGCTTTCTAGAGACACATTTATTTCCATGGCATAGAATTTCTGCAACCTCACTCTTAAAGTCAAACAAACTAATAGGTTTGTTTTGTACTTTGCTTTCAAATTGTTTACGTCGATATAGTAACCATGCGTTAACGATACACATATCCATAAGGTGGAAAAATTTTGAGATACCATTTTTTGAAACGCAAAATGGATCTGTACCGTCCAATTAGTGAATTTAACAAGTCAACTCCGCCCATGTACTTATCATATTGTTTAACAATTTGTGGGCATGGAACTTTCTTCCTATGCTTCTCTTTTGCAAACCAACGGTCTGCCTCTTCTAATGGTTCTAAGCCAACAAATGATGACAACAAGGTTACAGGCTTATTGTCATTCCACCGGACTGCACTTAGTTCCCATCCTTGAGATACTGTAGTTTTCTCGATGTAAGATCCTCGTTCATTTTTAACATTTAGTTCACAATTGGGTAAACGATTTGAACGCACATTACCAATACTGTAGATGCCCTGTTCTAATAAATAAGCCTGAACTTTCAAGTTTGTGAAGTAGTTGTCATAGTACACTTTATGGTTAACGTGCCGAGGAATATCCCTGCAAAGTCTTACAACAATATTTCCAGATACACCACAATCGACTTCTCCATCTTTCATTCTATTATCAGCTGCCCCTGTACAAACTTCAAAATTGTATGAAAAACCTGATATCCCTGACAGAACATATACTTTATAGCCTCACTTATGTGGCTTTTTGGGGTTATATTGTTTTATAGTACTCCTACTTTTCGTTGGGATAATTTGTTCATCCACAGTAAGACACTCTTCTTTTGGAACTTTTGAACATTGTTGCTGAAGCTGGTTTAAAAGTGGTCTGATTTTCCACAGCTTATCAGGATTTCCAGTATTTGCTAAATTGTCAGCAAAATGTAAATTATTTTTTATGTCTTCCCATCTATTTACTGGTAAAACAGAAGCTACCTGAGACACACGATACTTCGGATTCCAATACCTCCTACTACTTGGTAATTTTATAAGAGACATAAAGAAGCACGTACCAACAAATTTCTCTACAGAATATAGGCAGGTTTCTCGTACCATCAAGTCAAACACAGTTTGAGGGACAAGGAATCTAAATAACTGTATTGGAGATTCCAATGCCATAATTTCCTCAGGTAACGTATTATTTCCGGCAAATTCTATTGAATCGGGATAAACTTGTAGGTGAGTGTTATTCCAAGTCAGTGAACTTGACTTCTTGTATTCCTTTTTGACGTCAATAACATCTTCATCCGTGCTATTATATTCATCTGTTAAATCCTGCAGATTATGATCTATGGTTTTGACTAGATATTCATCACCAGATTCACTACTTGTATCACCACCTTCACTTCCCTCTGGAATAGGTCTACTTATTGTTTTACCTCGAAGAAAGTACGCATGCTTGTGTAAATTATTGTCCTCCTTTGGAAATGACCTGGAATCCCTTACTGATGACCGTGTTGTTGCAGGAGTTTGCCAATCTAATGATTTATTAGATGACTTTTATTACTGCCTACAACTTTTGTAGTAGATTGCTTTTTTTTTCACATGCGGTGTTTGTCTAGAACTATTGTCTTGACTCTTTAATTCATTTTCATCCTATAGATGAATTGCAGTAGAACTAAAACTTCGAGTATATCTTTTTTTTCTGACTGAAATTAGGTCTTGTTCAGCAGGAGAGTCTTCTTCGCTATCTAACTCTTCATCGAGCAACTGATAGATTCTTTTGGAAGCAAGTTTTGGGTATTTAAGTCTCAGCATTTGTTTGCTCTACTTGACTTTTTACTGGTGTTAAAATGATTAGTTGAATTGCTTGTTCATTATTGTTTTGATTATCCTGTGTTACATTAATATTGTTTTCAGATTGAACATTATCAGCAGTTATTGGTAGCACTTCCATTGTGTGATATTGAGCTTGCAGCTCGCAAACGACTTCAACAGAAGAAAGTGGTATTAAAGTATTACATTCAGAAATGGGTTCATTTGTATTTAATTCCCCAATCCAATTTTCTGTTTGCACTGATTTTGGAAGCTCGAAAGTGTGCAGGGCCGTTACTTCTGGGTTGTGAACGCTCTTTGGTTGTTGTTCATTCTGAGAATATGAAGGGATATCGCCAGTTAAATCCTTAATATTTGATGCCATGACCATTTTCCATCCCCTTCTGTGCTCAATATTAGCTGTAGTATTTCCAGTATATCGGTTATCCTTTTCGATTGTTAGCGATAAATAAATCTGAAGCAAAAAGTAAAACGTAATGTTCACTCAAACTCGATGCTTGAAATCAGTATGTAGGTATACTATAATTTACTAACAAATGCATGTAGTTCCTTATTGGGTACAACATATTATTAATCCATTTTTCTGTTTAGTGCACATTGTTCCCGTTTGGGAACACTAAACAAACCATCGTTTTGTATTATCTGCATAACGTTCCCAAACAGGAACATAGATATATATATATATATATATATATATATATATAGCGGTATTATCAAAAGTTTTCACCTTAGTAACAAAATACTATTATAGTAAGATTTAATTTAGAATAGAGTAAAAATATTACTTACATACAGTTCTCGAGCACTACACGCTGACACACTAAATATCTTAGGGAAAGGTCACGTACTGTTTTAATAAACAAGTTAAATCTTGAAAAACGGTTAGCCTGACTCAAAACAATCACGTGGTGTACAATACACGGTAAAAAATTGGCAATAGTGAGAGCCTTGATGTTTTTAATTGGAATAATTTGTTTTTTTCCCAAACGGGAACAGTATGCAATAATGGGTTAACTGATCACCTATATACTATATAAACTAAGATATCGAAGATTGTGAATAAAGTTAACTTAGCATGTAAACCATAAATGTTTATATTGATATGAAAGTGAACGTGGTGATATAACTTAATCGCTAACAAGCACATAAAGATTGATACAAGTAAATATCGTAAGGAATACGTATTTAATTGTATGTGATATGAAATGTTTATGTGACTTATCTATAGAAGTAAAGAATAGTACATAAACTTTTTTTCAAATTAGTGGTATTAGTATAGTCGGGTAGCACCATAAAGCGACGAAAACAATTAGTTAGGTTGCTGCAATTTCGCTTAGCCTAGCCAGGGTTCGTTTTTTATCACCCGATGCGCCCAAATTCTACCATCCACCGACCAAACATGCTGTCTACCAAATTTATCTCCAGCCACTGTAAGCACTTCACCTCTTAACTTGGTTAGATCCTCTTTCATAATAACAAATCCAGTACCTTTTAGCTATAGAATGGTCATAGTCTATATAAACTCGATTTGAGTTCATCTTTTTACTACAGTGTGAAGAATATCTTAGGATGCATTTAATGTGATCATGCAGCAACTGGATTCTTTCTTCTGATCCTTCGTTTTTCTAGTTTCTATGTTTTCCATGTCCATCTGTTTTCGGTGCCGAAGACACTTTGGCAATGAGAGTGCAAACATTGTACACGCGCTTTTTGAAATTTTGTGGACCGTGCATAGCTAAAAATTCTCTTTTACAAACTTCCATATCTTGCCTTTGGATTTTAATTAAATATTTGAGTGTTACTGTTCGTGATGATCTATTTTTCTTAGTTTTCTTTGGGTAACCACCTTTCTTAGATATAGCTTGGATCTTGCCGAAAAGTTAATTTCCAAGTTCCATAAAGCCTGGGAAATTTCGCGATCTTTTCTCAAAAGTTCAGCATGTAGCTGTTTACAAAGTCATTCGGAACACTTTGAATAATCAATAACGAATTTTGTACTAAAGGAAATATGCCACATAAAGTCGGTTCTTAAGGGTCCTCTATACAGCTCGAAGAAATATGAAACGATCGAAGCACCCACTAGTGTAGCTAAGTGACACTTATTTAAAGTTGTACCAGAGTAGACAAGGTCGCATTCCTAATGAGGGATTAAATCAATATTCAGAATCATTTATGCAAATTCCTTTATTTATGTTTTCACTAATTTACCGAAGATATGAACACCTTGTCTAATTAACTTTAATTTTTAAAATCAATTATTTAAAGGAATTATGGTATAACCCTTTAATGACAATGTAATCGATTAGTAATTAATTATTCATTACTAATTTTCTCTACTAATCTCCTCATAGTATTATGTATAACCCTTTAATGACAATTTAATCAATCAGTAATTATTTATATTTATGCATTACTATTTTTCTCTACTAATTTCATATTTAAAACCACTTTTATCAGTGACTTACACAGTACTGAGTGCGTTTTAAAATTGTTTAATATGACTAAGCGTATTGGGAGTTTGTCAAGAAGTTTAAAAAATCGAAAAAATCGCAATGAAGAAATTATCGCAAAGGTAAGTGATTACAATTCTTATATATACTGGGTGTAAATAAAAAAATGGACCATAGGCGTTTATGTTAAATCAGTTTTTTTCTTGCGCAAAAGTTCCCAAATTATAAAATGTATTTTTCATAAACGATGCAGAATTTAATTCTCTAGAACATTTATTTGAAGCGTTTTTGTCTAAATAATTTGGGAAGTTTTGCGCAAGAAAAAGCTGATTTTACATGTTAAACGCCTATGGCCCATGTTTTGATTTACACCCGGTATAGTTACTAAACATAAGAAAAAGATATCTAAAATCATTCATAATAGGGGAGGGGGGTTGATTTATTATTCATATTTTTTGGGCTTGGACTTGATGAGTATTTGTCTCTACAGGAGATGGAAATCTATAATGCCAAAATGGAGGAAGGTGCCCCCAAAGCAGTGCCTTCTTGCAGTTCAAATAATGTTGATACCAACTGATCTAATACAACTGGGCCATTTGATCATTTAAGCAAAGATGACGAAGAAGCAGTTGCTAGTATTAGTGATTATAATAATGATTCTGATAAGGAGTTGGGCGAACTTGTCCTTAAACCAGTAGCTTCCTGTAGTTATGACAATATAGATAGCAACTGTGTCCATACAACTAATTCATTTGACAATTGCAATAAAGATGACGAAGATGTAATTACTACGATACTAGTGACGGCACTGATATCTTCATTGAGACGGATGTGGTTGTTATCAAACCAGAAAAAAGTAGTTGCTTAGTAGGGCGGCGCATAATTGAAATAAAATATTTTCTGGATGAATTAAAATCTTTGAAACACAAAGGTAAGTACAGTTAAAACTAAAATTAATAGAGATATAATGCTAATATTTATATGTTAGGGTTTGACTGCTCTTTTTTTGATATGGAGATTTTATCAGAAAAAATTGAAGGCTTTCAAAGTAAAATATCATTTAAGTGCAAGGTTTGTAATATTGTCCAAATTGTTAATACAGAAAATCCGACAAAGAAGGATTTTCCAATAAATTGTGCCATTGTCACTGGAGCAATATCAATTGAGGTTGGATATTGTCAAATAAACGAGTTTGTATCATGTTTAAACATTCCAAATATGTCCAATGCAACATATTTACAATATCACTCTAATTTGAGTAAAAATATACACGACGAAAACATCAAAATAATGAATACCGCTGACCAAGAGGAAAGAAGGTTAGCTGTTGAATCTGGCAACATATCTGAACAAGGTGTTCCTATAATCCCAGTGATTGTTGATGGCGCATGGAGTAAACGTTCCTATCGTACCAACTACAATGCTTTATATGGAGTTGTAAGTACTTTTTTCTATATCAGTGAAACCCCCATAAACGTACTATTTGTATCTCCTTAGGCTTGTATAATAGGAGCGAAACTAACAAAATTCTTTACATGGGGGTTAAAAATAAATATTGTTTCGTTTGTACCAGGGCAAGTACTCCAGTAGAACATTCTTGTTTCAAAAATTGGGATAGAAGTTCCACGGCAATTGAAGCTCAACTAATCGCCGAAGGGTTTCAATCATCTATTAAAATCATATATTGCCGAAATCACCTCATTAGGAATTACATAAACAAAATTTCAGAAATATCAAAAGATACCAAATTCCCCATGCATCTTAAGAGATTGGTAACCAATACAGATGTTTTGGGCCGTTTCCGAAACGCGATAACGAAAGCTATAGCCTTTAGAAAACGGGGTTCTGAAGCTGTTTATACAAAAGTTGGTCTTTTAAAAAAAGATATTGAAAATGGGTCAAATCATATATTTGGTGACCACTCTAATTGCGACGCTTATTTTTGTTCTGCAGATAAAAAACCAGGTAATGATATTGACGCATTGTTGCACAGGATAATATTATCGTATTTGTATCTGTTCAGGAAAGCATAGTACCTGCATTAATATCGTCTGGTATTTTTCAATCAATTGTCACTGCAAATCGTAGACTAGCAAATAATGCTGCTGGTTTGTTAGAAGATGTAGACACAAATGCAGCCGAAAGCTACAATTCCGTCGTTGCTAAATTTGTCGTTGGTAAGCGGATCAATTATTGCTTAACAACCTCTTACCAGACTAGATGTGAGGCGGCTTCCATTTCATACAACACTGGTGGTGGTTGTCTTGCTAAAATTCAAGAAAGAATGTGTGGTACTATTGATCGTTATACCACTATATTTCATGAACGGAAGATGCGAGCGTCAGTTGTAAATAGAAGTAAGTTGGTATTATATCATTAATTTCCTTTTGAACAAGGCAGTATTAATATTTTTCTAGAAAAAGCACCAAAAAGAAAACATTTTGATACAGCAGATAGTCATTATGGGCCTAGCGCAAACCAATCAGAGGAGTACATGGACCCAGAATTGTATAAAAACAAACTTCAAGAGTTCCTAGAAATTTTACGATGTGCGGACAAGAAAAAAATTTGTATGGAAACGGCATCACAATCAAAGTCTAACCTTTGGTATCAAAAGCGTAAAAAACGAGTTACTGCTTCAAATTTTGGCAGAGTTTGTAAACTACGCAAAACAACTTCCACCACTAAGCTAGTTTCAGAGTTGCTTTACACTACATTTGCCGGTAACGGTAGCACAAGATTTGGTTTGGAAAATGAAGAAACGGCAATTGAATTATTTCAAACTGCTCATAACGTCAGTGTAACGCAAAGTGGTTTGGTAATTGATGATGAATTACCATTTTTGGCTTGCTCCCCAGATGGATTAGTGGGTAACAATTGCATAATTGAAATCAAATGTTCACCACAAAGTGGGCCCTTATCTCCAATCGAAGGCGCAAAACAAAAAAAATTGATTATTGTGTAATTACAAATGGCAAACTTACGCTCAAACGTAATCATAATTACTATTATCAAATACAAGGCGCATTGCACATTTGTAAAAAAGAACTATGTTATTTTATAGTATATACGTTAGGAGGACTACATGTGGAAACCATTGAACGGTAAGTTAGAACCTACTTTCCACACAAAAACAATAAAATTATTTTGTAGCGATGACGATTTTTGGGAAACAAAAATGAAAGAAAAATTTTATTTTAATTCATTGCTGCCAGAAATTATAGATTCTAGGAGATGCCGCCTACTTTAATTGCGAGATATCTGTGATGCAATTACGAAACACATTCAATTTCATTTCCATTTCAATAGAATAAGTAAAACACATTTAAAAGTTAAACTAGTTAAATTACTTAGTATCCAAATATGCAATAACAATTATTACAATATAAATAGACCAATGTACTAAAGGAATTGTAAAGTCATGCATTCTTATCAACACACTTTTCACTATTACAAATAGAAGTAACTAGGTAAAACTATAACATATACTATAGATATCGGTAAGAGTAGTACTGAAACGATCTTGTCGTTAAGAACATCATT
This sequence comes from Vesta saturnalis, assembly GCA_036346205.1. Taxonomy (NCBI): domain Eukaryota; kingdom Metazoa; phylum Arthropoda; class Insecta; order Coleoptera; family Lampyridae; genus Vesta; species Vesta saturnalis. The sequence goes on from JARFJB010000865.1 coordinate 358,585, forward strand.
AAAGATTTGTGCAATAAATAATCTTTCTAAAACATGTGAGAATAAATAATAACACCACTCTAACCTTAAACAAATACCAATTGGGGTTAAATACTACATGGCGACCCTGCCGGACCAGAATACACCGAGATCCGAAGATTACAAGACTAACGAATAATACCAAAAGTTATGGGACAGTCCGCCACAAAAGAAGAGGTGATCATCGCACAAGCAGGTAATAGTGGTGGTCAGTCCTCAGATACCAAATTCGGCTCTACCCAAGATATATTACACACAATAATAATAGTGCTGGTTCTTTTAATAGTTTTGTGTATGGTATGGACAAAATGCAAGAAAGTTATAGCTGGGACAATACGGGAAGAAGCCGCAAGAAGCAATGCCAGGTTAGATGCAGTTTAGAAGAAAGAGTGCATCCACAACCTTGAATCAACCCTGACGGCGCAACAGTACGATCAACAAGTGCGGTGCATAAACAATGCAAGGAACATGAGTAAGTGACAGTGTTTAATTTTAAGATAATAATTGTATAGGCTAGATAATTTAAGAAAAAAAATTTTGTATGTCAATCACTTGGGATCAATATTTGCAAGGCATTATAAGCATAAAAGACCAAATTATTAAGCAGTCAAAGCGGGCTATAAAAAAAAAGTACCCAAAAGTGAAAAAATTAGAAAAGAAATAGGCGACCAGTTAGTACAGTTATTTAATCATTTTACTAAAAGCGTACGAAGTCAATTTGAAAAGTTAAATGATAATCAAAGGGTGGTAGTTAAAGAATTATTCTGGATCATTAGAGATAAAGTAATAAGGTCATTTCAAGCGTTACAAATAGATTATAGAATCCCTAATAGCTGCGTTAAACAAATAAATCCATTAGTACTCGAAGAAGACATTAATTATAGTGACGAGGATTCAACCATTGAAAACATGACTTTAACTAACGTTGAAGTTTTTAACTTAGCTAGTAGGATTCTCCCGCACGAATTTGACGGAAATCCGACAAAACTAGGCGCATTCGTAGACGCACTTATATTATTAAATACATTATCAGCGGATCATGACAATAATGCCGTAGCTTACGTTAAAACACGCTTAATAGGTAAACCACGCGATTTAGTGACGAATGAAAATTCAATACAAGCAATTGTAGATGTTTTAAAAAATGGAATTAGGGGCGAAAGTTCACAGCTTTTAACCGCGAAACTTTTAAATTGCAAACAAAATCACAAAGATGTTACATCATATACAGCGGATTTAGAATCTCTAGCGGAAAACTTAAAACAAGCATTTATCTCAGAAGGCGTACCAATAGCAGTAGCAGGTAAATACGCCACTGACAATGTCATTAGGTAACTCTCGCAAAATGCTAATTCAGATAGAACCAAGTTGATAATGGAGGCTGGAAATTTCTCAAATGTGCAGGAAGCATTAACTAAATTTGCAAACATAACATCATCCATGTCGACAGTTACTAATACCCCGAACGTTTTTTATACAAACCGGAACACCAATCACTGTAGGCCAAATAACTCAAATCGCGGACATAGGCCGTTAAAGAGGTGGAATAACAAACGAGGCAGAAACAATAATTACCAACCTCATATTAGATCACCACATACGCAACAAAGTCGTGGGCAAAATTTTAGATTTAACAATTATTTTAGAAATAATAGGCATAACGACCGAAATTTCACGCGAACCGTAAGACCATTAGCATTAGAATCGGGAAACGAGCAGTCCCCCCAACTGGGACAACTTGGGGACGCTGCATAAATATTTTTAATTGCCAATTATCTTTCACTAATTTCGTAACACTTTTAACAAAAATGACTGGTTCACAATGTACATTTCTTTTAGAAACAGGAGCGGATATTTCAATTTTTAAATGTACAAAAATTAATAACAATCAAATAATTAACACCTCTAATGTTAGCAATATCAAAGGCGTTACTGAAGGCATCATCCAATCATTAGGTATTACTGAAACAGATATTTTTGTTGACAATTACAAAATTTCACATACTTTCCATATTGTAGAAGAAAATTTGTCTATACCAGCAGATGCAATTTTAGGTAGAGACTTCATTTCTAAATACAAATGCACATTAAATTATTCAAACTGGACTATGACAATGAAAATTCTACATAATCAACATGTTGTTGTCGCCATTTACAGTAGTCCAGGGGCAAATAATGTAATGATAGTGCCAGCATGTTCTGAAGTTATACGATATTACCAAGAATTCGAAGAGCTGAAAGAAGACGCTGTAGTGGTAAACAAAGAATTATATCCAGGAGTTTTTGTAGCACGTATAATTGTATCAAGTAATTCTCCTCTTGTAAGAATTATTAACATAAATTCCGATACAATCACATTAAGAAATATTCACATAGATACACTCAGTCTAGATGATTTCCATGTATATCATATTGCCAACGATCAAGACGATAGGTTTAGCTAAACAATTAAACCTAGACACGGTTCCAATTCTCGTTAAAGATAAAGTAGTTAAAATTTGTCAAAAATTTGCAGAAATTTTCGCATTAAAATCGGATAAAATATCAATCAACAATTTCTATAAACAAGAATTAAAATTAGTAGATACATAGTGTACATAAAAAATTATCGAAATCCTCATTGGCATAAACAGGAAATAAATCAACAAATAAATAAAATGCTAGAACATAAAATAATAGAACCCTCTAGGTCTCAGTACAACAGTCCAATCTTATTAGTTCCCAAAAAATCAGAAAATGGAATTAAAAAATGGCGTTTAGTAATCGACTACAGACATCTAAATAAAAAATTAATCGCCGACAAATTTCCATTACCTCGTATAGACGACATTTTAGATCAGTTAGGTCGAGCCAAATGGTTCTCTGTAATTGACTTAATATCAGGTTTTCATTAAATACCACTGGAAGAAAATTTACGTGATATGACGTCTTTTAGTGTAGACGCTGGATCCTTCCGATTTACTAGATTACCCTTCGGACTTTCAGTGAGTCCCAATAGTTTTCAAAGAATGATGTCAATTGCATTTGCAGGAATCACTCCTGAAAAAGCATTTTTATATATGGATGATTTAATCGTTATTGGTTGATCTGAAAAACATCATTTATCAAATTTACAGAAAGTATTTGAAACGTGTAGAAAATTTAATTTAAAATTAAATCCGGAAAAGTGTAAATTTTTCAGAAACGAAGTTACGTATTTAGGTCACAAAATTACAGATCAAGGGATTCTCCCAGATGATTCAAAATTTCAAATTATTAAAGAATATCCAATCCCGAAAAACGCGGACGAAGTAAAAAGACTAGTTGCATTTACAAATTATTTCCGCAGATTTATACCACAATTCGCAAAAATAACATTGCCATTAAACAAATTAACGAGAAAACACACAAAATTTATATGGACAGATGAATGCCAAAATTCTTTCAATTTACTAAAAAATTCCTTATTATTCCCTCCAATTCTTCAGTATCCAGATTTTTCTAAACCATTTATAATTACAACAGACGCATCACAAATTTCTTGCGGGGCTGTTCTCTCTCAAAATTTTAACGTACACGAACTTCCAATAGCATACGCTTCACGCTCATTCACAAAAAGCGAAATTAATAAAGCCATCATTTTAAAAAAAACTACTCGCAATACATTGGGCAATCAAATATTTTCGTTGCTACATTTATGGAACAAAATTTCACATTAAAACTGATCATCGTCCTTTAATTTATTTATTTTCAATGAAAGACCCAACTTCTAAATTAACGAGAGTTCGTCTTGAACTTGAAGAGTACAATTTCGAAATCCAATATGTTAAAGGTCAAGGCAATGTTTGCGCTGACGCATTGTCTAGGATTAGTATAGACGATTTAAAAAATATGCACAACAATGCAGGTCAAATGCAAAACCAAAAACAACTACCTCAACGAATCAACTAACGCAAAGTAAGGGTAATTCGAATAAAAACAATAAAAATGACGTTTATATAAAACCTAAAGTTTACGAAGTTATAGACAATTCCGAGACACTTAAATTGCCATTAGTAAAATTCGAATCATCATTAAAAATGACAATCATGAGTAAAAGAAAATTATGCGCACAAAACGAAAACTCAATTACTAACGATAATAATTCTGCACTAGAGCAATTATTAGTTAAGCTAGACAGTATGGCTGGTGATTGTAAATTTCAAAAAGTTAAAATAAACCTAGGTGATAATATATTTAAAAAATACTCTATTAATACATTTAAGGATGTAGGAGAAAAGTGCCTTAGAAAAACAACTATTACTTATAACAAATAAAAATGAGAAATTGAAACTTATAGAACAATTTCACGATAATCCAGTACTAGGAGGTCATTGCGGTCAAAAACGGTTACTGAAAAAACTGAAGTCCTGTTACTTTTGGAAACAAATGTCTCGTGACGTAGCGCTTTTTGTTAAAAAATGTCACAAATGCCAAATTAATAAAATCAAATTAAAACAACCAGAACCAATGACTATAACACCGACTCCTCAAAAGCCATTCGATATCGTATGTATTGATACGATTGGGAAACTACCAACATCAAATGATGGGAATTAATACGCTATAACAATACAGTGTGAATTAACAAAATACATAGTGATAATACCAATCCCTAATAGAGAGGCAGTAACGGTAGCAAACTATTTAGTAAAGAATTTCATTCTTATTTATGGACCTATGAAAGAAGTTCGAACAGACATGGGCACAGAATATAAAAATCAGGTGTTCGACAATGTAACTAAACTACTCTTAATCGAACATCGCACATTCACCGCATATCATAGTCAATCTATAGGGGGTTGTGAAAGAAACCACCGTGTTCTGAATGAATATTTACGTATGTATGTAAATGATTCAAAATCAGATTGGGCCACTTGGACACAATATTACGCATTTTGTTATAACTTATAACACAACACCGAGTACGTACCATAATTATACTCCATTCGAGGTGGTATTTGGCAGAAATGCCATTATCCCAGAGTCACTAAACGGATCACGTGTAGACCCTCTTTATAATATAGACGCTTATGATAAGGAATTACGGTATAGGTTGCAACACGCTCATAATCGAGCGAAAGAGCACTTAGAAAAGGCTAAAATAGACCGTGCGACTGCTCATAATACCAATGCTTGTCGACAAAATTTGAAACCAGGTGATCTTGTTATACTAACCAATGAGGAACGACACAAATTTGATCCTTGGTACCAGGGTCCGTATTCAGTGGTTAGTGTTCAAGAGCCGAATTGTACAATTAAAAATGTAGACGGAAGACAGTTGACGGTACACAAAAATCGAATACGAAAATATATGTCAAAGTAGTATGTTAGAACTAGAACATAAGTATAGTTTTAAGAGTGTGAGTAGAGATAGATAATGTACCTTAATAATGTCCTATTCTCCTTAAGAAGGGATGGATACTTGTAGTTAGTTAGTTATTTTATACCTTAGACATGTACTTGTAATTATTTTATGTATTTAACTACGTAATCTTCTTAATTCAAATCAAATCTTTTCCTTTATTCGAGAATGCCCTCGCAAGTGGCCATAGCAAGGATCATTCTCCTAAAAGGGGAAGGTGTGATGCAATTACGAAAAACATTCAATTTCATTTCCATTTCAATAGAATAAGTAAAACACATTTAAAAGTTAAACTAGTTAAATTACTTAGTATGCAAATATGCAATAACAATTATTACAATATAAATAGACCAACTAAAGGAATTGTAAAGTCATGCATTCTTATCAACAAACTTTTCACTATTATAAATAGAAGTAACTAGGTAAAACTATAACATATACTATAGGTATCGGTAAGAGTAGTACTGAAACGATCTTGTCGTTAAGTACATCATTAAAGATTTGTGCAATAAATAATCTTTCTAAAACATGTGAGAATAAATAATAACACCACTCTAACCTTAAGCAATTACCAATTGAGGTTAAATAGTACATATCTATAGCAAAATTAATTTGATTGTCAACATTCCTTATTCTTTAATAACACTTATATACAATTTTAATTGATGGTAATAATTACTAGATGTTTTAATTTAGCTACTTATGAGTGATTAAATAATAAGTAAGATACACAATACAATGTATCTAATGAATTGTAGCATTATTTTTCTGCAATACAATACAATTTCAGGTAGCTGAGTAGGTACTAATTAGTATTCTATTTACCTCTTATAATACTTTGCGGAATTCCCTAATCTCTTGTACACATTTTCAACTTTTAGCCTGAAGCAATGTGTCATTCCTGATTTTTATGCAGAATTCATGAAACGTTTACCCCTCATAACGCAATTAATAAACAAGTTAAAAAGAATTGCTCGATATGTAGCAGTACTAACGCCTAATTCCAACTTATTGCCGGATAGATTTTTTTGATAACTTAATTGGTTCGATAGATCAGTTAGTTATATAAAAAACGTAAAAAACGATCCGACAATATATTCGTAGCACCGTGTACATTGATATACAGGTTCTAGAAATTTGTAGACTTCAATCCTGATGGCGTTATGAGGGTGAACAGTTTGTAAAAGCTGATGGGTTTCCTAACCCCTCTATAGAGGACACTTAAAGGAAGAAGTTCACTTACCGATTCTGATGAGTTTCCAAACTATTTATGCAAGAACGAAACCAAGCGTAGTGCTGCCATTTAGTATCTAATAGGAGAAATTCTTTCAGTGAGACTTATTACCATTATAAACGATTTATATGTGCATGAATCACAATGTCGTAAGAATTGTGGCTTATTACCATTTTCTCCTGAGCGCTTCATTTAACATCCTGAATTTTAGGATTAATTATAAATACGTTCCTGTAAAAACTATTAAGATAAGTTTTTTATTAGAGCCATAGAATGACTAACCGTGCGTCATCTACTAATATCTCCCCTAACCTTTGTGAACATTGCTGACTTACTTTAAATGCATCAAAATAAAGTTTGAATTTCTGTAAAGATTCTTCATTTGTATTATATAATTTATTAAAATGTGTAAAAAGTTTTGACAAGTGCGCTACAATATGCACTTGATATAGTTTTTAATTCATACTTGTTTGTTTCAAGTCAAATTACAAGTTCAAGGTACATAATATACCCATGTCAAAAAGAAGGTTAGTCGCTCTAAATCAAATTATTTTCCAACACTTTTAGCCTTTTATTTCAAATAGCTCACAAGCAGGTCAAACCATTTTAACTCAAAATCAAATTACCTTGTAACAATTAAACATTTAGCTTTGAATAGTACGTTTAAGGCAATGTGGAAGATATGAGAATAATCCCTTTTGTACCACATATGTGACATGAATAAAACGTTAATCCACCTCAATTACAATGTTTTTATTTACCAAAACAAAGCGAGTTTGTTACACCTAATAATTAACTGTGTTTATGTCTTCGTTTACTTTAACACAAAATCCACAACGTAAAAATTATGTCATGTTTAATGCGTAATTAATTTTTATTATAACAATTATATGTATGGAATAGCCAATACTATTTAATTCAGCTGTGTGTATATCACAACAAACCTTATTCTGTCCTCAGGCAAGAGCACAAATGTGTTAAAAATAGTTTAATAAATCTTTTGAACGCTAAAAAATTATCACAATGTTATAAAAAGGTAAAGCAATTTATATGAACGAGTAACTCTTGAACAATGCCGTATACGAGAAATAATCCTCAACGGTTGTGTTATAATTTATACATCTTTTTAATTACCCTTTCCAAACCAAATCGTTACTTAAAAAAGATTATCTTTGTAAATAAGACGCGATCCCTTGCCTTTTTACTTAATTCACGTTTCAGTATTGCAATAATAACCCATTGTTTATTTGTACACAAGAAAAATAAAAAGAGCATAATACACCCGTCATTGGAATTTATACGTATGTAGTTAATAATAATTAATAATAGCTATTTACTATGTAACTAAATTTGATTGTTAATTTATTATTAATGAACTTAAAAAAAGGTCGAGGTTCAGTAGACGATATTGGTCATATGTAAGGTGACCACAGGCCCGCGCCGTCCATGTGGGCAACTCTTGCGCTGCACGAGGGCGCCGATAAATAAAATTGCGTCCCCGTCATTTGAAAACGAAAATAGTAGTAATTATTTATTATTTTACAATAATTACAGTTTTCTGCCTGCAATTTCAGCGAGTTTTGTTTTGTTCAAACAAATAATAATAAACATAGATAAATCATTCTTTATTCATAATAAAGGCTTAGTCATTTGTCGTGTTGCGTTTCAACTTGTATTTTAACGAGTATACCATTATTCGTGTTGTAACTTGCATTCCGTAACTTGTATTTCAACCTCCTACAAAAAAAGGGTTTACTTGATAGATTTGTTTTATATTTATAATATTATCATACCGTTAATGCTGGATTTCCGCCTAGGCCCGGGACAAAATTTTAAAAACGAAAAAATGTAACGACAATTTATTTTAAAAATTGTTTCTGATTCTTTTTTATGAATTTACAGAAAATTTTTTATGAAATAGAATGTAATTCATTTTTTAATTGACTTTTTTATTTGTGGGTGCAATATTAATATTTTGATAAAACAATTACAATCTTTATTGAATAATGTTATTAAAAAGAAATAATTAAATTGATAAGCTTTTTTTGAGAAGTACTAAATTTCTTTTTACATTTTGTTTCTTTAGTGAGATTACTCTCACATATAAAAAGCTTTCAAAATTACTCAATGGTTTTTCATTTTGTTTTCGGTCTTATATAAAAACATGGTGAATTAATATGTGTAAATTAATATTTATTATTCATTTGAAATTCAAATAATTTTTTGTCTATAAAAATATTTTTTTTATTCAAAATGAATCTTTTTTATTCCATATCTAATTTTTTCAAAAATAAAAACAAATCGAAAAAAATGAAAATTTAATTTTTAAGAGATCGAAAAAATCGATGTTTTTTATATCTGCAATAATGTTGAACGTTATTTACAAATTTCAACAAATTTCAAAAATCTCAAAATTTCAAAAATTCTATCAAATTTAACTGTATATATGTCGATATATATATTATATATTAATGTTATAAGTAGACCTCGGATTTCTAAGCAAATGCTTATTTGTGTGTATTAGGTATACTGCCTTGAAAATAAAAATAAAGTCGTTTCAGACAATTTGATGGAAAATGAGCTAAAGTTATTTATGCTTATTCTGCTTATTTTGGTGTTTAAGTGCTTATTTACGTAAAACGTGCTTATTTGTACTTATTTTCTGCTCGGGGATTTTTACGTTTGAACTTATATTTAAAATTTAAGCTTGTCTATTTTAAAATCTCTCCAACAATGCGTTTTTGTAAGGTTTTTAAATAAACACGACAGATACCATTCTAGAGGTTAACTATGTCGTAAACCGACGGCTTACTTGTTAAGATTTTCGAGAATTGTGTATTTTAAGTAGGCACAGATGTTTGTTTACAACTCAAGTATATTCAAAACCAAGAGTCAGCAGCGTAAACAAGTGTACAGCGCGTGATCGCCTCGTGCTTTGTAGGTGCCGAATGGTCAAGCAGCCCTAAAACATGTTTTCTATCCCTTCTACTTCAAAAACATTCTCAGTTTGAATTTTCATATACATTCGGTAGTGACTACTTGCTGTTGCTGCTTCAATGCACTTTGTAACAGCAAATGAAATTAATTCTAATTAAATTCAACTGATTACTAGATAATTAAACTATAACTTTCGGTTATTAATAAAATAAAAATGGGAAAGGATAAACTTCCAAAAAGTGTGCTAATTAAACAGTGGTTAAAAGACTACGACTGCTTTTCATCTGATGGTGACGTCATATTTTGTAATGTTTGCAACAAAGAAGTAAGCATCCAACGCAATTTTAAATTTAATTACATAATTTCGGTCATAAGTTTTGTTCGAATAATAAACAAATAAATTTAATATTAAATAATAATGCATTTTTGTGTTTTCAAGGTATTAAGCAACAAAAAACATCAAATTCAACAACACGTTAAAACATTTTTGCATCAGGCCAGTGTTGCTCGAAAACAATCATTAAAACAAACATTTTTAACCAATTCAACTGAGAAAAGAAATGTTCTTTCTGAAGATTTGTGTCGTGCTTTAATCGCTGCAAATATCCCGTGGAAAGCTGTTGAAAATCCAAACATTTTTGGAAAAATATTGTGATCGCAGTATTCCTACGGAATCAACATTAAGAAAAGACTATCTGGACGTTTGCTATAATTCTGCCATACAGCAAATACGAGAAGACGTATCAGGACATCCAATTTGGTTTTCAGTTGACGAAACTACTGATGCCGTAGGAAATTACGTTGCCAATTTTATAGTAGGCAAATTAAGCAAATTCGATTCAACAAGATCATATTTGGTATGTTCTAAAGTCTTAGAAAAAACGAATAGCAATACGGTAGCTTATTTTGTGAATTCCTGCTTAAGATTTCTATTCCCCACGGAGTTTAACGACAAAAATGTTTTACTCATGTACACAGATGCCGCGGCTTACATGGTAGCTGCAGGAAAATTACTGAAAACATTTTACCCTAACTTAGTACATGTTACGTGTCTAGCACATGGTCTTCACCGAATAGCAGAAACTATTAGGAATTCATATCCAAGCGTTAATACTTTCATTGCTGTAATTAAAAAAATATTTCTTAAAGCACCCACGCGCGCGATAAATCTAAATTGCCCAATTTATCATTACCCCCAGAACCTATTATTACAAGATGGGGTACTTGGTTAAAAGCAGTAAACTTTTATGCAAACCATTTTAACGATATAGCAGAACTAATTAATGATTTTGACGAAACTGACGCAATTTCCATTCAAACTGAAAAACGTCTTGTGAAAGACAAGAATTTGCATAAGGATATTGTATATATCTCCAGCAACTTTTTATGCATTGCAGAAGCAATTAAAAAACTAGAAAATTCCCATCTTTCCCTTAATGATAGTTTAAATATAGTAAGAACTCTCAAAACCGAAATAGAAAGTTCAAAACGGAAAAACTGCGGCAATTGTTAAAAGCAAATTTGCTTTCGTTATTAATAAAAATCTTGGATACCATACTTTGGATGTCATTGATAAAACACTATCAGGAGAAGGGAATTTTGATTCGCCCAGTAATATTCCCTTGAAACTAGTGCAGTTTTTTAAACTTGCACCGTTAACATCGGTAGAGGTCGAAAGATCATTTTCTGCCTATAAATTAATTTTCAATGAAAAGCGAAGAAGTTTTACTTCAGAAAATTTAGAAAAAGTATTAATTACGTATTGCTTTTCAAATTACCATTAATTTTTTTATGAGTTTAGTTGTTAAAAAAACCTCGTAGTTGTTAGGGGTTAATCGTTTTATGTTTCTTTTAGAACATTAGGGCACATTGTATTTTATTTAAATATATATTGTTCCATAAATAAATACATGAACTACTTTACTGTTGTTTTTATTTTTTAAAAACCCATTATTGCCTTTCACTCTGGGAATAAATAACGCAATTTTTTATTGGTGCATAAGGAATGCTTATTTTTGCATATAAACGTTTATTTGTGCTTATAAATGCTTTTTTAATGCTTATTTTAACAATTTTAAAATGCATATTGAATGATTATTTCGGGAATTATTTGTGCTTAGAAATCCGAGGTCTAGTTATAAGTATAAAGTATGAATAATAAAATTTCAATATATAATTTTTAATCCGAGTATTTTTTGTGTGATCGTAATCTCAATAACTTGAGTGAAGTGAGAGTATTGTGCATGATGGAGATTGAGAATTAGTTCGGGTGAGGTGAGGGGGTGAGTGTGTTACACATATTTACAGAAAACAAGAGCGCTACGCGTAGCAGGTTTTAACAGATTTGACTTTGCTTTGTTTAAAGGCGGGTACAGATCAAGCGCGCCGATCCGCGCCGCGCCGTGCAAAACGTTCGCGAACGTTGCACTCGCTTTCAATTTGGACGGGTTACCGCTCACTTTGTGAGCTAAGCATCGCGCTGTAAACAAGTCGCAGTAATTATTTCAGTTTTACGAATGCCGTTCAAGTGTAATAGTCGATAAATTTTTTGTGTTCCTCGCCATTAAAAGAAGAATTTAATTATTATTTTAAGTTAGAAAATTTTTTTCAATAAGTTGTCGAAGTTCTGAATTTCATTTTTTTATTAACAATGAATAGCTATCGAAAAAAACTAAGCGGTACAGAATATCGTAAAAGAAAAGCAAAAGAATCTTCAAAACAAGAAAATTTAGTAAAAAAAATCCCAAAGATATCTAATTTTATGACAAGCTCAACAAAATTTATAAGTCATGATCAACAAGCATCAGGTTCATGTGCCGTAAGTATTTTGATGCACTTGTTAGTAAAACTAATTAACTAACTAACTACTATTCTCATATACTGAACTTCTATAAGAGGTAATATTTGAAAGAATTTGAAATATTGAAAATTAATTTTTTTAAAATACTTTTTAATCCTTTTGTTTAATCAGGGAACGTTTAAATTTTAATTAAGAATAAATTAATGTCAGTTGTTAAAAGATATTTTTGTTTTTAGCCGGAATTAGACAATACTTCAGCACAAGATACCGAAGAAGTAAAATCAAATCCTTCTTTATTGCAAGATACAGATACAAACGAAACGCCGTTAAATTTTTCTTCATCGCAAGATGCTGAAGAAACACAGTCAACAACTAATATTTTACTATTGAGTAGTGATCCTTTTCTATGGAATTTAAATGAAGAAACACGAGATTTTATAACTAAGAACGGTATATCACAAAATAATGTTACGGATTTTAAAAATTCCAGAAATGTTTATAATGATAAAACGAAGTTTTGCTCTAAAAGTTTATTCCAACGTACTTTGAAAAACGGAGAAATTCAACGTCGTGAATGGCCAATTTATTCAGAAACTAAAGGATCTGTATTTTGTGCTCCATGTTTACTATTTGGTAGAAGTGGTGAAATGAACGCTTTCACTGGTGAAGGGTTTCGCGATTGGAAAAACTCAAAGCGCGCATTGAAGGTCTGGAAAATTCTGATTTTCACAAAACTAACGTTAGTCATTTCAAAGCTCGAGCAGTCGTTCAAGGTCGTGTTGATCAACATCTAATGAAGCAGCTCGATGAAGAAATTTTGTATTGGAAAAAAGTTTTGTATCGAGTAATAAGAGGGCTGCCATTTGAGGACATTCAGAACGAATTGGAGATCTCCATAATGGAAATTTTTTAGGTTCAGTCGAGCTTCTTGCTGAATTTGATCCGTTTTTATCAGAACATTTAAAATTGTATGCGCGCCATGGCAGTGGAAGAACTTCGTATTTATCTAAAACAATCTATGAAGAAATCATATTATTAATTCAAAATAAAGTATTGCAACACATTTCTAGGGAAGTGCAATTTGTAAGTATTTTGGTGTAATTGTGGATTCTACGCCTGACATTGCTCATGTTGATCAGCTTACGATAATTATTAGATATGTACGTGATAATGGTGAAATTGTAGAAATATTTCTAGAATTTATACCAAATACTGGCCATAAGGCTAAAGATATTGAAGATGCTCTGTTAAAATCTCTTGAGAATAATGGTTTGGACATAATGAACTACTGTGGTCAATCTTATGATAACGCAAGCAATATGTCAGGCTTATACTCAGGATGCAGTCACGAATCAAAACGATTAATCCATTAGCAGAATATGTTCCTTGTGCTGCTCATTCCTTAAAGTTAGTAGAAACTTGTGCAGCTGAATCTGTAACCGAAGCAGTTGACTTTTTTTCTACTTTGCAAGGACTTTATAATTTTTTTACTGTTTCAACACATCGTTGGGAGATCTTGGTACAGCGTACAAGTGTAAGACTTAACAATCTTTCTCAAACTCGTTGGTCTGCTCGACATGATGCATGTTATGCGTTAGAAAAAGAGTGGCCTGGAATAATTAATGCACTGGAATTTATTGCTCAAAACAGCGATGAAAAACCGACTACACGATCTGAAGCAAGGGGATTGCAGCGAAAATTACAGCATCTAGAAACAGCAATTCTAGTCATTGTTTAGAATGTTATTTTAAATCGTTTTAATGGTGCGAGTAAGAAACTTCAGGATTCTCAAGCTGATTTATCATCTGTGGTACAAATGTATAGTTCCTTAGCATTCTTTCTACAAGACATGAGGGGTAAACAATTTTCCTAATATGAAGAAGGAGCCAAAGCACTATCTGGAGTTCAAGATTATTATCGTTATGATACCTGTCGCAAGAAAACCAGAAAAATTCAGGCAGATGAGTTACGAATGAATGAAAGAACACCTTTATCTGGACTAGAAAATTTTCGTACCAATGTTTATTACCGGGTTTTAGATACTTTAAGTGTACAGTTGGCCGGACGTAAAAGTGCTTATCAAAGCTTTACCAAAATTTTAGTTTTTTCGACAATTTATCTGAAAAAGATACTAATGAATTAAAAAATCTTGCAAATAAATTAGTTAATAAGTATCCTGATGATTTGGAAGAGACTTTAGGGAATGAATGTATTCATTTACACTGTCAACTCAAAGATTCCCTAGCAAATACGGAAGATGTACGTTCCGCGCAAGGAATATGCAATGTATTGCATTCACGGAATCTTCGAGATGTTTATCCGAATGTAGACATTGGTCTACGTATTTTTTGAGTATTCCCGCTACAAACTGTTCTGGAGAAAGATCTTTTTCCTCCTTGAAAAGGATAAAAACTTATTTACGCGCAAGTATGGGCCAAGATAGACTTAATGCTTTGGCATTACTGTTTATCGAAGCTCAATTAGTTCAAGAAATTGATTACGACGACATAGTTGATGTTTTTGCACAGACGAAAGCCAGAAAGAAGAGATTTACGAATTGAGCAATACATTATAGTTTAAGAAAAATGATTATTATTTATTTCCCTAGAGTTTATTAAATATTTATTTGTATTATTTAATAATTATATTTCAATAAAATAAAAATTATATTTAAATAATAATATTAAATTAAAGGAATAGAATTTTGTCCATCAAAAATGGCGGCGCATCAGACAGGGCCTACGGCGGCAGCAAGCCTAAATCCGCCACTGCATACCGTTTGATAAATAGTTAAGAAGAAATAATTTTAATGGCGATATTTATTTACCTTGTAAATTTTGTGTTCGTTTAATCGTTTATTACTTAGTTGTTAGTTCGAATTGATTACTTAAAAGCTTCTATCTAAAGTAAGTTAACACGTTCGCTGCTCATGCCGACACAGTGTCGGTGTGAGCATTTATATACGTAGTGGTGCGCACGCCGCATACGTGTCGACGTCAGCATGTTAATATTAATACTGGTTCCTAGCCATGAGCACCGCAGTTGAGTTTTAGTCGTCGTAAGCGTACGTCGATAGAGGTTTAAAGTATACGAAATCGACTTGGTTCGAGAGTTCGACTATTTAGTGCATCAATATGGCAGGCAGTCCCGTTTCTGGACCTTCTGGTTCAGAAACGCCAAGATGGTCTAATAAAAAACCAATAAATGAAAAAGAAATGATCGCATTATTGTATTAATCGGAGGAAGAACCGTTCGACGACCCTGGAAGTGAGTGGAGTGACGGCTCCGAGGTTACGGAAGAATTCGCCGAAGAATCTAATGTAGACGACATGGCCGACTCTGATTCAAATTATGATGATCCAGTTGTAGATGGTAAATGAAAATAGTTTACAGTGGGTTGAAAATCCGCCTCTGCTAAAAAACATTCTATTTACTGGACGACAAGAAATGAAAGTGAATGTTCCCGGTGACGGCAAACCTATTGACTTTTTCTATCTCCTTGCCGATGATAACAAACACATGTTTTACTAAATGAACCACACGGGCCACATTCACGAATTAGTCGTTGGAAGTCAGTAGACAACAAAGAAATGAAGGTTTTCTTAGGGTTGTCCTTTTTCATGGGGATATTGCAGCTACCAAAATTACGTGATTATTGGCTTATTCGCTTATATAATTTAGCAATCGGAAAGTATATGAGCCGAGATAGATATTTGATTATATTACTTTACATTTTGCGCCAAATATCGAAGATGGCGGAATAGCCCCACCTGCTGATAGACTCTATAAACTTAGACCCTTAGTTGAATTTTTTAATAATAAAATAAAATCCATTTATTCGCCGGGCAAGTACCTCAGTGTTGAGGAATCAATGCTGTTATGGAGAGGCCGTTTACTGCTTCGGCAATATATATATATATATATATATATATATATATATATATATATATATATATATATATATATATATATGAAACAAAAAGCACAAATACGGCATAACATTTTATCTACTGACAGAAAGCACGGTTTTGATAATGCAGATTTATACCGGCGCTTGTGATGATCTAGGTGATAAAGGTCAAAATGTGAAACCGGAACAACAGGAAGGAAGTTGCGGAAAAGATGTCGCTGGTGTTCAAAACGTGGTATTCGAATGGATGCCATGTATTATTGCAAATCATGTGCCGATCTTCCGGGATTGTATCTAAAACCTTGCTTTCAGGAATTTCATAACAATTTGTAGACCTGATAGAACCTAACCTGATTGTTTTCTTATTCAGAACATTTTTTATTTCACTTTTGTTGTTTTCTTTTAGTTTTTAAATTTTTTTTAGCGTGAACACTGTTTTCGTTTTATTTTAGTGCTCACAACGCAACATGTGCGTCACAATTTTTTTTTCAAAATAGGCACAAAACTAATAAATAAACAAAGTTACTGTAATCGGCACCAAACAAGTTTACATTATTTCCAACGAGCAGCGAACGTGTTAAATAGGTTTTGTAATCAATTTCGTGGAAAACTAACTGTTTATAATTAATGTTTTTTTCAAGTAAATATTGCAATTAATAAAATATAAAGTGAATTAATTTGGATTTACATATAGATGTCTAAAGGGGCAAAAAACACTTGCCAGATATGAAAGCTTATTAAACAAACGAAAACGAGAAGAAAAATTAGAAAAAACGAATGCAAACATAACAACCTTTTTTTTCAAAAATCAACCATTTCTCAAGAAAACAAAGACCTGTCTACATCAACGGCGGAATTAGAAACTGAATCAAGTATCAGCCAAATGGTGTCAGATTTCTTGATTCCTACAGTATGCTCAACCGCCGATGAAGAACTGCTGGAGAAGGAATTTGAAGGCAGTGTAAATATTCAGCTGCAATCAACTTATAGTAAAGATTGTAAACTTGATGACGGTGAAGAGAAATGTTTGCGACTTTCTGAAGATCCAGAGTTGTGGCCAAAAGTTTAATTTCCTCATCATGTTCAATTATTGGTAGATAATAGACCATGACGTTATCAGATTAAAAATCAGATTTACCCTAAAGACAAATCAGGAGGTAAGTTTTCTTACACGTATTTTACTAGAATTTTACTAAAAAAAAGTTAAACGAGAATGGTTGTTACATTCTACCGAAAAGAATTCTGTATATTGTTTTTATTGCAAAATCTTTAATGTTGCAAATTCTGCGAAAACTATAAAATTGTGTAACGATAATGGGTTTAATGATTGGCATTATTTACGTGAACATTTAAGTTACCATGAAAAAAGTAAGCTACATTTTCAAAATGTAAAGCAATTGACAGATCTTTTAAAATAGAATGAAAAAGAATAAAACTATAGATTCTGAAGCACAAAAGATATTCAATAAAGAAACAAAACATTGGCATGCCGTTATGGAGTCTATTTTGTATACGGTTCAGTATTTGGCTGAACAGAACTTAGCCTTTCGAGGTACTACTAATAAATTATATGAAAAAAATAATGACAACTTTTGGAAATTTTTTTTTTTTACTTATAGTATTTCCGAACAGATTAAGATTTGCCTAACGTGCTAAAGCACTCTGGAACACGGGGAAGGTTTAGGGATATTGTTAGGCAGCCGAGAAATGTTTATGAATGGCTACCCTAAATTGACTTAAGTCAAAGTTTGGAGAAAAGCAGGAACTGGGTAGTGCATTCCACAATTTGGTCGCCGCGTGGAAAAATGTAGATTGAGCCCATTTAGTGTGACACGGTGGAATTTTGGGTACGTAATTATGGTGTGAATGAGCAAACCTAGTGTTCCTATCGAAGATCTCCTGCGAAGGTATTAAGGAGTGTATTTCGGAAGCACACTTGCCATGGTAGTAGCGATAGAGCAAGGAAAGAACCGAAACTATTCTTCTATGCTCAAGAAAATGTAAGTCAGAAGTCAGAGACGGATCATTTATAAGCCTTATAGCTCTTTTTTGGATGCGGTTTACCATATAAAAGGCGTTTTGGGGAGCATTGGCCCAGAGGTGGGAATTTTATTCCAGATGAGGTCGAATTTGAGCCTTATACAGTAAAAGGAGTTGTTGCGATGTGAAGTACTGTCTAGATATGTATAGAAACCCTATTTTACGGGCAGCTGTTTTGCTGGCTGACAAAAGGTGGTCAACCCATGAAAGGTTCGATGATCCGGACATCCCTAACATAGAAATAGAGTTTGAAAACTTGAGTTCTAAGCCATTCATATTTATAGCAGGAAATGATCGGTCTTTCTTGGCGGACACAAGGCAACACTGCGTTTTTTCGGCGTTGAACGTGAGTAGATTATTCCTTCCCCATTCAAGGACACATTCTAAGTCACTGTTGATTGAGGCTGCCATTTTCACCTTAACATCCTGTCTAGATTTATTGTTGTAGGAAAACTGAGAACTACAATGTAGAGTGCTGTCATCTGCAAAGCAATGGATCGGGTTAGTTGTTGAGGAAATCAGGTCATCTATGTACAGCAGGAAAAGTATGGGAGCTATCACTGATCTTTGGAGTACTCCCGCGTTAATAGTAACTTCTTTCGAAAAGAAACCATGGACGGCAACGCGTATACGTTTTTTGTCAAGAAAGCTGGATATCCAATTGATGAGTGTATCGGATAAGCCGAACGAAGTGAGCTTGGCAAGTAGGCACTTGTGCCAAACCTGGTCAAAAGCTTTTGAAACATCTAAAGCTACTGCGACTGTCTCACCGGACCTCTCTAAAGTGTTATTCCAAAGTTGGGTGACATATAAAAGATCGCCCGTTGAACGACTCTGTCTAAACCCATACTTTAAGAGTTTATTGGACTCGAGGAACGAAAGTAGTTGGTGATTGATGGCTTTATCCATGATCTTCGACAGAATGGAATTGATAGCTGTTGGTCGATAGTTTAAGGGATCGGTTTTGTCGCCCTTTTTAGGAATAGGCTGGACATTTGCTAACTTCCACGATGAGGGAAACTCTCCAGATGACATGGAGATAGAAAAGAATTTGGACAATAGGGGTACTAGCTCGGGGTATCATCATTTCAGGACGTTAGCTGGAATACCGTCCGGACCAGTCGCCTTGTTTGAGCCAAGTTTATTAATAATTGATTCCAGGAGCTTGTCACGGAAGTGGATTGGTTTATAGCGTATAGGGTAGATTTGGGCGACGGCACAGTTTTACCAGAATCATTGAGACATGAATTTAATGCAAAGTAATCGACAAAGAGGTTGGCTTTTTCAGCAAGATCAGCTACTGCAGCTCCGGCGCAAAACGTCATGGAAGGAAATAAAGATGTACTAAAGTTTTTACTGATGGCTTTAGCTAATGATCAAAATTTACGACTACCCAAAGGACATTAGACCAATTCTTTGCATTTACGTTCTTCAAACATCTTTCTGGCCTTGGTGATGATGCTTTTCTTGCGACAATATAGTTGGCGTGATTTTCGATAGATTTATTTGATTTCCATTTGGTATAGAGTTTATGCTTTTGCGATTATGCATCAGTGCAAGCCCTATTAAACCAGGTTTGGGAACGGGCATGACCTACACGAGGAAGGTTGCAAAAAAATCTCGCAGTTCGCTCCAGTTAGCTGATTTAAAACACCACATAGTTCTATCTGTTTTTCGAGTAACAGTAGGATTGGGTACAGAGGAAGTTATTTGGATTAGGCAGTGGTCTGATTGACCAAGTGGGGAAAGGACTCTTGTTTTATAGACAAGTGGGTTAGTTGTAAGGAACAGGTCCGGGAGATGTGGAGTATGGTTAGGGTTGTCAGGGATTCTGGTTGGTTCGGAAATGATTTGTGTGGATCACAGGATACAGCAAATGCTTCTGCACTATACTCTGCGGGATTAGTAGTAGAAGAAAAATGAAGCCAATTGGAATTGTGGGCATTAAATCTCCCAAAATTGAAATATCGCAAGATGGAAACTGTAATAAGTAGTCTATTTTCAGACTAAGGTAATCAAAAAGATCTTGGAAGTTGTTATCATTGGGAGACCTATACAAACAACAGTAGAATTTCAGAAATTGGGGCCCAGAATGTTTGAACCAAATCGCGTCAAATTTGTTGTTTTCCAAAGTGGACATCCTGTTACAACCTATGTTGTCCTTGGTATACGCACATACTCCACCTTTAAGGCGCAAGTTAGAGTGGAGGTTGTATCTGGGAAATTGCAGGTCTGCGAATCAATGCTTCCAGGGAGACTTGTGTTTCTGATAGAAACAGAATGTCCGGTTGAACTTGTTCAAGTTGTTGGTGAACAGCATTAAGATTCGACCTGATACCACGTATGTTGCAGTAATGAATTCGGATGTCGGTAGTTTCGATTACCGAGGTCGCTTGAGTCCTGCCCTCCTGGCCATCCGAATGGGACAGAATTTTATTCCTGACAGATCTTGCTCTTCTTAATCTTGATTTTAGCATTGACGACTTTTTGACCCCCCCCCCCCCAGAATCCTTGGGACGGATCGACGAATCATGATGAGAGTGTGGGCGTCTCGCCCTACTCACCTGAGGTATACCGTCTGTTTTAGAACTCGTCATTTTAAGGGTTTAGCAGTTAAAACGCCACGCTTGGCAAGTTCGTGTTGGCGAGTACATAAGGAATAAAGGAGAGAGTGACCGACAGCCCTTACCGAGCTCAGAAAATTGGAGCATCAATACTAAGGAGCCCATGGTAAAAGTGGTGGTATTGCACCTGGCGGAATGGGGTATACATGCCTTCCAGCGATGAAGAAATGATCGCAAAATTCGATCCTATTACGCCTGAACATGTCAACCGGTCTCAAAAGAAAGCGCACAAAAATATGCCTCATTATCTTGGAGTTATAACTTTATTAGGAAGTAACGTTAGATCTAAAATTTTAAACATGTCGAAAAAAGCTAAATATTTTTCTATCATCCTCGACTCTACACCCGATGTCAGCCACCAAGAACAGATTTCAGTATGTATCAGATTCGTCAATTTAAATGATTCGGGAATTAGTATTGAAGAACACTTCTTAACTTTTTGTTCTGTTACTGATGCCACCAGTGAAGGTTTAACAAATTTTTTGTTATCGACGTTAGAAAATTATGGATTATATATTTTTAATTTACGCGGCCAAGGCTAGGACAACGGGGCAAACATGAAGGGTAAGCATAATGGTTAACAAAAAAAATATCAATCCAAGAGCATTCTTTGTACCCTGTTGTAACCATAGTTTGAACCTTGTCGCTAACGATGGGGCCAAGTCAAATAAATTATTTGTAATTTTTTTTCTACAGTTCAAAAATATTATAACTTTTTCTCTGCTTCAACCCATCTATGAGCCATTTTGAAAAAACATATATCAAATTTGACTTTAAAGCCGTTGTCATATACCAGATGGTTGAGCCGAATTGATACTATAACACTTTTAAGGTATCAACTTGGCGAAATATACGATGCTCTTTCTGAAATTACTTCTCCGCAAAATTTTGATAATGCTGTAAAGAATGTAGCTATGGCACTTGCTAAAAAGTTAAAAAAAAATTTTAATTCGTATGCATGATGATTTTATGGTTTAATATATTAAGCAAAGTTAGTATAGTGTCCAAAATTTTACAAACTAAAAATTTTAAGATGACAGTTTTAATGATTTATTATAAGAAGCTAGGAAAGTCGCGGTTTTATTAGATATCCATCCAAAATTTAAAGGTGAATGCATTTTAAGACCTCGAAAAGTTCCAAAACAATTTAGTTTTTTACAAAGGTGACGATGAACCAATACAAAATGAAGAATTAAAATTTAAAGTACATTGTTTTTTTAATTAGTGTTACTACATCTTGTAACGGTAGATTCGAACTGTTACCTGCCCATACGGCAATTTTCAAATTTTTATGGAATATTTCGAAATTTAACAGTCAATAGGAACAGCTAGAGTTTTATACAAAACTTGACGGTATATTAAGTGATAAAAATCTAAATGAATTTGATATAAATGGAATACAGCTTATGCGAGAATTGCATTTTTTGATAAATATTTGCCAATTACTACCCTAAATTACATTGTAACCAATAATTTACATTATTCTTACCCGAACGTTTTTGTGGCATTACGAAATTTATTGGCAATGCCAGTTTCCATTGCCACAGCGGAAAGATCGTTTTCCAAATTAAAAATCATTAAAAATTATTTACGTTCTACTATGGCACAAGAACGATTGGAAAATATTGGCATCATTTCAATCGAGTCTACTCTAATTCAAGAGTTAGACATTGAAACGTTAATATAACAATTTTCAAAAAACAAAACGCGTAAAGTCCAGTTCTGTTAAAATATGTTCAATGTCCCAATAATTTTGTTTAAATTTTTTGCATTTATGAATAACATTTTTAAAATTTAAAATTACTGTATAATATTATTTTAAAAATAATTTTATCCATTATCTAGCATCCCATGTTAATTCATTTCTATTAACAGTTTTGATCATTTCGGTAAGTATTCGTATGACTTTAACTTGAAAAATTCTAAGCTGAATGTGTGCAAGATAGAAGTTAACACAAAAAAAATCTATTTTGTTTTAACATACCCCACCAAATTTGAATTGAGTTTTCTATATAACTAGAAAAGCAAAAAATATTTTTTGCTTCAAAACAAAAGTTAAACGAAGTTTGCATCAAACATGACTCATGATGGTGGATAAATTTTCTAATTTAAAAAAAATCTTGAAAGCCATTTTGTTTTAACTTAAATAGACTTGGCATGTTGAGTTTTCATTAGATAAAGAATTTTACGTAGGTTACATCAAATCAAGATGAAAATAATTGGTAAAATGTCAAAAACTGCCAAAATTCAAAATCATACTAGGTCGAAATTCAGTACATAAGTCTAAAAGCACAAAATTAACAACTTTTATAATAATTTTTCCGAAATTGGCCAATTTATGCGTTTTTTCAATTTTTCTTAAAATGTAATTTTGACAGATGACGTCGGTTGTAAAACCAACTTACTATACTTCATTTTGGTTTTATTTGAAGCAAAAATGGGTGCGATAATCAGATCTATGCTAAAGCCGAGGTTAAAAAGTTCCCATATGGTGCGGACTTATATACTGTATATATATATATATATATATATATATATATATATATATATATATATATATATATATATATATATTATATATATATTATATAATATATATATATATATATATATATATATATATATATATATATATATATATACAGGGTGTATTTTAAAATCACCGACAAACGAAAACTATAGATTCTAAGACAAAAATGATCATGAAAGCTTTTCCGAAAATGCTTCCTAACCGAGATACAGGTCGATTAAAAATACTTTTTTTAAGGTTTTTTTAAGATTCCTCAAAAACTAGAAAAGATATTACACTGAGATGTCTAATTAAATACAATTAATCAGATGAGTTTGAGTCAACTGACTCCACCAGTGGCGTAGAATATTTTAAGTTAATCAGTTTAAGTAAAAAAAAACGCACGCCCCTGGTTTTTTGGAAGAAATATTTTTTTGATAGATTCAACATTTAATTCTGCAAATAAAATCATACTTAGTATTTTTTCGATTCGGCACCCCGTTTTTTAAATATTTTGCATTAACGTCAACGACCACATTATTCAATAAAAATTAAAATTTGTTTTATTTTACAAAAAAATAACGCAGTTAACTATTAGGAACATTATTAAAGGGATATTGAAGGAATCAAAAACAAAATAATAATTATTTTTATACATACTGTTCAAAATGTCCTCCTTCCTTTTAAATGCAAGCTTGTATTTTTCTTAGCAAATGAAACCTAACACGCTGAAAAATTGGTGGCATAGCCCTAATCTTATCGCATGCCATCTGTATGCGATTCCAAAGTCGCTCTCGATTATCAATTTGAACAGAATAGACACGAGTTTTCAGATACCCCCACACAAAAAAATTCAATGGGTTTAAATCTGGCGATCGTGCCAGCCAGGGTACTTCACTTCCCCGTCCAATCCAGGGTCCAGGGAACCATGCATGTAAAAATTCTCTGATGTTTCGTGTAGAATGTGGTGGTGCACCATCATGCATGAAATACATGTTCATTCTAACATCTAAGGGTACGTCGTCAAACAATTCTGGCAAATCCTCTCTCAAAAAATTTAAATAGAATTCGCCAGTAAGTCTTTGAGGAAAACGGATAGGTCCGATTAGATGACCGTCTAGTATACCTATCCAAATTTTTTCGCTAAATCTATGTTGGTGAGCTGTAACTACAGTTGGATGCTGATTTGAATCTAACCATTTGTGGGAATTATGCAAGTTTATTATTCCAATTTGGGAAAAAATGCACTCATCAGTGGTCAATAAGTTTGTAACAAAGTGTACATCTTCAGCATTTTTATTTAAAAACCATTCGCAAAAATTCATTCGACGAGGATGGTCAGCAGGCAATAATGCATGCACTTTTTGTAGGTGAAAGGGATGTAAATTTTGTTCTCGTAAAACTTTCCAAGACTTGCTTATGATGAACGGTTCTAAACGTAGTATGATGTGGATGCCTTCTATTTGGAAATCTTTGTTCATAAAGTCGAGCAGCTGCACGAGCATTGGAATTAGTATTACCATAACATAAATGCATATCGACCAGTTCTCGTTTGGAATAATTAATTTTTTCACAGTAATTAGACACAAACAGTGAATTACAAAACACGCGTAAATGCAACTATTTTAGCAAACATCAGATACGTAACTGTCAAACGCAAAGCAATCTCTGATTTATTTAATTTGGTTATTCCTGAATAATGTAGTCGTTTATGTTAATTCAAAACATTTCAAAAACGGGTGCCGAATCGAAAAAATACTAAGTATAATTTTATTTGCACAATTAAATGTTGAATTTAACAAAGAAATATTTCTTCAAAAAAAGCAGGAACGTGCGTTTTTTTTTAATGTGATTAACTTAACATATTCTACTCCACTGGATGGAGCCAGTTGACTCAAACTCACCTGATTAATTGTACTTAATTAGACATTTAGATGTACCCAACCTCAGTGTAATATCTTTTGTAGTTTTTGAGGAATCTTAAAAAAATTATATCTTAATCAACCTGTATCTCGGTTAGGAGGCATTTTCGGAAAAGCGTTTATGATCATTTTTGTCTAATTTTGAATCATAGAATCTCCAGTTTTCGTTTGTCGGTGGTTTTAAAATACACCTTGTATATATACTTAACCCCGTTGTAAATTAGCATCACAAAACAAGGCGCCATTTGGTATTTGAAGATATTAAATCTAATGGTGATTACAGAACCAAAATATTACCAATACCACAGAAAATCCCTAACCGGTACCGTAGAAAAGAACGACTGCAACCCATCAGGCCGGCTACATTGGGGGCTGCCGAGTCAACGGGCGTTCCCAACCAGAATTAAGTTTGAGTTACTATTATTTTATTGAACATTGTTAATTTTTTCCGTTATTACATTTTATTTACATACCATTAATTTTACGTTTCAGTAATTTATGTTAATTTATTGTATACCCCCACTACGATTTATAAATATTTGTATAAAACCTTCGTTCTTGCCTTATTAATGGTTATATGAATGTAATAATCCACGACCCCTTCACTGTAGCTAGCATAAAGGCAAATATAACAAAATGTCCATTAGAGGGAATTAATTAGCGTAATAATCAACCTGAGGCTTTACAAGATAGGTTCTAATATTGGATGTATTCACCACAATTAATTAAGCAATAAAAGAAATAAACCGTTTAAAAGGACACATAATGTCACACTTAGCTTGAACTCTCCAGTTGTTTATCCTGGTATAGATTCAAAGGCGGTCCAGAAGATGTTAGATGGTTTCTCCATGCTACCACTTCCATCTAGTGTCAAATATCAGCATAGTAACAGATAGGCATTTCGTAAGTTTCTAGAATCTAATTATAATAATCAGACCCAAAGATAGTTCGTAGTTACTAGTTAACTAGGAAGTAACACTACAGAATATTAATACTAAGTTCAGGGAATGTAGAATTTAAAAAAATACAAGTTTGATAACAGCTGATGTCTGCGTTTTGTTACGGTAAAAATGCTCACTGGGACAAGGTGACAGATAAACCTGGTTTTTGCACGGCTAGCTCGGCGTGCGGATGATGGTCTGTCGGGAAAAGCAGTTTCTTCTCCGTAGGATACGCCATCTACCAAGGTCGAAATCGGGGGAATGTCTCAATAGGTTCCGGTAGGCGCCAGGATATTCCAAACGAACACACCAGGGTGTTTTAAAACGCGAAATAAACGACGATACGTGGTGGTCCGAATACCCTACTTACCCCACTTACCAAATCGTAACGCTAATAGATCCAGGTGTCCACAATGCTGCTTCACCTGAAAGGCTTCAAAATATGCACCTTAATCTGATAAACTTACCACCGTGCAGCAATATTCAAATTCAATACTCAATACAAATCACTAAGGTTCCCACTACGTTAACTTACTAATCTTCCTTAAACAAATCAAAATAACACATACCAAACTGACTTCAATTCGGTTACGAAGCTTCTCTAAACTGGTAAGCTACGTTACGTTAACTTAATCTTTGTAACAAAACAAAAAAAAAACTCCAAACTTCTCTCATTAAAACTCGGCGTCGCTTCCTATTTGAGCACCCTATCATCACCCTTTGTCAAGGCTTAATATTAAAATAATTGCTCCAAAACAGTAACTAAGATAAATATCTATTAACTCAAAATAAAACAATTAAAATTTGAACAGCATGTCAATTTGGATAAAACGATAATCGTCTACTCTTAACCTTTTACCTCATTGAATCCTGGCGAGTAGCAAAACTATCTTAAGCTAAATAGTATCCTAAAAATTTCTATAGACCTGAATTACGTCCGTACGCAAATCTTACATAAAGAAATCAAGGTAAGATTTTATTTACCTCTATGCATAAAATATTAATAGTGTCATAAACAACTTAAATAGCTTCTAAATAGACAAAGGAAACTGTCCGTGAACGTTAACAAAATGACACAATAAATTCAACAATAATTACTTCCAACAGGTTCCTCCGTTAACACACATTGCATAAAATATTCCACATAAAACACAAGCAAATTTTATTCTCATAGGTCGCAAGACCAACAAACAGAATATAAATTAAATTACCTAGGTCACACAGGCAACTAGGAGATGATCCTTGCTCCACGAAAGCGTCGTGTAAGGCTCGAGCGGGCCCACGGTTTTCGGCGTTACTCCTTGATGACGGCAATACCGACTCGCAGTAGATCGCTACCGCGTATTCAACTTGATTTTAAATTAATTTACAAAATTCTCCAGAATTGACACCAATAATGTCTCGTAACTTATTGAAGCAGTAGTAACTAGATTAGATCACTTTAATAATTTCTCAAATTAGTAAGTTTAATTACAAACAAAACAATCTTAATCAGTTGGTGTGGTTGGGTGTTCGTTCACTACGTACACTTAACTTTTAGGAAAGGGGTTCTCTAATTATATCTCGTTAATCACGAAACTCAATAGTCATCGGGTTCGCACTACAAAAAAAAAACACGAACCCAAATTTCTATCATAAATGCACTCGAAGATGCCGTTATTCTCCAATAAATTGAATTAATGAACGAGCCCGGTTGAAATGTTACTTCACAAAATATACCAAACTTGGTTTTAGTCGACTAATCTTGCAAGTCTTCAACACTACTTAAAGAAATTTCACTAGGAGCTCGCACAATTATGAAACCCCAAATTCCGCCAGTTCGAACGACTTTCCACACGCACGACTCCACGCGTCAAAAGCTTAGGGAAGAGTCCTTTTCCTTTCAAACTCACTTTTTCGCCATATTAAAAAAACGTTCCCCTCCATACAAATTCAATTAAACAAACCAATCAACCATTTGAACTTTAAAATTTCCACCCCCCTAAATATACGATGATAGCTCGACTGAAGGCGAAGGAACTGCTACATCTGCATTTCCCTTCGACACGACACAGATATGTTATTGCAAAAGTACAACCAATCGCCCACCCATAGTATTTATATGGATGAAAACCATCATTCCGACTCTCAAATTGGTCCTCTGCACGAATGCGACAGTACGGCACCAACTCGATAACAACACTTCTTTGTAATGAAACTATGTAACAAAATCAAATGAATTTATCTTAGTAAAATCCCAAATATGATTCGGGCATTAACCTGAAAATTGTATTCAAAATCCCAAAAACTACACTGACTTTTATTAATGAAATTACGTAACTACACCCAAAAAAAAACGTAACTCCTATCTACGGTGAGTAAAGATAATGCACAATTGCACATTCCTAAGATTCCTTTACATACAGCGCGACCTATTCAAGCAAAATATTCATTATCTACAGTAAGCTCTTAAACTAAAATTGAAAGAAAAGAAAAGAAAGGATTCGGAATCTAATTAAATAGATAAAGACCTAACCAATACGTATACAGGGTCTTCAAAATACCCTGACAGTTTCCAAAAGCGAAGTTAGCTTACAAGATAAGATAAAGTTATGTTCGTAGACCAAATAGTTAATAAATAATAAATCCTGCTCAGCAGGTAGCTTTTTCCTTTAAAGTCACTAATTATTTTAAGACAGGTGTTGTGTTGATGGCTGACATTCTATTCTTTATGAATCCGTTTAAAGCGTATGAAGCAATTATATACAAATCTTCATTTCATGAAATGAAAATAAATATAAAGCCGACGCACGTCGATGGATTAAATAAATTCAGAAAATATTCAATTTTCTTCAGGAATCCAAATGTCGCCATCAAAATCCGAAATCAAAAAAGAACGTTGCACTTTGAACCCTATATAACAGTACGAGTGACTATCAACATTTTAACAATTTAATGCAGAAATTCATTTAATTTAGAAAAGTAGTATATTTAAGAAAATACTAAATGACGAAATTATGGAAACAGTAATAAGCAAATGATTTTAATAGCTAATTAAATTCAACTAATGTTGCAGCATAAGTAACGAATGTAACAAAGAATACATGGCTCTATCAAATGTAAAGCAACAATTAATAGAACGGAAAAATGAAGTCTTTTTGCCAAATCAAGGTAACACTATGCGAGTAGCTTTGGTAAATGAAGGAGAAGGCCTAACCGTAACTCAATTTAAAACGTTAGTAACCGTTTTTTATGCTACTTGTATAGTCTATTTGTATAAATGGAAGCTACACTTTGAAGATTGGTCATCGTTTCGTTGGGTGCTGCTAGAATTAGAGACTGTTGGAAACTCATTAACTATTTTTCAAAAACAACACCGTGATACTTATGTAGATGATTCGGAACTTTTTGATGAAATTGAGTGCATTGAAAATATACAAACAGCCAAAAAAGTGGAAAAAAGTTTCTGTTTCTGTCGACAAACGAAGGGTTGAGCTTTTTATACCACAAAACATATTAAATATTGTTGAAATGTTCATGTTTACCGGCTCCAACGTCGCCACGGAAAGGATTTTTTGTGATATTAATAAAAATTGGATCAGCGAAAAATTAGCCTCACTGTAAAACTTTTAATGGCAAAACAAAATTTGGAAATGAATTGCCTTGAATTTTTAAGTATCTCCAAGATCACCCATATATTTTACGAATATTTCAATGGAAAAATATACAAATAAGTAGGTAACGTTTCGTTCGCCAATTTATTAACCCATTAACCGCCACTTATTAAAAAAAACATTTTTTTTCAGAATTTATCCTTTATTTGTTGTAATTTTACATCATTATAGCTATATATGTTCACATATTTAAAAAAAATTAAATCATGCCTGAGAAATAAAATGGTTCGTTTACGCAAAATGTATGCATATTATTTGGTTAAATGCAATATTAGCCGAAAAGCAATTAATATTTTTTTTTAACGTAAATTGAATATTACAGTAACAAATAATTAAACTCAGTTATAAAATACAGTATTTATTGAACAAAATAAGTTTTTTATTTTTTTTGTTTCGTATGAAAATCTTGAAAACATTTTGACCGCAGATACACTTTACACTTTTTACACAAAAAAAGTGTATGGTTTTTACACAGCCTACATCTTCGTCTTATTTTCTTCTCATGATCTGAAATAATATGTCTTATTTTATCGAAACGAATATCATCTGGCAAACTGGTTTTTGAAGGACGACCCTTACTTGAATTTGTTGAAGGAGAACTTTCTTCACATATTTTGTAATAAAAGGGTGTGTCGTAGGTGTATCGTATACAAAATTTTAAATAATAAAGAGTAAGTTATAATGAAATTAGGTAAAGTTCTCCTTAAACACACAAATCGTATGAATAATGTAGATACAAACCTTACACCACTTATAGTAGTGCCTTTGGCTCAGCCGGTTGATTAATAGGGTGGGTTCATTAAATTTTAATTTACTCGATTACCTGAATTGCTGCTTGATTATTTTCACTTATCCTAAATAATATAATATGCAATATATTATTAATAAAAATTCTCTGGCGCCAAATTG
Organism: Vesta saturnalis; assembly: GCA_036346205.1. NCBI lineage: Eukaryota > Metazoa > Arthropoda > Insecta > Coleoptera > Lampyridae > Vesta > Vesta saturnalis. Next base: position 389,465 of record JARFJB010000865.1, read on the forward strand.
TTTTTGGTTGTAAATGTCGGAACAATTAAACCGAGTTTATAAAAAATTAACAATATACAGACTATGTTTATTGAATATCAAATGTAATGATGAAATAATGAAGGTCTTAAAATTATGCTTAAAGTACTAAATAAATCACTACATAAATACCTTAGAAATTTTTGTACAAAAACTTTTCTTTTTGACCTCTGGTATCTAAATATGATTACGAAGCGGTTAACCTGCATGAAATCATTCTTACGTCATCATTGTGCAATCTTGACATAATGTTATCAGCCGCACCCCAAACTGAAATTATCTTTATAAAATCCGTATAAATTTCTTCTTAAAACTTTTAAATCCACTTCTTATTGCATTATTTGGAAGTTTTCCATTCAAAAAAATTGCAATCATAAAACGAAAAATGTACGCAACAATAAAATCAAATGCGTACTTAAGATGTAATTACGTTGTAAATTGAAGTAATGATAAAAGTGTAATTAAAGTAAAAATGGTATAAAAAATAAGTAAAGAAAGCGCCTAAAAAGAACAAATGCTTTAATTTTATGTAAATGTATTAAAAATAAATCTTACCACCTATTCGATGGCACTTTCACATACATTTAGGTAAAAATCAAAAAGAAGCAGCTTCCTGCTTCGACATTAAACAGGAAGTGAAAAAATAGAGGCTTTCGAAGTAGATGAAGAGGTCTTGCGCCCAATGCCTTTGCGCATAGAATTAAGTCACGATGCGTTGCGCAACTCAAATGACTAGAAAACAGTTTATGGGAATATAAATCTTTACGAAAGTATGCACTATGAAGATATGCAAATTAAGTTGCCTACCTCATTCCTAAATTTCAATAACTAAAATTTTCTTATATTTAGAACTAAATGAATGAAAGATATTAAATTTGTACTCGGAGATCACCAAAGCGGAGATTCCAAACACTAAGCTAATAAATGAAATTAGTAAAATTTAAGAAAATAAAAAATGTCAAGCTAATTAAATCTATGCAAAATGTAAAAGAAAATGTACGAAGAAGTACGGAAAATGTGGTGATGTTGGTCAGGAAAGACCCCTCGCAACAACATAAAAGCTACTGACGCGCTACCACCCACACACGCCACTAGTCGAGATAAAGGACCCGAAGCCTAAAATAAAGTAAAAACTTTAGCTGGTGGGGTTTGTGAAGCAAACCACCATCAGAGGAGCAAAATGAAAAACCGGTAAAAAATTGAATCTAAGGTAAAAAGAGAACGGAAACCTACCATGACCTGAAGGGACAGCGGGCGGGGAACCCGGGAACAGTTTTCGGTGAAACGTTAAAAAAATCACGGCAAAATGCCACTCCACTCGAGAGTCTAAAAAAATCCTTCCGGACAAACCATAAAAATAATCGCGAGACTTGAGGCCGAGAGAGAGCGGTTCCATTACCCTACCCCGGTGATCTCAAATCAAGCCTCCTAGGTACATCACACATAACCACCACGGACACGTTGGGTACGTCAAAATCGGTAAATCCAAGATACGACTATTTCCATGCCAAATTAGCTCAGGATGCTTCATCGTGGAGAACAAGAGAGGACACTCTACCCTTCACGAGATTCAGGTTTCGTGTTATTCCACAGTCGTCGTCCAAGACTAAACATACCCCTATCTAACACGCACGTTTGTAAATAAATCGAAATCTAGGTGTGGTAGCAAAGAGAAAGATGATGCACTCTTACGAACACAACCCCCTCCTAAAACTACCAAAACGTCATAATCAGGAAGTCACAATCGGGAAGTGAACTAATCGAGGTTGACACAAGGCGAACCGAAGTCCTCAAGCACCGTCCAAGAATAGTAACACTAGACAAATCAGGAATAGTCAAAAGCTAAAATTTCGAAAACAAATTCAGGGAAACTAAAATAACTAGATCAAATAAAAAATAAAATGTATACAAGCATTACTAGTTTTCTTATCAACGGGTAAGAATTTGAAAATTACACGTTAAATTAACGATCAGAGGTAAACTCAAAATGGTTATCTTAAATTTTACTATTGTAACAATAGCAAATTGTAAATCCAATAAAAGAAGATAGTTTGCCCGAGAACTAATGTCCCAAAAAATCGGCAAAATAAACGCACGATGTGATCTAAATATCAACCATCGTGCTGAACAAATGTAGCAAAAATAAAATAAGTGGTTTGCAAAGCCACAAAAATATAAAAATAAAATAATGTGCGAAATAAGCACAAAAATAAAAATTACTTTGAAAAATTATCAAAATAATAAAAAATGTAAATAAGAAAACCAGAATGTAAGAATCTCAAAAATACTAAAAATAGAAAAATAATAAGAAAGAATAAGAAAAAATAAGAACTAATGGGGTTTTAAATCTTTAACATAAAAAACACCTAATGGTTTATTATCAATGGGGGTGGCCAATCGATATGTAGTTGGACCTAATACCTCAACAACTTTTGCTTCAATAAATTTAGGAGCTAACTTTGTAGCAAACCAAGGTCGTAAATTTCTCATAATAATCTTTAATTGTTCGCCTTCAGAAGGAGGAACACCTAATTGTAAAAATAAATTAACCATTTCAGAAATAAAAAGGGTTGGAATTTCATCAAAAGCCTGTTTTCTGTTCTTAATTTCATTCAATAAAACTTCGTCATGTCCTTCGGATAAAAAGTCACTCTTTAATTTAGAAATTAATTGATCCCATGTCTGAATAAAAGGTTTGACAGCCCTATACCAAATTAAACCTTTCCCTGCAAATAAATCAACACCAGATAAAAGCATCTCCGACTTAGAAATGTTTCGTGCAACCATTAACTCCTCACATCTTTGAATAAATGTAAAAACTTCCTTCTCACTACCATTAAATTTTAAATTTAATTTATAAACAGGAACAGAACTTTTAGAAATTTGTAAATTTTGCATTAATTTAGAAAAATCTTCAGCAGGAATATTAACTGAAGTATTAACATTGTCGTTATGTGACAGAAATATCAGAAGTATCTAATTGTGGTAACTCATTATTCAATTCAAAGTTCTGATAAATAGATTCAATAAATTCTAATGACTCGTTACATAAAGTTAATAACTGATCGTGTAAATATAAAAGTTGATTATCCAAAGTGATATAATTTAATCGTTTCAAAATGTGCAATAAACGAGTGTGAAGTCTAAGGTACTCTCCTTTTGAGGGCTTATGTTTGAACAAATTAATCAACGATTGAATGTTGTGAAGTTTTCCTTGTAATAATTCCAGTTCTAAGGTTTGACTAATTTCGACTCTCTTGTACGAATCAAATAAATTTGGATTAATCCTTTCTAAATTTAGCTTACGTCTCAACAATTTACGTTTCTCATCTACGGTTAACCTTTCCGCATCCTTAACATTTCTGAAACTTAACTCTACTAATAACTCGTCACTACGTAAAACATCCACTAAATAATCTAAATTTGACATGGTAAAAATAATATATAAACAATGAAATTTCACTAACCGTAAGCACAATAAAAATATTCAAACATAAAAATAATAAATGGTTACAGTACCTTAAAATGGTCAGCTCTAACAATTGTAACTGAAACATAAAAGTGAAAATAACCAGCAACTGGTAACGAAGGCTAATTAAGTCCCTTGCTCGAGGCGACAGTATAATGAAAGGTGTGTCGTAGGTGTATCGTATACAAAATTTTAAATAATAAAGAGTAAGTTATAATGAAATTAGGTAAAGTTCTCCTTAAACACACAAATCGTATGAATAATGTAGATACAAACCTTACACCACTTATAGTTGTGCCTTTGACTCAAACGGTTGATTAACAGGGTGGGTTTATTAAATTTTAATTTGCTCGATTACCTGAATTGCTGCTTGATTATTTTCACTTATCCTAAATAATATAATATGCAATGTATTATTAATAAAAGATTCTCGGGCGCCAAATTGTTTTGGTTGTAAATGTCGGAACAATTAAACCGAGTTTATAAAAATGTAAAAAATTAACAATATACAGACTGTTTATTGAATATCAAATGTAATGATGAAATAATGAAGGTCTTAAAATTATGCTTAAAGTACTAAATAAATCACTACATAAATACCTTAGAAATTTTTGTACACAAACTTTTCTTTTTGACCTCTGGTATCTAAATATGATTACGAAGCGGTTAACCTGCATGAAATCATTCTTAAGTCATCATTGTGCAATCTTGACATAATGTTATCAGCCGCACCCCAAACTGAAATTATCTTTATAAAATCCGTATAAATTTCTTCTTAAAATTTTTAAATCCACTTCTTATTGCATTATTTGGAAGTTTTCCATTCAAAAAAATTGCAATCATAAAACGAAAAATGTACGCAACAATAAAATCAAATGCGTACTTAAGATGTAATTACGTTGTAAATTGAAGTAATGATAAAAGTGTAATTAAAGTAAAAAATGGTATAAAAAATAAGTAAAGAAAGCGCCTAAAAAGAACAAATGCTTTAATTTTATGTAAATGTATTAAAAATATATCTTACCACCTATTCGATGGCACTTTCACATAAATTTAGGTAAAAATCAAAAAGAAGCAGCTTCCTGCTTCGACATTAAACAGGAAGTGAAAAAATGGAGGCTTTCGAAGTAAATGAAGAGGTCGTGCGCCCAATGCCTTTGCGCATAGAATTAAGTCACGATGCGTTGCGCAACTCAAATGACTAGAAAACAGTTTATGGGAATATAAATCTTTACGAAAGTATGCACTATGAAGATATGCAAATTAAGTTGCCTACGTCATACCTAAATTTCAATAATTAAAATTTTCTTGTATTTAGAACTAAATGAATGAAAGATATTAAATTACGGTATATTTTATACAACACGAAAAAGAGTTGTTACAATTTCTCCCCCCACAGCTATATTATACATTATTTTAGGTTCTTCACATTTTATCATTGATCGAACTAAATAAGACCTAAAATCAGTTTGACTCATTTTGCTTTGGTTTGCGAGTCTATATATCCTCCACGAATTTACTACAACAGAATCCACGGCATTTATGAACATTGGCAACCACCATTTTTTACCGCGGATTCGAATTCTGTAATTCCCAATACCATTGCCGTGGGAGTCAACTCCTCCCATGCCTTTTGTGTAATCGTTTATCATTAAAGGTTGTTCATTAGCAATTTCCTTCTTTTCTCTACGGCTATATCGTTTTGTATTTGACAATGGATAAATGCCATTGTGGTTACTGGCTACTGTTACCACTGCATTATCGTTCCATCTAACCACGGCAGTTTCAATTTTTTTATCAAAAGCGAAATCAAATGACCCTCTAGTCATTTTTTTAATTTCGTTTAGACTTTTTATCGGGCATTTCGGAAGTCTATTATCTCTGACAGTGCCAGTTGCAAAAAATCCTTTTTCATTCAATAAACGAAGGAGTTCATTGGAAGAAAAAAGTTATCAAAATAAATTCTGTGTTCACTAGGATTAGGTAAAACAGTTAATAAATCTAGTACTACTTGTGTACCTAAACCATATTCTGATTTCTCTGTGTTTGCCCCTCCATATGGAATAAATTGGTAAAGGTGCCCATCGGAACTACATAAACACCAAAGTTTAAAGCCAAACCTTATTGGTTTCCCTTTATAAATATTTTTTCTGAATGCCTCCCAAAATACGGCACCATTTCCTCGTCTATAGATAAATTATGGGAATACACACCGAACTGCATATTCCTTTTATTAACTTCATCAAAAAAAGGTCGCAATTTTGAAAATTTGTCAGTTTTGTCAAGTAATTTATTATCAGAAAGATGCAGATTTTGTTTTATTTGTCTGAATATGTTTCGGCTCCTTGAATTTCTCACTATTTCAACACCCTTATCTTCATCTTTACTCCAGTACATATCAGTTTGCGGTAAGGTGTAATAACCACTAAATAGTAAAATAGCAATAAACCTCGTTAGCAAAAAAATATTTAAAGAAAAATCATGACGGTTATTGTCATGCACGTATTTGTTACTAAACTCTACAATCATATTCAGCATATCATTATCAAAATAAAGTGAAATTACTTCGAGAGGGGATTTTCCAGCATTTTTTCCTCTACAGATTCTTTTTTTTTTCATTTTCTACTGAAATCGGCCACTTGCTAAATAAAAGATCAATTTTTTCCCATTTTGGATTGTGTTGAAGTTCTTTATTTTTTTTTTTGTTAAGACTTTTCTCTGTGGATTTTTTTGATTGTAGTGATTCAGGGTTGGTTTTATGTGTATCACTGCCTTTGTCAGTATGAAAGCGAATTTCAAACGTACCTGCAATATCAGTGGTACCTATTGAAGGAGTCTCAGTCAACAGATTATCATCAATATCTTCTTCATCGGCCAATTCGTCTACATTCGGTGGAATATATGTGGCGTCTATAGCTGAAGCTTGTGAAACATCATCTTCTTCATCTTCCTCTAAAATGTCTTGTAATTCTTGAAGTGTCAAAGGCTTATTAAAATTTGACATTTTTACAGACACTCAATCACAATCAAACTATTTAAAATTCAAAAAATACAGATAAGTAAAACTCACTAAAATAGAAAACATGTATAGGTAACGGATGCATAACTAACATAAACTGGTATGCAAGCAATTTTATTTGAATGTATAGACGAACGACTAATAATGCATGGCGCGAGCTTATAAACCAGTAGACAAAACAATAACAAGTGATTCAAATAATACAACTACAATTATCACGAACTGTAGTCAGCCAAGAAAACGCCGCTTAGTCGGCTAGTTATGATGCATAAAGAAATACCGTTAGTAATAATAAATCTTCACTGCATATGCCAAAGGTGCGTAAACGCACAATTATTTTCGAGGGCCAGTACCTCATACCAATTATTAAAAAAAAATAAAAATTGCAATCCTCACATCTAAAAACACTCTTAAATAAACAAATGAACAAAAAATATTACATAAAAAGCATATGACATATTTACGACAAGATTTCAAGTAACATACGGCCCAACCTTGTAGAATCTGTCATTTTTTTGACAAATAAATCCACAAATTTACAATAATATCTTGAATAAAAAAATAAAAAATAAAAAGCTAACCTAATAAAAAGTGAAAAATTGTCTCAAAGGAATTCAGAAAAAAATTCTTAAATAAAGATTCGTTTACGCACCAATTGCCGTTAATGGGTTAATTATGTACTTTTAAAAACCGAAGTAAAATACAGAATTAAGTAATGTTTTTTTATTATTTTTTTTTTTGACATGGTACGCCTAAAAACTTGCCGTAAACAACCATTATATTTGTCACATAGAAATTTCTTTCTCTCCTTCCCCTTATACATAAATTGTCACATTATCTTAGGATAGACAGTTGTACAGTTAATTTAGGTTCTTAAATAAACTGAAAATGTATTTAACATTGAAAAAGAAATAAAAATGTTACGTAACAACAAAAATAAGGAGAAGTTAAAGCCATTTTTTACTATTCCCTCGCTAAAAGATTAATACGGTGAGAAAAAGCAAATAAATAAAAATGGAAGTTAAGCAGAATACATAATTTCTATATTTGATTTAGTGAACTATGGTGTATATCACAGTAGTGGCATATAGCATTCAAATCCTTAAAAGAGAAATATATCGGTGATCCAGCAAATATATTTGTATTTGGCGCAGAATAATAACACGTATCAGACATTCTTGAAGACAGTCTAGACACGTGAAAATTTATCATCTGTAAAGTCTGCATTGGTGAAACTGGAGTAAGCATTAACACCAGGTTAACAGAACACAAAAGACACTTACGCTTGCTTCATCCTAATAAATCAGCAATTGCTATACATGCCTTAAACACTCTGCACAATATAAAATTCTGGCTAACGGTAGGAATTGCCCGATATCTGAGTATCTATTTTCAAGAATTGAAAGTTATACAGTTTATAACAGTGATTTAATTTAAGTTCTCTAATTTAGTTATACATTATCATTATTTGTCACTGTGATGTTACCTTGTCAATATTTGTCACTTTGATATTATGCTTAACGAAGGACAGAGTTTCTGTCTGAACGCTTGCTAATAAATAAATAAATAACTTCGCACTATTTTTTCCCAAAGAAATTGTTATTTGACTGACAAGAAGTTTGTACATAAATGTAATACCAAGTGTAGTCCTTCTTTTTTTAAGCTCATCATAATGAATCTACTTAATAATGCATTTTGACAACAACCTTATGCAGAATAAATACCGTCTAACTTATAACTAATAAATATTAGAAACTTTCTTTTTATATTTTCAATGTTAGACTACTGGTATTTATTAGTAGGGCGCCAGACTAAAACACAATATTTTAACTTGGAGCGAATTGGTGAAAAGAGCAACAATTGTAGAGCATACATGTTAGTAAACGATTTATTGGTTTTAATGGTAAACCATAACATCTTTATTGCAAAAGAACAAATTTCATTTATGTGATCAGAAAATGTTAAGGGGGAATAAAAACGTAGCGTAAGGTGGAGCAAGATGACGACGTTGTATAGAAATGCTTTTGCAAAAGAAACTACTACTTTAATTTGAACCAATAGGTGTCGCTAAAATATCTTTATTAACCCTTTTGATAAATTCAAGTACGGAACCAAAAACATTGACAGCTTTATCAAAAAAAAACAAAAAAAAATTTGTTTAATTTTGGTCACCTAGTCAATGGGGCAAAATGACGAACATATTGGGAATAGATTGCGATTATGTACAAATGTTACATTTGCTTTGACTTTCATAATTTGTGCGTGATTCGTGCCTCCAAGCCTCACACCAATTGCAATGGATCCAGTCTTTCGAGGGAAAGAAAGATTGTTTGCCAAACATCGAGTAATTAGTGCGGTGTATTTGCCAGAAGCGTTTCTTTTCGTCTCAGAAAATTTTCTTTTACTATCTGTTTTATCATTTTTTCGCGTTCTTTCTTTTCCAACTTTCTTTTAATTCGAGTACTGGTAAATATAGATGCCCTTTGTTTTTTTCGTTTGTTTGTCTCAGTAAAACGAGTATATTTTGGTAGAGGTCTTATTTCAAATAACGATATGGACTTATCTATGTCTTGTGATTTGGTTTTTTTGTTGTCAGAAGGACCAGCTATACCGGACGATAAACTAGGTGTTGCTTCTAATCGTATATTGGCGCTTTGCCGTACTACCAAACTTATTAGAGGCATTTCTTCTTTGGAAATGTTCATTTCTGCATGGGAAGTGTCGTTCTCCGCAGTTACGTGAGATAACAAAATTTGATGACCATCAATTTGATTTTCACGTTCATTTATAGAAGCTGGAGCGAAGTCTGTTTCGTATCTGAATTGAAAGACTCAATACCACAATTTGCTTAACTGCTTAACTGCTATTCCAATAGTTGCCGCTTTTAAATATCCGTTTTTCAACATCTTTGTCCGTGATGGTCTTATCGGGGTTATTAACAAAAAATTATCACATGCTTGACTATAAGAAGTCTTAAAAGGACCAAATAATCCCTCATCCAGCGGTTGTAGTCTATGGTTTGTGTGGTGTAGCAATTCAATCATTATAGCTCCATTGTTTCAACAAACGTTTATCGCTTGTAAAGATCAATGGGATGAATGATTATCTACCATAGTTAGTGTGAGTTTATCTTTAGCCGGATGAGTAAATTTAGTGAAATGGTAGAGGTATTATCCAAATCCTTCGGTATTCTTCTATCTATTTTGCAGTGCAATTTCATCATATTTTGGTTGGCATTCATTCAGCAATTCAGGTCGCATCCTCACTCTTGGAAAAATAAAGAAATGGTGGAATAAAGGAGTCTCGAGCAATCATTGTACAAACTACCGTCTTGTCCTCTTTCGTCACTTGCAGCCCCTACCACTCTCTTGCTTCTCGTGAGTATTAAAACGTTTGGCTGTTTGTTTGGCACCATCGAGACACCCGATTCATCTAGATTGAAGACTCGGTCAGGACTAAAGTTATATTTTACTTTTTTTTTAAACCCAGCTATCTGGATTTGGGCATCCTTAAACTTATATTATGTCTAACCATAAACGAAATTAACCAGTCCGTGCGGAAATTTATTTTGTTTGATTAAATTTATGATTATTGTTGTTTTTTGCAAATTCCTAAGCCTACTTTCGCCACTGATCTGATGTTAAACCAAACGCTCTGCTGTTAAATTCTTTAAGATAATCCGCAAGTTCTAGTTCTTGTGCTACGTTAAAAGTAATTTTAAATTTACCGCCACTGTCAGGTATACTTTCTTTGTGTTTTCCTTTTTAATGTACCCTCGATGTGTGGGTTCTGGTATTACAAAAATATCAAAAGCACTGTTAACGTTTTGGTTTTCTTCTTCCACAGCAGGAATTGCAGCAACAAGGTTGTCTTCGGACCATGATCGGCGGTTGGTTTTTCGTATGACTATCTGCGGCGAAATATAAAATTAAATAAGCACCACAATTTTCCACCGCGGCATTGTCGTAGTACAGAGCACAATAAACGACAATAAAATTAAATCCATGGGGCAAGTTGCGAATTTGTCATTTTGCCCCAGCCAACGCCCCGAAATTAAAAATTATTTTTACGAAAAGAAAAATATAAAGGTTGGAAAAAACGTAATTCATACAAGCCTATTAGTACACAAATAAACAAATGTAGAAAATTTACCTTTCATTAGGACAAAAACCGTTACACTGCGTAAAGTCACTAAGACGATGATGATTAGATTACTCAGTTACATATACTGCATGGGAGGATTGTTTTACATTGTAGTTACATATTACTTGTTTATCTAAAACCAAATTCGTTATCTTGCCCCACGTAGTAATTGATCAGATCCTATTAAGTAATGGTACATAATGAGATTTAGTTTACGAGTAAAAGGGGCGACCTTAAATTTGACGGTATTTAGGTAAAGATCATTTCCATCACACGATTTCATCATTGCAAGGTAGTTCAGAAGGCAAGTCGTTAGTGAAAAACAAGAATAGTCAGGGACCTAGATTTGAACCCTGTGGTAGACCTGACGGTGCAGCAAATTGCGCAGATTTTTATGTAACACATTGATAGCGATCAGATAAATATGAAGTAAAAAAATTAAGCAGATTAGTACTAAAACCAAATTTATCCAATTTCTTAATGATGATGTTATCAGCAATACGATAGAAACACTTAGCGAAATCCGTATATATTACGTCTGCTTGAAAACGATTATCAATTTCGTGTGACAACACCAAATTAGGAGCACATGTTCTACATTCTGTAAGAGATGTATGAGTAATACGAGCATAAACAACAAGCTCAAAAACATTCGCAAAAGCGGATAAAATACAAATTGGTCTATAATTCCCAATGTCTGTAGGATCACCAGATTTTAATGTGGGACAGATACGAACAGTTTTCCATATAACTAGAAAGTAAGATGTAATTAATAAATTGAACGATATACATAAAGTATCACTAAGTACAGAAGCACAATCGTTAGCAAAAAAACTGGGTATTCTGTCATGCCCTGATGTCTCCCTATTTGGAAGTTTTTGAATGCTCTGGTACACTTCAGTTTTTGTAATTGTATTAATTGTAATATAAGGTATACTATTATTATATAAATAATACATAAATATTAATACAAATATAAATTTTAAATATAATTTGCGATAGGCGGTTAATTATTTCGATTTTTTTCTATCTTGTTTTGTATATTATTTCATGTGTGGTCTGATTACCTGCAATACAAATCAGTTCCAGAAATTGATTGTTTAACTTTTTAAACGTCTCTAGAGAAGATCGGAAGACCACCGTAAGAGAGTCCCAGTTCTTACCGTCGATGGGAGGGGGGCTCCGGCGACTGACGCACAAACATCCGCCAGGCGGACAAGAAGCACGTCCGACTTCTCCCCTACGTCTAGGGAACGTGCCACTGGTCCTGGATCAATGTTCCCCCATACTTACCTAAGCGACGTCACAACCCCTAAGAGTCCAACGACAATTGAGTGGGCAGGGTTAGCGCCACCCGCTCCTCTTAGTCATCGTATCGTCAGGTTTCCCTAATGACTGTTCACGAGTCACGGTCATGTACAATCTTTCATACACTACTCCACATCGAACACCTACGGAGGCCGTCCTTTGAACACCTTACGTGCAATTTGGTAGTTAGCCGGTGGCTTGCTTACCTGCGCACGTGAAATAGCACGCACACAGGAGAACAAGCATGTTACGTTCGATCACAAGACCGTGTGCATCTGTGCGCCGAACTGCGCCATGGTACTGACTCCTGAGCCCTATTTACCAACTTCCAGATGTTGGTTAGATTTTCCCAGCTACATTTGACTGGCGGCCGTCGAGTTCTCTTTTGAAAATCCTCCACCGCACATCACATTGACGCCTAGAGAGCTCGTTACGACCAGTTTCGTCTGAGGCGACCGTTGACTGTTATGGAGTATCTCAGCTACACCTTTTTCCAGCAACGTCATGTGGTCAAGCAACTACCTTGCGCTACTCGTGTCAGTAGGGTTCGAACCACTACTGCGTTTGACGAGCAACAGTCGATACCGACATCTCTATTCACATCATCTGTGGGACGTCGCATCCTTTAGGTTCAGTTACTGTAATGGTAGTAACTGTAACATAAGACATACTATTATTATATGAACATTATATAAGTTTTAAATATAATTTGCCTTAAATATTTTAATTATTTCTACTTCTTTTTATCTTGCTGTGTATATTATTTCATGTTCGGTCTGATTAGCTGTGCAAGACAAAGCAGTTCCAGGAATTTATTGTTTCACAAGAGCTTCTTTGAAAAACCTTTAAACGTCTCTAGAGAAGAACGCAAGACTTCTGCCGGTGTGTAATTGTATTATTTCATAACATTGTACGAGAAAGACCTTAATTGTTTTAATTTGTCAGACGAAAATAAAACAAACAGTGAGTTAACAATATCATGTGGGGTTCCCCATGGTTCGATTTTGGGCCCTGTGTTTGTAATTTATTATATATATATATATATATATATATATATATATACGTATATATAAATGATCTGCTTTCTTATCCTTTAAAAGCGGCAAAATTAGTTTCTTATTTAGATGACACCATTATGCTAACCACCACGAAAGGCATTTCATCAAATATTGCTGAGAACAAAATATGGCTTAACAATAATTTTCTTTGTCTGCACTATTTTAAAACACGTTTTGGATGATTTTCGTGTAGTACTTTAAGTTATTCATACAATGAAGGATTATCAAGTATTATAATTCACAATAAAAATTGTACTGGTACCATATGTAAATGTGAATCAATCAAGAGGAAAAATAGCATTAAATATCTAGGGGTACAATTAGATAGTAAATTAAAATGGTACCAACACATACATTTGTTAATTGAAAAGATTCGCAGTTTACTACGCTTGTTTAACTTTGTTAAAAATATTCTTGAGGAACGTACTTTAAAAATAATTTACCACGGTCTATGTCAATCACTTTTGAATTATGGTTTTCTTGTTTTTTACCCCTAATTATCACCCCTATGCTTTCTTTTAGGAGGCCTTTTCCAACCCCTAGACGGAATTTTCAACCATTGAAGGTATTTTTACCTTATTTAGTGCCCTTTGAGGGCGAGGCCTGCTTCTTTGAGGGGGCGATTTTCAACCCCTTGGTGGAATTTGCAATCCTTTGATGGTATTTTCACGCGCAATTAAGACCTTTTTGCCAGTCCACCCCAATGTTTAGGGGCGTAGGGATGGTCACGTGACGTTTTAGCCCCTAATTAGGACCTTTTTGGCAACGCTCTGAAGGGTAGTCAAATGCACGCACATGCTGTGTTCTGAATGGTGGACCTGGGTGTTGGCCATACCTCCTACTTTCTGATTGGTCTATAGACACAGCTCCCTGGTTTCTGATTGGTTACGGGTCGGGGCTTGTCCACCATTTTGGACGAGAGAGGCGGGCACGATTAACTTCTTGTCTTATAAGTTAGCATTAAGCCCCTTTATTAGAATGGAAGTTCAAATTTCTCGCAATAAACAATCAGAATGTAGAGACTGAAAGATTTAATAAAATATTGAAAACAAAGATGTGGCAATAGATTAAACCCCGAGAGTAAGTTGTGAAGCCCTACACCTGCCTTACAAGTTAGCATTAGGGCCCCTTATTAGAATACAAATTCAAATTGCAGAGACTTAAATACTTAAATAACAAGGCCCGAGAATAAGTTGCGAAGCCCCATACCTATCCTACAAGTTAGCGTTAGGGCACCTTATTAGAATGCAGATTCAAATTTCCCGCGATAATCGACAGAGACTTAAATACAAATTCAGATTTCACACCTAGGGGTCAGTATAAGGGGGGTGAAGCCCCGAGAGCAAGTTACGAAGCCCCATACCTGCCTTACAAGCTAGCATTAGGTCCCCTTACTAGAATACAAATTCAAATTTCCCGCCATAACCAATCAGAATGCAGAGACTTAGTCCTCGAATCATGCACAGCGGTTGAGTACTGGGACTAAGGACCAATCAGAAATCAGAGGGGCATAATTAAAAAACAAAATGGCCACCAACAATCAGGAACCAGGGGCCGTCCTATACCTGTCTTATGAGCCCCGTATTAGAATACCATTTTTCAATTTCCCGCCATAGCCGACAAAATGGCCTCCAAAATGGTGAACAAGCCCCGACCCGTAACCAATCAGAAACCAGGGGCTGAGTCTATAGACCAATCAGAAAGTAGGGAATATGGCCAACGCCCAGACCCACCATTCAGAACACTGCATGCGCGTGCATTTGCCCACCCTTCGCCCCTAAACACTGGAATGGACTGGCGAAAAGGCCTTAATTACGGGTGAAAATACCATCAAAGGATTGAAAATTCCACCAAGGGGTTGAAAATCGCCACCTCAAAGAAGCCGGCCTCATCCTCAAGGGGCACTAATTAGGGTAAAAATACCTTCAAGGGTTAAAAATTCCGTCTAGAGGTTGAAAAAGGCCTCCTAAAAGAAAGCATAGGGATGATAATTAGGGGTAAAAATTAACATCAAGGGTTGAACATTCTATCTAGGGGTTGAAAAACGACCCCGAAAAGAAGCCATAGGGTGGGAAATGGCCACGACCACGTGCGCGTGACATCGCCCACCACTGATGACGTCACAGGCCAAACTGGTCCCCTTCTACTCGCCCTTGTTAAGATTCTTCACAACTATTCGCCGATATAGGTGTGTACACAGTAGATCACTTGTACATTATCTCATTATGTCGATACATTTATAAGAATAGAAAGGAAGTTGTTCATCTAATAAGTCATAAATATTCTATGAGATGAAAATCCAACGATCTGTATTACAATTTGAAAGTCAGAAAGTCTTTTACTCAAACTAATTTTAGATAAACGGCAGTTAAGGTGTATAATAAATTGCAAACATCAATACAAATCAGTAGTCTTTTATATTTAAACTGCAAGAACTATATGAAACATATTAAGGTGCATTTACGTTCACATTCCATAGATGACATCTTAATAAATTATTATGAAAGTGTAATATGTTTATATGTAATATAGTAGATCTAAACAAGATGTTAGTAAATATAATGCTATGGCGGTTTTCTTGGGGATAACAAGTTTTTAACTTAATCCACAGATAGCTACGTTATATAGCATTCGCATTTATTATTTTGGTTAGTAATGTTACGTTTATTGAAATACATACTGAAGTATTGATTGAATTATGTAAATATGTTAATTCAATAAATGGTTTTCTGATTTGATTTTGATTTTGATTGATATGGTTATATAGCGATTTTAATAGAATTTAAATTTAACCACACTAGGTTATTATGTTGTAATTTAAATTGCAATACGATCCCACTTACTTTATAATTATGTAAAGCAACATAAATTATAGTTATTACAAACAATCCTCAACACTCCATATTTTACTGTTGATTGCTTCACCTTATTTTGATTGAATTCACTTAATTAGAGTTAAATAAATAGTTTTTGTACTTCACCTATACAAATTTAGTTTATGTAGTTATTCAAATCTTTGTTCCGTATAAAATTTTACTTTACTAATTTTGTTAAATTAATCTTGACCGATAGATCATGAATATCAAGCTAACTTTGAATTTGATTAATTTATTCTACTTGTAAGAAGCAACTAATGCAAGTATTTAAAATACTTAGCTTTTTTGGGTTTTTTTAATGGTGAATTTTTGTATTTATGTTTATACAAATCTAAACGTTTCGATAACACAGTTATAGAAACGTTTAGATTTGCATAAACCTAAATACAAAAATACACCATTAAAAAAACCAAAAAGCTAAGTATTTTAAATATGTGTAATAATGCTAAGTCTACATTTTCAAATTAATGCAAAGTAAGCTACTAAATATATTGTTAATTACACTTATTCATTACCTAAAAAAATATGTCAAAAGTCCGTAATTAATTAATCAAAGTTGTGTTAATTTCATCAAATACCAGACAAAATAAAAAATTATTATTTTTGAAATGTGATTCTCTACAATCTGAAATTATTGCTAGGTCTTGCATTTTTTAAATGGACTAAGTTCGGTGCGACTGTATATTTCCGAACCTATTTTAAAAATCATATCTAATCTTTATTGGTCCTCCAATTGAAATCACTGATAAAAACAATATAATATAATAGGAATAATTTATTAATAAATTTTAGGCGCACAATAACGAAAACTTAAGCTACCTATGCCCCTGCTGGCTATCTGTCTAAAACTAACATTAATAAAAATATATATATATATATATATATATATATATATATATATATATATATATATATATGCAAGAGGGCTGTCCAGAAAGTAACAGACGTTTTTAAATAACACATTAACGATGTGAAAGAAACAATTCTTATTATATGCATTTTGAAGGTAATCTCTTAGTCTATTTTTCTACATAATTCCCATTTAAATTTTTAATGTAATTTTTTTTTCTACAAGCTTTTCAATACCCTCTCTGTAGAAATCTGTCGCCCGCGAGTTCAACCACTGGTTTACACCGGCATGCAGTTCAGCGTCAGTGTCAAAGCGTTTTCTAGCGAGCCTCGTCTTCATCGCTGGGAACAGGTGGTAGCCGCTTGGCACCAAATCCGTGCTGTAGGGCAGGTGACTAAAAACTTCCCATCCAAAACCATCCAATAGCTCTTGGGTACGACTGGCCTTGTGTGGCCGAGCATTGTCGTAGAAAACAAAACTTTGTTGCTGTGTTTTTCCCGAAGCTTGTTTTGTATTTTGCATCTTAGTTTTCAATTGGTTTGTGATTTTTCGCCAACAAAAACTTTATCACAGCCCGCACTTCACAACTGGCAGGATTTTCAATTGCAGCGCTCATTTCAACACTCTACTGTAAACAAAGTACGATAGGCACGATGTGCAGGCTACCACGGCGGGTTGCGTACTGGGTGTAGGAACACTCTGACGCCAAGATGGCGGCGCTATCCCGGCCCACTGCCGCGCAAGCGCAAAACGTCTGTTACTTTCTGGACAGCCCTCGTATATATATATATATATATATATATATATATATATATATATATATATATATATATATATATTGTAACGTTATCTTAATTAATTTGGTCACATTTCTAGGATCGCTATTCTATGGAATAAATTGTTTTCATTTTTCTTTACTGTCGGATAGCGTACGTTTGCAGTCTACTTGATTCTCATTGGTGTATTGCGTTCGTTAATCTCGAACCCTTGTTTCCGCTTTTAGTTTCGTTTTTTTTGTTTTCTGTTTCCGTGGTTGCAAGGGTACACACACAAAAAAAAGTGAGTTGGATTTTTTTTCTTCGCTTCACTTGAACCGCGATTCATTGACATGATTTTCTAATTATAAATAAAATGGATATTTTCCGGATTTCTCGATCAATGAATAATTAATTTTGTGCCGAACCTGATGCTAGTTCGCGTCACTTAAGTTACGTGATAATTATTACGGTTTTAAGCGTTCAAGAGTGTTGTGTTTCTCCTTATCTAATTTTAACGCTTGTGGTTACCAGCTTACAAGGTCAGTAATTTTGTGAATCATTCCGTCATTTAATGTTATATTTTCTTTCGTAGCGTTTTTTTTCCTTTTCGTTTTCGCTTATTTTCTCCCTCTACGTATATTACCTACCCACTACCACTTCGAGTTGATCCAGCGTCGTCAATAGAAAAATAACACCGCTGCCATTTTGGATTTTTCTTACGACTGAAGAAATTCTAATTTAATGACTTATAAAGAAAACTACTGTCTGCTCACACGAATTTACCTAGTAATTGTTTACTTTCAATATTAGATAACTTGCTTAGCTAAAATTTAGTCATTTCAATAAATTATTATCTTACTTTTATAGTCTTAATTTATACGTGAAAATTTCACTGTCACTATTTGCTTATTTGATTTCTTTCTAAATTCATAATTTTGTTTAAGTTTCAATTATTTATCAATATTGTAAACCACTTTACCTTTAACTATGTGTTTGCCTATTGTAACCTAATTTATTAGTGTACCTTCAGTATTCGAATCTGTTGTCAATCAAGTAATTAATGTATCCATTTTCTAGGGCCAACCTATTGTTTAAGGTCCGAATTACTATTGTTTTCTTTTCCATTTAGCTTCTGTAATTTCGGACGTTACTTGCGCAAGGAAACGACACCGGAAAGAAGTTATTTTCAGGTCAGATTATTGATATACTTGATCGCTTGTTTACTTGGGTAAACCGAATTCTGAAAACTTTGTAAGATTAACGTAACTAATATCACTTTTCCTCCTTTTTTTTGTCGCTCGAGGATTAATTTAAGGTAATTTGGATCAATCATTCAATGTTATATTAAAATAATATTTATTTCCTTTTTTATTAATCAATCCTTACGGGTATCTCTATTACTTGTCAAATTTATGTTACCATTTAGACCATTTATCTGTTTTGATGGCGATTATAATTTTGTGACCCTATTGTGTCTATTTATTCATAATTTTTCTATGATTTATTTAGTTTTTCGTACTTCAAACTAAGGTAAATTACAAATATAACTATCTTGGAAGTACGTGGCGTCCATTTTTCCTGATTATTATTTTCTTTTATTTCTGTATATAATATTATGTATAATTATTTAACTGTATTAACCCACCCCAATGCCTACTAGCACTGAACCACCGAGCCTTGGCTTTATAAATTTTGTTACCAATTAAAGTTACCGTAACATAATTATTTTGGCTGCCCAACGTGGTGGGGCCTATGTTTTTTGTTTTCCTTGTTTAACTTGCTTTTTCTTAGTGTTCACTAACCATGTTCTCATTCAAACTAGATGTTAACCGTTTACATAAAACCGAACTAGAATATGAAATTGTGTCTAAAAGTATTACTTTACCTACTATTGCTAGTAATTTGAGAAAACTTGCACGAAATGCTATTGTACTGGAATTGGAGAAATCTTTAACTGCCATTACTCATTCTATTCCTTTTGCTGATGATTTGACTGCAGTTACTCTAATGATTGAAGAAATTGAAGGTTTAACCGATAGAGTTACTAACGATCCTAAATCAAGGGACTTTCTTCGTTTGAATAGTTTACTTCCTCATATAGAATGTCGTTGCTCGTTAATGAATTCTACCAATGATACCGAAACAGGTCAACGTAACACATTACTTCTAACCATTGCTACTTTGAAATCAAACGTAGTACAAAAACTCAAAAAACTTAACCGCGTCACATTTACAGATTTTAACAAATTACCTTCATCTAGCCTCAAACCAACTACTTCTTCTGATTCTACTGTAGCCGAACTTACCGATAATGATTCTAATCCGTCTACTCCTCCACTACTTTCTTCTAGTGAAGATGAACTTGAACTAAATGAAACCGTACCTGCTGTAGCTTCTATGTCTGAACCACTTTGTTTTGCTAAACGTTTAGACATCTCTAAACTTGGTTTAACTTTCTCTGGCGAAGGAAAAGTTTCTCTCTTAGATTTTCTTACTCGCTTGGATGAACTAGCTTCTTCTCGTGGGATTACTAAACACACACTTTTGCTCATACTCCTGAATTGTTAACAGGACGTGCTCTTCTACTGTACCGATCTAGAAAATTCACTTTAACTAAATGGGATGAAGTTGAATCTTTACTGAAAACTGAATTCTTGCCGATCGACTACGATGAAAGGTTACTTGACGAAATTAAAAATAGAACTATGGGTCCTTCTGAAAATATGAGCTCGTACCTTGCTGTAATGTATAATCTTTTCAACGTTTAACTACTCCTCTCTCTGAAACAAAACAATTATACTACATACGACGAAATTTAACTCCACTTTACCAGAATGCATTAACCTTAACTCCAATCTCTAGCATTGCACAACTTTCTGCCTTAGGCAAACAAATTGAACAGAACCAGTATTTTGTCGAAACATTTAAACCTCCACCTTCACGAAAATTTTCTCACTTACTTGAACCTAGTCTCGCCTACTTAAGTATTGCTTCCTCGTCTTCTTCTGATACTGATGTGATTACCTCACTTCCTCCTAAACGGAACTCAAATACTCCTAAACTTTCTGCTGCTTCTGTAGTGTCTGCTCCTAAGGGAAAAGATACGAAAAACACTCCTACAACTGTTGTTACTAGTTCGACTGATTCGAAACCGAAACTTACTTTGGAATCTTCCTCTAAACCTAAACCTACTTTTAATAACTCACCAATCAAGTGTTGTAATTGCAACAAAACTGGTCTTGTCTCTCCAAATTGCTCAGAACCACAAATTATTCATTGTTATGGCTGTGGGAGACCAAAGGTCACTAAACCAAAATGTCCAAATTGTAATGACACTTCTTTAAACTAAACTTAGAGTTCTCGGACCGAGTCGAGCCCTCTTCACTATCACTTATCTCGGAAACTCCTTTTGCTACACTACCTGATCATCACAAACATGTCTTAAATTTTGTCTTAGCTAATGTTCGCAAGGATGAACGTCCTTACCTTAATATAACCATTTTGGCTACCCTTTTAAAAGCTTGCTAGATTCTGGTTGCTCTAAAACTATATTAGGCCAATTAGGATGGAACCTCTTAAGTACTTTAGGTCTTTCTCTACAGAAATATCGTCCTTTTCCTAAATCCTCTTCTTCTTGTTTACTTGCTAATGGTGAAACTTGCTACATTCTTGGTACTCTGAATCTCCCTATCACTCTACAAGACAAGACAGTCACTCTTGAAGTCTTAGTCATTCCTGAAGTTACTCAACCACTTATCTTAGGTATTGACTTTTGGAAAGCAATAGATTTTGTCCCTAACTTTCAAACTGGTACTTGGACATTTGGAAATTCTGAAGAAATTTGTTCCTTATCTACTACTGATCATCTTGTTACTAGATCTAATCTCTCTGATACTGAAGAACAATCGCTACAATCACTATTAGATACTCCTGTACTAAATTCTTCTGAACTTGGCTGTACTACTTTAATAGAACACCGTATACGTACAACCAGTGAGCCTATCAAACAACGTTACCACCCGCTTTCTCCTATATTACTTAAGATCGCTAATGATGAACTTGACTCTATGATAAGACTGGGAATTGTGGAACCTTCTTCAAGCCCTTGGTCTAGTCCAATAGTTCTCGTTAAAAAAAAAGATAATTCTTACCGTTTTTGTATAGACTACCGAAAGGTTAACGCAGTCACTGAAAAAGATGCTTACCCTCTTCCTTATATAAATACTATCTTAGATCGTCTTCGTGATGCTCAATTTCTTTCTTCTCTAGATATTCGTTCTGCTTATTGGCAAATCCCCTTAGCTCAAGATTCTAAACCCATTACTGCATTTACCATACCTGGCAGAGGCCTATATCAATTTACTCGTATGCCTTTTGGTTTACATAACTCTCCTGCTACGTTTCAACGTTTAATAGATCAAATTCTTGGTGCTGATTTGGAACCGTATTGTTTCGCTTATCTCGACGATATTATCATAGCTACCCCTTCTTTCGAAAAACATTTAGAAGTTTTAACCCGAATTTTTGATAGATTGTCTACTGCTGGTCTCGTTTTGAAAAAAGACAAATGTCATTTTGTCTCTCGAACTAAAATATCTTGGCTATGTTGTCAATAGAAATGGTTTACTTGTAGATCCTGGAAAGGTCAACGCTATTATCTCTATACCAAAACCTTCTTCTGTCTCTGAAATTCGTCGATTACTGGGAATGGCGAGTTGGTACCGTCGCTTCATACCAAATTTCTCTACTGCTTTAGCTCCCTTAACTCATTTAACTCGTAAAATACTCCATTTGTTTGGTCTCCTGAATGTAACGAAGCTTTCTCTTTTCTAAAACAACAACTTATTTCTGCTCCGATACTTTCTTGCCCAGATTCCACCTTGCCTTTTACTATCCAAACTGATGCTTCTAACTATGGTTTAGGTGCTGTCTTAAGTCAGGAAACCCCTGATGGTGAAAAAGTCATCTCCTACATTAGTCGCTCTTTAACTAAACCCGAAACAAAATATTCTACCACCGAAAAGAATGTTTAGCTGTTCTATGGGCTGTTAAGAAATTTCGTGCCTATATAGAAGGTGCTCATTTCACTGTCATAACGGATCATCACTCACTCATTTGGCTGAATAAACTTCAGAACCCTTCTGGACGTCTGGCTCGTTGGGCCTTACGCCTACAACAGTATAATTTCTCTATCATACATCGTAAAGGAAGCAATCACGTCGTTCCTGATACTTTATCTCGAGCTATACCCGAATTGCCTTCTGATTCTCTCCCTCAACTTTGCGAAATAAATATAACTAATACCGTACCTTCAATTACTCTACCTATTACGGATCCCTGGTACTTAAAAATGCTTGAACATGTTTCTAAAAATCCAAAAAAATTTCCCCTCTGGTGTCTTGAAAATAATCTACTTTACAAGCATGTTACTTCTTCTGACCTCACTGATATCTCATTGGGAAATTGGAGTGGTTGTTCTAAGAATCAACGTAGTGAAATCATTCGCCTATATCATGATCCTCCTACTTGTGGTCACTCTGGTGTTACTAAAACTCTAAGCCGCATTAATAAATTTTTCTACTGGCCAAATCTTCGTGCCGATATTGCTAGATATATTCGTAACTGTCATACCTGTGCTGCTCACAAAGTTGAACAAAGAGCACAACTAGGTTTATTCTCTCCTAGAGCAACTCCTACTCGCCCATGGCAAGTGTTAAGTTGTGATATCGGCGGTCCCTTACCTCGCTCCTCAAAAGGTAACTCATATATTTTTGTTATTGCTGACTATTTTACTAAATTTTCCATGTTTCTTTCCACTTCGTACTGCTACTGCCTCTAAAATTTGTAAGATTATGGAAGAACAAATATTTTTGTTATTTGGTACTCCTCAATACTTAATCGCTGATAATGGCGTACAATTCCGTAGTCAGGAATTTTCTAAATTATGCTCAAACTATCAAACAGAAATATTATTTACAGCTAAATATCATCCTAGAGCCAATCCTACCGAACGCGTTAATAGAGTTTTGAAAACCATGATCGCTTCATATATTAAAGAAAACCAACGTACATGGGATGTTAACCTACCTAAAATTGGCTGTGCCATAAGAACTTCTAAACATGAAATAACTGACTACACTCCTTACTTCGCGTTCTGTGGTCGGGAACACGTACTCTTTGGAAATATGTTTAAAACTCGTTTAGATGATGAAACTCCTTCCATTGATACTAATCCTGTTGTTACTACTCGTACTAAAGAATTTTATGAAAGATTGCGTACTGATATTCTTGATAAAATGAGACGTTCTACGAAACGTACTCAAGATCGCTATAATCTACGTAAACGCACGGTCACTTATAGGAAAGGTGATGCAGTGTGGAAACGGAACTTTGTCTTATCTGACGCTTCTAAATTTTTAAATGCTAAACTTGCTCCTAAATTTTTAGGCCCCTTTAAAATAAGAATAGTCATGTCTACCTGGACTTATGAATTAGCTGATTCTTTAGGGAAATCTATAGGCATATTCCACGCTAAAGATTTGAAAAAACCCGCTTACTCTGATAATTTACATCCTTCTGCATCTGACTCAGATGATCACCCTACGATATCTTCGGATACCATTTCTCTCAAACGATATAAACCTCGTAAACGACATAAACGTCAAAGGTGTAATTTTCCGATTTTTTTCTCTTTCCTTTTCCTTTCCTTTCTTATTTATTCATTTTCTCTTGGTCTTCTTCAACGTCAAAATGGGTGGTTGGCTGAGGACGTTGTGGCGGTTTCTTGATAGGTTAGTGCTCAATTCCTTTTTCTTTGAACACTTTCCTCGCTCTTCCATCGAGCCCTATTCACTACTACACTCCGTTCTTTCTTCTTTTCTCCTATTTTCTATCCTTTTCCCTTTTGTTTTGTTACCTTCGTTGGAATTTAGACTGTTGATTTTCTTTTATTTTTCTTTCCCTCTCCTCCTAGGTTTCATTACCGTTCTTTCTTTTCTTCCTAATTGACTTGTTGATTGTACTGATGTTACGCTTTGCGCGTGGTCTTTTAGATTACTCTTTTGATTTGTTTTTTTTTAATTTCGCTATTTAGCTACCTTTTTTTTTCCTCTTTTCTTCACGCTTCCTGGCTATATTTTTGTTAGGGGGGTGTAACGTTATCTTAATTAATTTGGTCACATTTCTAGGATCGCTATTCTATGGAATAAATTGTTTTCATTTTTCTTTACTATCGGATAGCGTACGTTTGCAGTCTACTTGATTCTCATTGGTGTATTGCGTTCGTTAATCTCGAACCCTTGTTTCCGCTTTTAGTTTCGTTTTTTTTGTTTTCTGTTTCCGTGGTTGCTAGGGTACACACACACAAAAAAAGTGAGTTGGATTTTTTTTTCTTCGCTTTACTTGAACCGCGATTCATTGACATGATTTTCTAATTATAAATAAAACGGATATTTTCCGGATTTCTCGATCAATGAATAATTAATTTTTGTGCCGAACCTGATGCTAGTTCGCGTCACTTAAGTTACGTGATAATTATTACGGTTTTAAGCGTTCAAGAGTGTTGTGTTTCTCCTTATCTAATTTTAACGCTTGTGGTTACCAGCTTACAAGGTCAGTAATTTTTGTGAATCATTCCGTCATTTAATGTTATATTTTCTTTCGTAGCGTTTTTTTTCCTTTTCGTTTTCGCTTATTTTTCTCCCTCTACGTATATTACCTACCCACTACCACTTCGAGTTGATCCAGCGTCGTCAATAGAAAAATAACACCGCTGCCATTTTGGATTTTTCTTACGACTGAAGAAATTCTAATTTAATGACTTATAAAGAAAACTACTGTCTGCTCACACGAATTTACCTAGTAATTGTTTACTTTCAATATTAGATAACTTGCCTAGCTAAAATTTAGTCATTTCAATAAATTATTATCTTACTTTTATAGTCTTAATTTATACGTGAAAATTTCACTGTCACTATTTGCTTATTTGATTTCTTTCTAAATTCATAATTTTGTTTAAGTTTCAATTATTTATCAATATTGTAAACCACTTTACCTTTAACTATGTGTTTGCCTATTGTAACCTAATTTATTAGTGTACCTTCAGTATTCGAATTTGTTGTCAATCAAGTAATTAATGTATCCATTTTCTAGGGCCAACCTATTGTTTAAGGTCCGAATTACTATTGTTTTCTTTTCCATTTAGCTTCTGTAATTTCGGACGTTACTTGCGCAAGGAAACGACACCGGAAAGAAGTTATTTTCAGGTCAGATTATTGATATATTTGATCGCTTGTTTACTTGGGTAAACCGAATTCTGAAAACTTTGTAATATTAACGTAACTAATATCACTTTTCCTCCTTTTTTTTGTCGCTCGAGGATTAATTTAAGGTAATTTGGATCAATCATTCAATGTTATATTAAAATAATATTTATTTCCTTTTTTTATTAATCAATCCTTACGGGTATCTCTATTACTTCTCAAATTTATGTTACCATTTAGACCATTTATCTGTTTTTGATGGCGATTATAATTTTGTGACCCTATTGTGTCTATTTATTCATAATTTTTCTATGATTTATTTAGTTTTTCGTACTTCGAACTAAGGTAAATTACAAATATAACTATCTTGGAAGTACGTGGCGTCCATTTTTCTTCATTATTATTTTATTTTATTTCTGTATATAATATTATGTATAATTATTTAACTGTATTAACCCACCCCAATGCCTACTAGCACTGAACCACCGAGCCTTGGCTTTATAAATTTTGTTACCAATTAAAGTTACCGTAACAATATATATATATATATATATATATATATATATATATATATATATATATAGTATAAATATATATATATATATATATATATATATATATATATATATATATATATATATATAAATATATATATATATATACGAATAACATACAAACCAAAATTCATATTAGTACTAAACCATTACCATCAATTAATTTTCTAACCTTACTTATATGTTTTAATCCAATACGATTCAATTCTTCTCACAACTATTCGCAAGTCTCTGTAAACTGTAATCCAGAATAGTAATCACATATAATCATATAATATTGTGACGTGCTTATATTTATTTCTCAAGTGTAAATTTAAGAATAAATAACTGCTTCTCCTTATTTAATTTACACTAATTGTCTCAATATGATTTTCAGTATAAACATTTGAAATGTTGCAGTAGTTTTGAGTACACAGAATTGTCAATTGTTCACTTATTTAAATTGAAAGTATAACAAAATATTTATTATTTTAGTCAGATATTTTTATATGGCCAAATAAACTTAATACTCCATTCTAATAATAAAAATAAAATAGTTTTGAATTCAGATGCTAAAAACTAAAAAATGTAATTCCAATAACAATAACTTCACCAAGCTCTTAACAGTGTGTGACAAGGGTATGGCGTTGTCATTAACTGAGATATGAATATGTAATTATATCAGTGCTTTTACCAAAAACTATAGCTACCGATTTGCTGGGATTAATTTTCGAGCAATGAAGTTTAGAGTAGTTAGAATAATAATTAGTATCTATAATGGCTTGTTTAAGCTCTGTGGTGTAGAAGGAAGATAGACCTGTGTGTCATCAGTGTATAGGTGGAAGTAGATAAATGCAGAATTTAAATTATTTGTATAAATTGTGTACAAAACGGGACCAAGAACCAACACTTGAGGTACTCCTGAATGCAAATTCTTAGGAGAAGAAACAACATATGAAACAAATAGGTTACAATCGAAAAGATAATTGCTTACTACTCTGATAGCGGGTTCAGAATATATATATATATATATATATATATATATATATATATATATATATATATATTGAGATGGTTAGATATAAGTTTAAGACAGAGATTGGAGTGTATAAGCTTGTATTTCTTATATTGGGCAATCTGAGATAAATTACAGTATATTTACACTGCATTTTATTAAGTAATTTAGGTAAACGAGTGAAAGAAATTGATTTTGATTTAACGAAACAGGCTCGGTGAAATTTGCACAAGTTTGTTTAATCATAAAAAGCATTGTGCTATGTAAGGAGCATGTCAGGAAGGTCAGATGAAGTTATATTTGTAAGTACGATTAAGTTCGTAGAACATATTTCTTTAAATTTACAGTTTATATAAAGCATTTTGGAAACCTTACAGATGTTTATCACACAGTTTAGATTTATAACTATATTTAGAACATGTATCGAGTTAGATAAAATGCAGGAAAGATTTAAAATCTTAAGAAAGGGTTATGGTGCGGACATGGTTTAGTTATTACTCACAAAATTAGTGTACAAAAAAGTGCAACAGAAGAAGTAGTGCATTATTAACGTTAAAGTCGATATAAACAACAATCTTACATATGGATATTTTACATATAAAAAATACTTTTGTGCAAAATTTTTGAAGAAGTGTATTTAACAATATGGATTGTTGAGTTGAGAAAGTTTTAGACAGCACAATAAAGTGAACATTGGTGATGTTGAAAACAGTTTTAACAAATTATTAGAGTAACATTTCAAGTAACTTGGACGTTAGAAACGAAAATTATATATATATATATATATATATATATATATATATATATATATATATATATATATATTATTGTATAAAGTTAGGTTAAGTTTTAATTTTAAGGTTTTTGCAAATTTATAGTTTTTATAGAATAGTTTGAGCATGGAATAAATTATTAGAGCAAATAATAGGAGGTTTCGCTCATTTCCATGCAGAAATTTACTTTGTACAAGCTATTTAAACATAAAATTATGAAAATGGGGTTAACTACATAAATTTCCTACATGAAAAAGAGAATTTTCCTTTAAAATTAAATATTTTCTAGTTCAGTTTTGCGTGTAGATCACGAATGTGTATTTAGTTTAAGTGTAGAATTTAAGGTGTTTTAGATATAAGTAAATTTAGATTGGAATATGTCAAATCGTACATTTTTGAACCAATATATGGCTCATGAGATATCATTTTGTGCGGAATTATGCACAGATTTCAATTCTGTTTTCAAAATGTAAATCAGAAGTATATTAAGAAAGTTATGGCATAATTTGTATTTTAGTCAAGTTTTCAAATTTGTTTAAACCAATCAGAAGCTTAGTTACTTTGTTTGTATTGTAAGAAAAAAATTGAAATTTTTGTAGCTAACAGGATAGTATATAAGGAATTGATTGTGAATTCCTCCCTCTCTTCCAATTGTTCTTCCAATTTTAAAAGTTACTAACAAAAGTCAAAGTGTTGTGTTCTGTGATAACATGTAAGTTTCAAATTACGTTACTTTCGGAAATTTTGAAACGCGGTTAGTGAAGAGCCGAGAAATCAGAAACAATTGTTCTTAACCTACAATCAAATATAAAGTTAGGTTACCGATAATTTTCTATAATAATAAAAGTTTGTTTCGATTCAAGTTTAACGTATTCAAAATTCGGATGTGTTTTTGTTTTTGTTTATGTTTGTCGTAAATAAAGTTATTCAGTTTTCTGAATCTATGTTTATTTTTCTGGTGCGACAGATAATAATAATAAAAGATACTCCATATCGGGATCTAAAACAATAAAAGTGAATCAGAATTAAAGTTTTACGAACTTAAAAGAAAATTGTTAAATCGTAAATTTTACAAACATTTAAAAACAACACTTAAATAAAATATAATTATAAATACAGTGCTTAGTTGAAGTTATTTAAGCAATTATAAGCAACATCACGTTTACCAAAAAAGAAAAGTCGTCATTCAACTAGGTGTACGGTGGTTGAAGATTGGAAGTATTTGCAGCAACCATTTGAACAACGAACCAGTAACATAGACTACATTGGGAAGAAGCCTACCCAAGTTTTTATATGGAACCGGCCAAATGAAGACATCTTTTGGAAATATGCCGATACACATGTGAGTTTATTTATAATAACCCTTAAATTTGTATCCATTATTTGTGTAATTTCCTGCATTTGTGTTTCATTTAGATATGTATATGTTTATGCAATAACGGTGTAAACATCTGTAAAGTAATTGAACCTTTATTATTCTATCAACATTTCAATTTCAATTATAAAATTATTAAACTCACATTTTTAAGAATTTTCCATTTGACAATTTTGACAGGCTGCTATTTATTTCAGTTAAGACGCTACGCATGCGTTTTTGTGCAAATTTAATTAAGGGCTATTTCACATACGATCTTTTTATTATAATTTTAAATTCACACAAAAAAAATTAAATTAATAGTAAAGTGTAAATTATATTTATTTCTTATGTCAACAAATCAAATTGAACTCTATTCCCGATTATGAGATGTATGAGCTAGTTCGGTGCATAATAATTTAACAATTATAAAAGGAATTCTATCATATATATATATATATATATATATATATATATATATATATATATATTATATATTTTTTTCAGATGGAGTTATGAATGTAGTTAGAAACAAACGAGGTTAAGAATATAACTAGATTAGATAAAGCTAGAGAGCGAATAGAAACAAAGTATGCAGAATTACCAAATTATCCTGCTTATACAAAAAACCTATCCAAAATCCTTCCCAAAGTTAATTTTAAAACAATAAGTACTTCTGGTAATAGTTTGCAAACTCTCTTAGGCAATCCAAAGGATCAAATGGATAAGTAGGATAGGTCGGTATTTTATAAAATGAATTGTCAACAAGTATATGAAGGGCAGACTAAGCGTCCTATCAGAATTCGCTTAAAGAACATTTAGCTCATATCAAATATAAACTTTGGCACAAGTGTGCTGTAGCCCTACATATATGTGATGAAAATCATATAGTAGATAAGGTATCTTTAATCAAACATGTTAATAATAAGTACGAACTTGATGGCTATGAAAGTTTGAATATCGTCAAAAACAAACAAATTCTAAGGAATGACTATGATCAAAGTCTTTCAGGCTAATCAGAACTTATTATATTTTCGTAATTTTTTTCCAGACATGCTACAAAGCGTTACTCGCTGTTTCTATCGTGTATTTGTTAATAGTTTCAAATTATAGGATATTTATTAGTAACCAACATCAGAAATGTAGTATAGTTCCAGAAAATAAACGTGATAAAGCATAAATTTAGAAAGCTTTTATATTGTAACGTTTTTCTTTACGTGTATGAAGATATTTAAGATTATTGCAAATGGTAACCGCATTTAGAATCCTTATTTTGACGAAATATAGTTTTGGGGTTGTTTATCTGTGATAGATCTCAATTCATATTAAACTTTGGTTTACACATTGACATCGATAGATAGTGGAATTCCCTTTTTACTATTTTAGTTGAGAATTAATTAGTTCCTTTCTAAATAATAGTTGTATTTTTCTTAAATATTGTTAGTTATATTTGTAGTCGTTATTTGCGATATTGAATGATTATACGTCGTATTAAAATTGTTATTGTGTATTGAAATATAGTGCAGGAAAGCATACATCGCAGGTTTAAAAACGTTTCGGTGACGGTCGGGCGTGAATTTTCCGTAAAACTTTTATCTTTAAACAAAACAGTTTCGCTTTAAAATACGAGATTTTAAGGTTCAGTATTGAGAAGACCTCATCAATGATTGGGATATCTGTTTCAAGATAACAGGTAGGTTGGTCTTTATGATGCAATTTTTCCCGCTTGGTTCACAAATTTCAATTCGTTTTTGGCGCAAGTTAAGATCTAAGTAATAAGTGGTTATGATTGATTGATGGAAATAAAATCCAATGTGGCGAAAAGTAAAAGATGTGTGTTCAGTCCTAGTTCTGATGCTGGTGTCAAGTCCAATTTACGTAACGTTTGAGCAGGAAGGGGGTTAATAAAATCCGTGTTGACAGAACTTCCGTTGGGGGCTGTTTTCCCCATCAACCCTACGGATGGATATTAAGTAGTTTCAACCAACACGTGGTTAAAATATCGTGAAGTGTCGTTTGTCCAGAGGGGCATCTTCAAGGATCCTAAAAGAAAAGTGTTAAGCGTTAAGAACCTAATGCTTTCCCTTATCTTTTGGAGTAAAGTTGCCTTTTGTGAGGAGGAAATTAAAACATAATAACTGGAGAACTCGATGTAAATAAACTAAGTTTCGCGTAAAAGCCATTTACATTCAATTAACTGTATATATTTAAATTAAAGTTATTAAGCCTCGTGTAACGTTGTGTAAACGTTGGTGAACCATATAACCGACTGGGGTATTAATGAACCGCTAAGCAAGTTGTCCGATATTCACAAGGTGGATTATTTACTGAAGCTTCGAGCGATGTGACGGCGACGGTCACGGCACTGAGACTGCAGGGTCCGTCCTCTGGGTCAACATCGTTCGCTGTATAAAGAAAAGGGCGCAATTTAGAGACGCCAATTGATGTAAAGGCTTAATCAAATTTTAAGGTAATATCTTCCGTACATTTATCTGTTGTGGTTGACAATTTTAATAAAGTGTTGTGTTTATCTTATTTGTATTTTCGAACGGTTGAACACGCTTTCCTTGGAAGTTTACTTGACAGTTTATCATTGCTTAACTTTTTTAAAGCGTATTCATTCCCGAAATATTCAAAATTATATGAGGTTTGTTTATTTGTTGAATTGACCGTTTGGTATCGAAATTTGATATTACAGGAGCGTTAAAGAGCTAGGACGCTTATTATTTGATATAAACATTTTTGTTTTAAGAGTAAAACACCAGGTTGTTTGGTCATGTCTGTGCTTGTTTGATTACAATGTACATATGTAGGTTAATGAACTAATTGTGTTTTCTTTGGGAATGTGTATAGAACTGTGAACCCCATTTCTTATAACGGAATTTTAATTACTTGCATTTTAGTTGTTTTGTTTTTTATTAGGATGAGACTATCTATTTAACGGCAATATTTTCTTTTGAATAAGGTATTAATTTATGGAAAAGTATTAATTTAGGCCATTGAAAAACGCTCGAAAGTTATTTAATCGAATAGTAGGATCGTAACGTAACATTTGAAGAAAGATGCGTTAGTGCATAATTTTGATATATTTGTTTTTGCAAGGAGATTGATGTAATTTCGATTAGTTATAAATTGAATTGTTGTTTGATTATAATTTTAGAATGTAACGCACAGTAGTTGGAAAGTAAAAGAGATCGATTGAATTAATAAAGCACGATATTATATTGCGGTTTCGTGCAAGTAGAATTTTGTAGCATTTCAGGTGTAGCACAACATCTGCAGGCCCTGGGCCCATATGTAATTAAGACATCAGGTAAGCGAGGCATTTGAGTATTTAAACGAGCTGTGAAGCTGCGTAATTAGTCATTTCAACCCGCATTGTGTTAATTTCAAATACTCTGGCGCCCTTTCCGGTTTTATGACAACCCCTATTATGACTTATGTACGACAAGCAATCTTAAAATAAGCAAAATTAAGATCAGTTATACACCCACCCCAACCACTGAGCGCCGGAAATCCTTACCCTTTATCTGTTACCCTGTTCTACTGCCGTTTTATACCGAAACAATTAGAAGTTTATTATTAGTTTTTGTTATGACAAAAACTAATAATAATTTAATATTAGTCAAGTTGCTTTGGTATGTGTGAATCCTTGTGATATTGCAGGCTCACATTCCATTAATATAAGTAATTTGACTATAATCTTATTATATTTAGAATTTACATCAGTTCTACATACATAAAGACAAAATTTACATCGATTGGGGCTTGAACCTTGGTGGCGCAGTTGGTTAGCGCGGTACTCTAGCAAAGTACAGGTCGTAGGTTCGAATCCTACTCGAGGTAAACTTTTTATTTGTGTATTTAATAAAATTAATAATAATTTTTAATTAGAAGTTTGTTTAGGTCGTCCTAGTCGACCGCTGATGGTGATAGCTTAGCTACTCAAACACGTTCGGTGTTTTTTAACTTTGTGTGGTTCGTGGATTTATTTTATTTGTTATAGATTCAATACATAATGGGACTATTTAAAAGTATTGATGGTCAGGCAGCAAACTGCATGGAATGAAGCAAAAAATGATATAATTGAAAGCTAATGTGCAAACTACGTTAGATAAAAAATAGGATCAAGTATAAGTTTAACGACAAAATTACATAATAACGAGGACCGCGTGAAGAGATTTAACGAATAGGAAAGAAATTTAGTGAATAAAATAAAAACCAAGTTAACAAATTAGTCAGTAGCAGAACAGTGTTAAGAAAAGACAATAAAAGCAGATGTGTAATAGGATAGAACTTAATAATAAGGGAGAATATTGTAAGAGTGAGGTAGCGAGAGAGAATAAAATAGACTAAAATGTTGTTTGATTTTTTTCCGCAGATGGGAAGGTTAGATTTATGTGTTAAATAAGCTAAAGTTAAGAAACTTTGTAAACTTCCCTAATAACAACAAATAATTCAGAGACATCAAGTTTGAACAACAAGTATTGTCACCCAAGAAGGGACTAACATAATTAATTGGAGTATAGGTAGTGTTCCATGAGACGTAGGAGAAAGAAAGTGCGTTGCTCCTTACATTAGATAATGTTAATGTTTAAGCTATTGTGATGCATTAATTTTAGATCCCTAACCAGTAGAGGAAAGTAATTGTGAATATTAGCTAATGAGACTTTGGACACCACTTCAGGTGGCCGGTGTAATCACGTAACGAGTAAAGGTTGTGATCGAGATGGACGTTGTGGTCATAGAAACTAGTAGCTGTTGTGATTGTAGTGGTCGTGTGATTATAAGAACGAGTGGCCATTGTGATCAAGTTGACCATTGTAATCGGTTTCGACTACAGTGTGTGGTTATTTTGACGCACGGGTGTATACAGTGTTGCGTTGTATCTAGGACGGATTTTTGATAACACTTAATGTAATTCTGATGTGAACGGAATTTTTAGGAAATGAGGTACTTTTTATTTGGCCCCAAACTAATTTCTTTGCGTACATACACTTTTTTTTAGGAAAATTCATTGTTTTATTTTTAGTTATTGTCAAAAAATGTGTTTGAAATTTATTTTTGGTTTCATGTGTAATTTTTAGACCATGGTTACTTGAAATGACCACTAGGCAATAACATATTTTACCCAAACGCTGAATAAAATTGTATATTTTATTGAAAGTAGGCGCTGTAATTCGAAACAACGTAAAAAAGGATGCTAACTACTTTTACTTTGAATGATATTTCAAAAAACCGTTTTTTTGTCACTTAAACCTAGCCCTACATTACATACGGAACAGCCCTATCTAGTAAAATGAGGATCCTATCGAGTACTACTAAGTTCAGATCTTCTTGAAATCGCATGAACAGGCAAATGTGAACCGTTTTCAGACCCCACCTCAAAAGGGATTGATACCTTGAAATCGTTCGTTGGTGTCTCTGTGCTGGCTCTTTCGTTTCATAGAACATCCCTTTCCGGCGTTCCAATCAAGCGCATTGCCACCGAATCGCGAAATTCTTAAAAAAAATGTCTTCTTAGGCTCACATTCCCTAAAAATAATAGGGTTAACCAGAGCCATCGACAAAATACCAGAATACATGGTGCCACCATTTTTTCGATTTGCGCTCATTTCATAAATAGTTTTGAGCTTGTCCATTTTATCTACAAAACCCATATTTTTATTATTAGTTTTGACTAACAATGGATGTACCACAGTGGCTTGTAAACCATCTTTCTGTTTTCTAGTAGAAATTTCAATAACTGAAAATTACGCTCTAATCCAAACCTTTTATCCTCTATTTATGAGCTTCAATGGCATATACTGCCGCAGTTTAGCAAACGTTTAGAAAGGATTTCAACAGCGTATACAAAAGTTTGTACAGTTTATCAAGTTTTGGGAACCCCGCTTTGGTGGTTTCATATTATCATTGAGATAAAGAATGGACAATAGCCAATCAAACCTATCATGAATGTGATGTGTGTTTGAATATATATATATATATATATATATATACGTTTGTTTTATTTTCGTTTCTTTTCTATTTAGTCAGTTCTCGCTTTCACGCTAACGAAATTTGTTGTTTTCATGTGTCTTCATAAAGTTAAAGTTAAATTTATATATCGTTGGCTGTATATTGTATTTCGGATTAGAATTTGTCGTATTTAGTTTAAAGTCAATTTCTCTGTTAGTATTAATTTACATTAGGAATGAAATTATATAAATTTTCGTAAGGTTTAAAATTAAAGACGCCGTTTGATATTGAGAAATAAAATTCCAAGTTGTTTTTGGTATTATGTTTCTGTTAACTTCCATTTGAGGAACGGAGCCAAGATTCTATTGCAGTACAGTTTACCGATTCACCTTCAATTAAAAATCATTATAGGAGAAGGCAAGATTTGGCTGAATTACAATATGGACTCATTAAACTTTAAGTGCATATGTACTGTAGAGTAGATAAGCGTTGCTTACTTGGAAAAGCAACCCTTGCAGTATTTTG
The DNA here is from genome assembly GCA_036346205.1 of Vesta saturnalis. Taxonomy (NCBI): domain Eukaryota; kingdom Metazoa; phylum Arthropoda; class Insecta; order Coleoptera; family Lampyridae; genus Vesta; species Vesta saturnalis. The sequence goes on from JARFJB010000865.1 coordinate 425,383, forward strand.
TGTGAAGGCGAAAATATGACGCAATCTTTCTTGATCATTTACGGGAAGGGGAATATCGTTTCTACCGCGTTTTATAATTTGAATGTATGAGAAGAATGATTGGTTGTCGTTTTTAAAATCAAATATGGCGTAACTGAAGAAGTTTTGAATGTGTGTCCTTAGCCTTGGAATGACGCCGTAAGGGGAAATGCTCGTTTGCGCTTCGTCGCATACACAAAGTTTGGTGTGTGGAGGTAGTGCAATATTTACGCCTATCTGGAGATTAAATGAGAAGCTATCGTGGAGTTTGTCTCGTTATCCTTAACTGGGGGATTTTTTTTTGATTGTGGACCTGAACAGGCTAAATTAGGCCTATCGTGCTAAAGCACTCAGGAACACTTAGGAGGATGGATAGAGGGATAATGATTATTTTGTGTCTTCTCGCCTCCTGGAGTATCTATCGTATCGGTGTCATATAGCGACATATTATTCTCGTCCATGGAATTTTAGGTTCAGTGTCGAATGGTGCTGGCCCTAAGTCCTTTGAGTTGTTTCGCTTCTGGTGTGAGGATAAAAAGGAAATATTTCAACTTAAAGTAAATAAGTTAGTGCTAGTTGACGACTTCGTGTAAATGACCAAGCGCATAACAAACAATTATCGCTGTAAATAAAGAAAGCTTTTAGTTTAAGTGTAACCATAATATTCGTCAAAAACTGTGTAAATATCGTTATTAAGAAGACGCTGTTTAAGTAAATATACCGAATTTTAAGTTTGAATAAGTAAAATCAATCAAGTAACGCTTTGTAAATAGTTGTGCATTTGCGTTGAATCAAATGAAGAATTAGTTAACGTAGTTTTGGTTGAAGTAACTGTCGTATTTTCATGTTCCATGTGAAATTTCAAGCGTACCGTAGTAGCCAACTGTCGAATTATTCAGTACCTGGTGGACCTGTTGTCCGACCGATTGTCGCAGTTCAGAGGAGGAAGAACATCTCTTTGTTGTTGGTGTCATGTAAGGTAATGTTTAATTTTTTATTTTTGGTGATGATAATATAGTGTGTGTTTTTTTTTGTGTTTATGTGGAAGGATGCAAACTGCTTGTGTAATTTCATCGTACATAGGCCCTTCAGGCAATTTTGGAAACAGGCGTATTCATCCTTACAATTTATTGTTTATATCCTGATTTTATTAAAATTTATATTACCGATATTTTGTATTATTTCTGTTGTATTTAAGGAAAAGTATGTTTATAATACGTGGTAACTGATCTTAAAGAGCCTTACAAGCGCCGCGCCGAGTGAAATTTTATTAGTTTTATTCTGGATTTCTTGTTTTGGAATTGCGAAATTTAATGTTTTTTTTAGGTAACTGTATCAAAATTTGAGATGTAAATGTCATAATATACGACCATTGTTATTGTTTATAACTGTGCTATTGATAGATATTAATCTATTGTGATTCGTCCTCTGTGCTACAATTTTGGCGTAAAGTAATAAGCTAAACGAATAGAAACCTTTTGATTCATATTTAAGATTTCTTGTAATTGACTTCGTTTGATGAAAGTTATTTAAGTTTTTTAAGTAATTTGAGGAATGAGATCCATTATGATTTGACGTAATGCAGTTAGATAACGTAGTATGAACTTTCTGACCGATCAGCTGATTGTATTTTTTTTGTGCATACGAGGATATCTCGAAAAGTTGCGATATATCTTTGAAGTATTTTTATAGGTATCGACTTATCGATTGTAGACATTCTAGTGCCTGATTTGCTGAACAGGTAAGCGAATATAATTGTTTGTTATGGCAGCTAGGTAACTTATTTTGGAATTTAGGTATTACATCCCGATATCGACATTTGATAAATTTTAGAATTTCATAGATTTTTGATCGCGTTTGTTTAGTTTGTGACGTATATTTTTCGTTTTAATTGAGCTAATATTAATTTAGTTGAGCAAATAATTTTTGACGTAGATTTATCGAAATATTTAGTGAGTTTTAGATTTTATATCGCATTTCGCGGCTTTCATATTTAAAGCTTAAGATTTTGTTGAAGTTTAGGTGCACCTGACGTTAATATTTTTGGAGTAGACTTTGTAGAAGTAGTAGATTTTTGAGTGAACGTTTTGGTTTCCCGTTAGACCAATGCAACATCAGTTCATGACGTTTACCCGTTATAAATATTTTAACAGGTGACTTTATCTACCGATTTTGACGATTTTTGGAGTTTCTACGAGTGCCTTTAAGTAAGAACCCCGCTCATGCCACAGAGCTATGCTGTGGCACAAATTGCCTTTACGGGCTGGATGCTCTAGTGAGTATTTAGCCTGTAACGCGCATCATAACGCTGGAAATAAACTGATCACTAATCTCCATCTTAGAAGCCCAGTAGTACTTGGTAAAAGCTTTATGCCTATAAGTAAATTGAAACCAATAAATTCCTTCATTTCACTACAAATAATATTGACGTAATTTGATTACCCACCCGATTTTTGTGAAAAATAAAAATTGGTTTGAAATGCTAAATCTTGTATAGAAAGTTTTGGAAAAAGCCCCAAGAATATGTGATTAGCAAAAGTTTATCTATAAATATTATTCGTGTGAGTTGCATTAGAAGTCCATGTTGTTTTATTTCTATTTTTTCTCGTGAAAAGTGACCTTTCAAAATTAATAAAGGTGTATCGTCTTGGCTATCCTATTCGTCTTGAGATAAATTTTATCGCTTAGGAACAGTGTTGGGTAAGATCCATTTATTTAGGATCTAGATACAGATCCAAACACATTTTTAAAAACTGATCTAGATAAAGATCCAAGATCCGTACGTAAAAATGGATCTAGATAAAGATCAGAGATCCTTGAAATGGGATCTAGATCTTTTATAAAGATCCGACATTCCTAAAATTGTTTCGAGATTTTTCTAATTATTAATATTATCTTTAATTGCTAGTATTGCTACTGATGAGTAGTACTCCCATTCCATGATCATTTTTCATGTAATACAAATATTAGTCCGTAAGGTTAAATTATTAAGAAAAATAATATACAAATATAATTTTTATAGGTTTTATTGAAAACTGACATTAATTATTTAACGCACTACAAATTACAAAATTAGTATTAGGTACACATTTACACTTGCAAGTTGCAATGTTAATTGTTAATTTAACTTAATACATAGTTGTTATACAATTATAAGGATAAGGACATTTATCTAAATTATTATAGGTATACATTACATAATTACATTTTATTATCTAATTTTATTTTATTTTGTTTTAAAATTAATAGCATCTCAAATATATCATCACCTAATCTATTCCTACGAGGAGTTAAAATTAGTCCACCCATACTAAATATCCTTTCAACGGGGGCAGATGAAGGAAGTATAGAATTATATTTTAAAAAGATTTCTTTTATAGCAGGGTACATATTTAATTGCTCATAGTTAGTGCTTGTGTCTTTAAAATAATTTGTGCATTCTGAATCAAATGTTGTTTGCGATTGAGTATTTATTTTTAAAAATCAAAGAATTCGTCCGTGGCAGAGGATTTTTTCAGTAAGTGTGAACTGAATTTCTGATTCTGAATTATTAAGATTTTCTTGAAATCCGGAATTGTTAAGTTCACACAATAATTGCGTTTGACAGAATGCTGTTTCATTTTAAAGGGGTAATTTTTAACCACCATAATTTAAATTTTGGGTTAGAAATTGTGGATAACAGGTATGGTCGACTACTAGAATTTTTAATATCCATTATATTAGAGAAACGTCTTGTAAAACCGTTCAATAAACATTCTCTTAATTTAGAACAAAATGTCAGTTTTGTCATTGCTTCTAAGCTAGCTTTAATTTTGAAAAGTGTTGGCAAAACAGTACCTAACTGACAAGTTTTTTCATCTTATAAAATATCTATTGCAACGGCTATAGGTTTTGTAACAGAAATATATTCGTTTAAAACACAAAATCTGACAGTTGGAACACGTCTAATTTTAATAACTTACAAACATCACTTAATTTTGCTTCAATATTAATTAGTTTAACACATGCGTCATACATGGAATTCCAACGAGTAGGACAAGGAACTTTCAATTTGACACCGCAAACATTTTCTAACTGATCCGACGCCTTAGTTGACCTACTCACTAAATTCCATAAAGAATAAGCTTTCCCAAAAACAGTATCGTACATTTTTTATACCTTATGTTTTCAAATGCTTTAGCTGCATCTATCGTAATTACAAGGCTGAGTGTATGCGAACAACACTTAAAATGTTCGGGCAAAAGCACGTAAGTACTGTCAGTATCAAAAGCAGGTAATCATTCAACATCTACATCATTTTGATTTTGCAACTCTGTTAATTCGCTATCGCTGCTCTTATTACATATAGAAGCAGTAAATACGTTAAAAGCTTTATTGAAGTTGCTTGCGTTATCTGTTACCGTTCCTGAAATTTTACCGAGATTTAATTTGTATTCGTTATGAATTTCACTTATTAATTCCGCAATTCTGTCAAATGTGTGTGCAAATTTAAATCGCCTACAGCTTAATGCAAAATATTTACGTTGGAAGCTATTACTATCGATAAAGTGTGCAGTCATACCAAGATAACTTTTGTTATTGGTGCTCCAAACATCTGCAGTTGTACAGACGTATTTGGTTTTATTTAATTCTTCTATTACAGCACCAATAACTGCTGATTTCTCTTCTTCTAATTTACTCTTGAGCGTTTTTCGGTCACAAGGTTTTTGCCAGAAAGTCCTTCTACTAACCTAATAAATGCGGGTTTTCGACTGTACAAATAGGCCTCATCTCTTCAATTATGTAATCTAAGACGAGTTTGTTAACCGAGTTCTTTGTAGTAGAACTGGTAGATCGTTGAAAATGTTAGTCTTGTTGAAATTCTTCATTGATAAAATTTCGGTTTTACTTTTTTTGTTGTCTTTTCTGCATCGAATTTGCTAAATGTTACTGGATGCTTTCTCTAGAAAAAAAGGAGAAAGTGTATGTTAATTTATAAAATTCAGATTGAAATCACTTCAAGTTTCAGTCAAAATTTAGATAACACCAATTTTGAAAGCGACTGAATCCCATCTTTTTATGAATACAGGTATCATAAACATTTAAAAAAGTTTTTTGATGCATTAGGGACTTTAAGAAATAAATCTCAACCTTTTGTAAACGTTCTTTTACACACGAGAAACTAAGTATTTTGCTATATTAATACATACCTTCATATGCCGAATAAAATTTCCCGTTGAAGTCACATGACCTTGTATTTGTGCGGGACAATTTAGACACTGGGTCACTATCTTGTTGTCACATTTTGATAAAATCTTATAAAATTTACCGCTTAAGATTGGCGGAACTTCCATTAATTCAGCTTCGTCACTCATTGTTGATCTAACTAACAATTAACAAATGTGCTTTACTTAAAGTCGTATTCTTAAGAACTGAAGACAAGATTGTTGTTTTCTATACCTCCTTTTGTTCGATTAAATTAGCAACAGGAATTCCAGTTCCACTTAACTTAAGTACCTACTTTAATGGATGGATGACCCCATTGTCATTACTCATTAAGTCATTAGATTAGCACTTAGCTGTCATTACCTGCCTTTCTAGCTTTGGGAAACAAAACAACCGACGGAAATATTAACAAAGGAAATGAATAGTTCTATTATTGGTTATTTCGAATTTAACATGCCTCAGGCAGCAGGTAATTGTGTAAATGTGTATGTATCTCTGTGGGGTACGGATGTAACGGTCGTAACGGAGCATAATGTATTTTTAAATATAAAGCTCTGTTGCCTCAAGCCAGTTAAAAATTTCACAAAATACCCTTAAAATACATTTTAAAATATTCTAATGGATCTTTGGATTCAAGTACTAAAGATCTGTTAAAATGTGATCTAGATCCAGATACTAGATCCTAGCAGAGCAAAGTATCTAGATCCAGATCATAGATCCGTTTAGTGGATCTAGATCCTGGATCTAGATCACTTTGATCTAGATCCTACCCAACACTGCTTAGGAACAATATTATCCGCAAAACAATGTGCATAACATGTATATCAAATCCATCCAAGTCATCTTCGTGATCATGATTAACGTGCGATTCATCACCAACCGGAATTTCTTCTAAAAGTGTAAATAATTCATTTCCCGAAAGTGCTTCTAGGTTTTGAAAATATAACAGATTTTTTTGTGCTACAACCGAACATATATTATGTAGTTTCCTTGTGGTTATCACCAGATACCTCAAAGATTTATAAGAAAAAACTACACAAAACAATATATCACAAATCTCTTTGTTATAAAAAGAAATATGCACTATTCTTTGCAAAATCCAAAAGTTACTTACCGTTCATTATGAAGAAAAAGTTGAAATACAAAAAAACAATAGTGTACTTTCACACCTTAGCAATAAGCCCAAATACAAACAACCTAATGAGCTGTTGCAATCCGAATCTAATAACGTACATGTGAAAGATGGTAGGGTTGGCATTAACTTTAATCACGCTTGCTTTGGTTTGCTGATAAAACCACTCGGAAGGTAAATAAAAATTAAGAGAGTTGTGGTTTTGCCTCAAAACCACTAGGGGTCAAAAGGTTAAACGTTATATAAAAGTTTATGAGTTGGAAGAATTAAATTTTAATGTGAAGTAATATTTTAGTAAAACCCCTGTTGAGAGGATAATGAGTGTCGCTGTATGTCTACTGCATTTTCAAGAATGTGGATTCAAAGTTGCTGTGAATGAGTGGCGTGGGAATTAGTGACGTGTTCATATTATATTAAAGTGTAGACGAAGCATATGTATGTATATTTAATTTGTCTAAATGAGTTAGTATTTCACAATGGAAAATGTTAAGTATGATCAAGGACGAATAGTGCTGAAATTTACTGAATTTTGCGAGAGAAGACTTCGCGCATATGTGGGACTTTCATAAATTCATAAATCTAGTTCTGAATGTTGAGTGGAACAAACATGAATCGTGGGATTTGGATGTTTCGAAGAGTGTTTACGGTTTCTATAAAAATTTCGAAATGGCAATGTCGGTTGCTTTGGTTCCCTTGTAGCTCTTTTTTCTAACTTGTGTACCGGTAAAGGCATGTGATGTTGAAACCCCTCTGAGATTGGTTGTAGATTTTGATGACGTTTGGCGAGATGAATGCTTGCGTCCATAAATGAGATAGGGTGGAGAGGACTTAGGACTTAAACTTAGCGAACCCTTAGAGAAAGCGGTCGCGTACATGGGTTTATTATTTTATAAATAGTGCTACAGGTAAACATTTAGTTGTGTTTTCTACTAAAACCCATGAAGTATTTAAAACCTTTACAAGTAAAGTGTTGAAACAGATTTGTGATAAACAGCAGTCGTTATATTAAGAAAGTACTGTGTATAAAACCCATGCAATAGAAAAGGCACTTTTAAAGTGATCCTTTATATAACTGAATAAAGATTTCAAGCATTTAAATTGAAGCTGACATTATTAAATACTGCATTAAATCGATCAATTTTATAGAAAATTAAGAACTTAAATATTAAGTGAATTAAAATATTCGGTAACAAACATTTAAGCGGGTATATAAAAGTCAGCTGCGCATGCGAGTAGTCAAGGACAGACTGAACCTGCTTTGGCGCAATGATAACCTCGTGAAGGCTGTTATTAGTGACATATTTAGGATTAATTAGAAGAAGTTTGACCTCGTTGAATAGAACGTTACATCGTTTAAACGATTTCGGGAATTACAACCAAGGATAATGTTAGATATTTGTTGCGTAGTGGACGATTGATTGACCTGTAAAGGCGTCACTATTGTTTTTTTTATGGGTGTATGTTAGAGACTAAGTAGTAGGGACCCTATTTTTTATGTGTTGCTTCACGGAGACAGTCAATGTATGTAAATATTTTTGTACAATTATTCAATAGTCAGGTTATAGAACTTACTCTTTTATTGGAATTATGATAGACTTCTCCTAACAATATTAATGTAAAATTTTGTTAAAGTGTTATATTTCCTTGCTTCCTTATGTGTGAGGTTAATTGTAACAACCCATTTTGAGTTGTATTAAACATACCGTAATTTAATGTCTTTCGTTCATCCAGTTGTAAATATAAGAAAAAAATTTAATTATTTTTGCATTATAGGAATGAGGTAGGCAACTTAATTTGTATTTTGGTGTAACTTAAGTGCATATCTTCTTAAGGGTATATATTTCTTAAAGGTTTATACTCCCACTTCAAATTATTTTTCTGCTCAATGCGATCGCGCAACGCGTCATCATTGACTTAATTCTTTGCGCAAATCCTTTCGCGCACGACTACCTCGTCTAATTTCAAAGCATCCATTTTTTTTCACTTCCTGATGACTGTGAAAGTCCCATTGATTTGATGGTAAAATATCTTTTAACGCATTATACTAAAAATTAAAACATTTGCTCTTTTCAGGCACTTTTATTTTACTTTCCTTTCTTTTATTTTTACTTTGATTACATTTTAAATACGCATTTAATTTTACTGTTGCGTACGCTTTCATTTTATGATTACAATTTCTATTGGAAAATTTCAAGATAATGCATTAAACGGCTTATTCCATTTCATGAAGATAAATTTATAAGAAATAAAATTCTAGTTTGGGTGTGGCTTACTACGTAAAGCATTATTACAAGATATTGCGCAATATTGTGGCAAAGATGACATCACCTCAGTTGAAATTTCCGTAATCATTTAGATACCAGAGGTTATTAAAAAATTTGTGTACAAAAATTTTACAAACAGGTATTTATGTAATGAATTTTTAGTATAAGACTAGAATTTTAAGATATATTTTATTTAACCCTATCATTAACTGTTAATAAACATAGTTGAATATTTTTAATTTTTTTACATTTTGATAAAATTTTTATTATAAAACTCGGTTTAGTTATTCCGCGCAAAATTAAAAAATAACTTGGCGTCCGAGATCATTTTTATTAGTGTTACATTTCATTTTTATTATTTATGTTCAGTGGAAGTAATCAAGCAGAAATTGAGGTAATTAAGCAAATCAAAAGACTGACCCTATATTAATCTACTGACTGGGACAAAGGCATTATTTGTGGTGAATGGTTAGTATCTCCAGTTAGTTTAACGATTTGTGTTTTTGAAGAACTTTTTACTCTTATTTCTTTATTACATTATTATTTTTTTATACGATTACCTACACCACTTATTTTATATAATAAAGGATTGCACTGTTTTAAAAATAATTAAGCTTTTGATGTTTTGGTCATATGGTTGATCTGAAAATTCTTTATTTTGGAGACAAATCGATTACAAAATTTAATTGCTTTTAATTAATTAGTCATTGAATACACAGTAGTAGTCTTGATTTGAGGTGACTGTTTATTACAATTTTGGTGACGATTTATTTATGTAGATAAAACTAAAAGGTCCACATTTTAAAGTACGACCTGTACTTTGCTAGAGTACTCTAGCAAAGTACTGGTCGTAGGTTCAAATCCTACTCGAGGTAAACTTTTTATTTATGTATTTAATAAAATTAATAATAATTTTTAAAAATTAATAGACTATTATTTTTCCAGATTGGATATTGATTTATTTCAGAATTTTGATGACAATTATAAATATTGTGATTATTACAGGGTGTAATCAAAAATTTTACAATAACGTATACATTTCAGTTTTGGATGATTTTATTTTTGGTATTAATTGAACGTAAAGATTTTCATAATTGAATTCACATGTATATGTTTGTTGTTTTGGATTGAGATAAACTTTTTAATATTATTGTGACGAAATTTAATGTTGGATAGACTGTTGTACCTTACACCAATTTTACAAATGCTTCTTGCTGAGAAATATAAAAGATACATATGACTAATTTCCTATTAATCTACAATTAAAGGAAATATATGGTAATTGTGATGGGGAAAATATGTCACTTAATATAAAATTCAACACAGTGTTGTATCACAGACCGCAATGTAATGTACCTTGGACCCTTCACATTTTATCGAAAGAAAATGCATTTATATAAAATTTTACAGCTATAACATACACTGGCTAAAGTCTACATCATCGTGAATTTGAGCAACCTGTCTGCTAGAAGTTACAAATTTTGTAGGAAGTAGCATAATCACATCTTCTGAGTTTACAGATGATGTCTCTGTACTTGATACAAAATTTCTGGCAGGTGTAGTCCCCATAGTACGTTTGTAATAACTAATAAGCAATGTCATTTCCATCCTTAAGGACTTGGTCAACCATTGCCACAAAATGTATGCTTTTTTCCAGTAAGCTTCACTAATATGTATTCTACCTTCTTAATTTCTTTTTCATCAATTTGATTCTCTGTTTCTCTGATTCACGCTTCTGAATTAAATTTGAAAGAAATTCGTCTTCACTACTTGAATCATCCAAGACTAGTTCTATATTATCTTCACTACTGCTGGAAGAGTCCATTATAATTTTTCCTTTTATCTTTACAACAGGTTTTCTAATTTTGCGTAGTTTTTCAGCTTCAATCTCGTTTTGGACTGGTGTATCGGTTAGTCTCTAAATTTTTCCTTTTACTCTGGTTATTGTTTCTTTCGTACTTTGATGCCCTTTTGGAAAGGGGCATACTATTTCAGGCGAAACGCACACCGCACAGTGCATTGATTCAACAGTCCTCCCTATACCGCTATCCAACTTCACACCCTTTACTATCTTTATTTTGATCAAAATCATTTTCATCATATCGGCGATCTGTAAGACATGAAAATAAACATTCATCGTCTCTAAACATGTTTTCATTGTACGGACATACGCCAGTAATCACAATGCCATTAACGATATTTGTTATCCTAAAAGCTTTGCGAAAGCATTGTCAATAATTTCTGATACAAAGTATATTAAATTTGGTTTGCATGGGTTATTAACCATCCATTTATTGCATAATAAGTTTTATGTGACCAAAATACGGTAACGTCCAGTGACTGTAATTTATGCTAGGTATGGGGGTGTAACGGATGCATGAGAAATTCAAATTTCGTTATATATTTTATAGTTATATGTTACTTTATAGATTGAGAAATGATTTTTTGTTATTTATATATAAATGTATTTAAAATTGAGAAGAAAAGCTTAAATTTACTTCAATAAGTTATGTATGTAAGTAATTCGAAAATATTCAAAGTAGACGCGGCAATTTGCAAATTCATGAATGCGTTGTAGAAGGAGGGGGAGACGCGGTCGAAATGACTGACAGTTTTTAATAAGGTATAGTTTGACGTTAGAACTGATTTATGTTAGCCTAAGAGAGAGAGAGAGAGAGAGAGAGAGAGAGCAACAAGTGACAAAGTAATAGTCACGTTATCCCCTAAATTGAGAAAATACAATAAAATTTAGTTAATATTGTAATAAGGAGGAAAAAAATAGTTCCCTTATTAAAAGATAGAAGATCAAAGTGACTAAGAGTGCGAATATTGTCAAAGCGGCGATAACAAGAAAGGTGACAATAATTTAAAATAACGTTTTTGTGCGTATCGAAAGTAGTCCACGATTGTGTTTAAATATTGAACGATAAATATAAAATACGAAATCTATCCAGTGTAATAAATCAATATATAAAGAACAATAACTAGAAAGTATTGGTAGTTAAAGTAGAAGCATTGCTGTTTGTAGTTTGCTGGCCGTTTGTAGTGATAACTGTACAATTTATAATGAGAAGTAAAACTGATTAATAGATCTAGAAAATATTAATCGAATCGATAGGCGGAAATTGGAATTGTATTAATCCGCAACAAAGGTCTAAAGAACATATTGGGGGAACGAAGGAACGCGGCTCCAGGGCTGGCGATATCATCCCATTTGTGGTCTCGGAAAGTGACAAGTAAGATTTTTAACTGTGTAATAAAAGCAACGTATTTGTGTTTTATTTTCCTTTGAATTTGTGTTTGAATATCAACACTGAACGGAAAACATTCCATTCACTTTTGATAAAAATTATTTATGGTACGTTTTAAGAATACGAAATATAATAATAGGATTGTTTTTATATATTATTGTAACAAAGAATTTGTGTATTTTTTTCGGGTTCTAGTTTAATTAAAAATATGTAACGCTTGATTTACTTTCATTATTAACCATTACAAATATTAAAAGTTTATGCAAATACTAAATATATAATGCTGAAGGAGGTAAACTCTAGAAAGTTACAAATTACATAAACATTAAGAAATCAAATTGAATATAATTTTGGTAAAGGATAACAATAATCATTTCTTTTAACAATCGAGCTGGAGCATTCCTATAAAAAAGGAATTTGCTGAAGCAAATATTAAAGTTCATTTACTCAAACAGAGACCTGATAGCAAGTAAAGAAATTTAAATTAATGAATGATATCTTTACAAATTGTAACTATTAAAATTAAATTAAAAGGTAACCATTTTAAGTTCTCACAAGAACAATATAAATTTTTATTAGAGGATTTTGAAATTATTCAAATATAACAAAGAACTCTAAATTTAATTCTTTGTGGCGAGTGTAAACAAACCAAAGGAATAGGTCCATGTTTACGCCCGTTACAAATAGCGCCCAACCCGGTATATGTTTAGAGCCATTACAAAACGAGCAACGTCAGACCACCGCAGGGGAGGAAATAAAATAATACCATTTTCTTTAGCAAGGTTTATCACTCGCACAGAAATATGTGTCTTATGATTGTCCATGATTATTAATACTTTCTTCTCTTGCGAAGGCTACACATGATCAACTATAACTGCTGGGGCTCTTTTAATCGTGTGGTCTTTAAAAATACGCGTAGAAATATTAGGATGGGGAAGCGGCATGCTTCCCAACTGCGTTTACTGCAGCTGTCTTTGTAATGTTTACGCCACGTTCACCACACTTTAAACTTCCAACCTGCTTCTGCCCTTTCTGTGCTAAAATTATTGGAGGATTATGCACCGTAGAGTTGCCACTTTCATCTGAATTGTACACTTTATCTGTAGTAAACTGGAATCATTCATAAAAACTTTTATTCGCCTTGCTAAACTGATAAGCTAATTTTGCTAACGCTTCCTTCGATAAACCATAATGCAATTTTAATTTCATTAAGGTATAATCTGCCAACATACTTTCTTCTTGCTCATTGAACACGCCTTTGCATTTTATATTAGATATGTCAAAGATTTCTTTTTCATTTAAATGACGAATCAAAATTGTCTTTTGTTATTATTTGAGTTATTTTTTGCCGCTTCTCCAACAAAAAATGTCCTCTTCAAAACATCATCGATTGCAGCTTTTAACCCGTTGTGTCCCAGACGTAGTTTTTTTCTACAAATTATTTTATTAACTGATTTTCTACTATCCTATGGGTTAAATTCAACATCTTTTCAGTTAGAAAAAATAACAACCACAACCACATTTTTTTAGGTGCAGTGGACTCAAAAGTACCGTTAGGACTGGCAGTTATTGACCTTGTTGCATAGCTTATAAGAAAACATAGATACGGTTTCAATGATGTTTTTATTGATAATAAAAAAATCAATTTAAGTTTACATCATGATAGTCAGCAAAGCAATTCTTCTTCTTGTTGCAACATAAGAAAACTCCACAGGCCGTACATTTGGAATGTGGGCGGGATTGAATCCATTTTGAGGAGCACTTTTCACACCTCTCTCCTTGATTTGTGAAAGTTACCCAGTGACTTCCTTTATTGCCTAATCTTACATCCTGGCATACACTATAATTGAACTTTCTTCTTTTTGGAGGTAAAGTAGGAGAGTTTCGGTTTTAAACACTGCAGCGATTTTTGTTGACCCTAAGATTATCAAAACTGCAATTCACTAGGCCCTGTGATACTGAACACCTAAACTCTAGAAGAGTCATTTTATCTTCTTCTAGTGCTGAATATATAATGTAGGAATTGATAAAAGCGATATGCAGTATACCGAAAAATAAAAATGCCACAATTTTTTCGAGCGCCTGTCAACACAATAACTGCCTCGTAATTGATCAGCGTGATCTACGGCACACATGTGCTTATTATAGTCTGCTACAAGATTTGGGCATGGTACTTGTGATTTAGAACCATCCCTTCCCTTTCTTCCTACAGTGCAAGTCTCAGTCCCATGAAAGTTAGAGGCGAAGTGGACACATTTATTATCTTTCCATTTGAAAAATCTAATGTTCGCATTCGAGACCCTATAATCGAAATCTCCTCTCTTCATTTTCTTGTCTTCAGCCAACTGCGGACAATCTTTTCTGGATGTACGTATAGTTCCACAAGCTAGTGTTTTCTCTATTTTTAGCCTTGCTAAGAGCTGAATAATGCAAAAGTAATTATCAAAGTAAATCTTCCTATATTTACCTCAGTCAAGTTCAGTCAATTGAAGAACAACCCGTTCACCCAGCCCACAATCCTTGAATTTGTTTTCAAGCTCAGCATTTTTTCCTTGATATATTTCAAGACTTTTTATGTAACCCTTCTGATCAGCCAAACACCACAGTTTGTACCCTCGTTTGATTGGCTTCATAGGGTTATATTGTTTCAAGGATGATCTCTGGTACCATGATACAACTGCTTGAAATTTTCATTCAGTTTGCTTACAAGCGGTAATATTTTATATATTTTATTTCTATTATTGGGTGGAATAGTCTGATTACCGTTGACATGCAAATAACTAAGAATATCCTGAAACCTATTGCGAGGCATAGTTTTTCGAACCAATTCTATTCCAAGATTACTACTTGTACTCCAGTAGTGCTTGTAGCTGGGTAATGAATGGTAGCCCATAAGAAAGTTTATGCCCAAAAATGCAAGTAGCTCATCCTCCTTCAAATGCAAATTTTTATTTTTTAGGGGAGCATATAAGTTACTCTGATAAACTATATCGCTTATCGATGTACCTATCAACTTTTTGAAGTAATCTGTTGGAGAATGGCATGTTAAAAATTCCTCAATAAGTGGGCCTTCAGGAAGATCATAATTGAAAATATTTGTATCTACCTCTCGTTTTTTCCACAACCGATTGAGAGTTTTTTTACTATTTTCCTTCTTACTGTTACCAGTTTATTCACAGTTCATTTCACTATCGTCAGAATTAACTATAACACTGTCTTCACTTACATTTATATGAAAATGATGATCCTCTACATTTTCTATAAAGAGAGTACCCCTCTGTGGTGGCTCTAATGGTAAATTTTCTTCTTCTTCGAAGTCTATATAAGTATTGGGCGAAGTACCTAGTGGTAATTCTTTAGTTATCTCTCTTGAAACTTGTTCACCTGCTAGCGGCAATTCTTCGCCAGGCAGAGGCTTCTTCCAGTATGCTTTGTCATTCCAAAATGTCATTGTCGTATTTTATATTCAGCCGCTAAGTATGAAAATAAAATCTGAAATTAAAACAATTTTTGTAGTCCATTATTTATTTTAGCAAATAAATATGTCATAAAACGCTTCAAGCAGATGAATATTTAGTATACATAAAGGTAATGTTATTTGTGCTTACCTCACAGTTGTATTATATAAATATTCAATTGTTTACGTTCCTGGATGCTCAAAACACACACTATAAACATCAGCTCTTAACCTTACACAGTCTAGCTGTCTAGCCTTTAGTTGCAGGTTGCCAACATAAAAATAAAACAGTGACTCGCTTTATAACACTGTACTTTAAAGTACCGTCAGGTCTTAAAACCGATTATATTCTTCTATAAGATTTAAATGCTGTTTAAAAATGATGGTACTTAAAAGTACCGTTGAGACACAAAGGGTTAAACAACCTACATTTACAGGGGGATGTTTGACATAATGTTTACTTCTCGGTATAATTATCAGAAATAAATATTATTTTGTCAAACAAAACTTACATTAACGAGTTATACCTTGAACTAGTCCAAGGTACATCCCTATTATTGGTTCAAGGTACAGATTCGACATGAAACCGAAAAGCACATGGAATCAAGTTTTTATGTTACGTTAATACAAATTCAACATGGTGGCTTAAAAGCATGATTCTACTAACCACTTAAATATATTGTGCCTTTGTCACTATTTAATTAATACTGCTAACTAGGTAAAAACTTACTTTTAAAAGTACAATAAGGTCGCCTCGATTTTTATAGCAATCAACTTATTTTTATCGTTCATATTAGCTATGGTACCATTTTTGATTGTATAGTTTCAGTTCATGAGGCAAATGCCTTTAAAGTTTGCTGTAAATGGAAAATTTGGGAACCGGACCAAAGTACAATCGGTCCAAGGTACAACGACCTCCCTTTAAAGTTCACAAAGGTACTGATGCCCAAATTAGAAGATGTGCCGTGATCCCGATTAAGATAACCGTTAGCTCAGCCGTTTTGGATTCGTGGGGGTGTATAAAGAAGTGTCTTTACGTAAGCGTAGTTCGAATGTAATAGCAACTTCATAAGTAACATGTATGACAATATGACAACTGTCTAGGTCCAGATAGTATTTTTAATAATGGTAAACACACGATGTGATTATGGGTCCACCGAACCAGGTTAGGAGATTCAGGCACAAGTACCTTTAGTAAGTAGCAAAATTAAATAATATTTATTAACTCGTAGGTAACAAAAAAAACTGTATATGTATACCGTTGCTAAATGCAAAAAAAAAACAATGTACTTTATAGTTACATAGAGTACCCGTAATCAGCTGAAGGGAGATCTCCAACTTCCGTAAAATTCGTCGGTGTAGCACGTAGAAGTGAATAGTACCAACTATTACGGTTGTGGTAGTTGGCTGTTTATTTCTCCAGGACTCAGACACGTAATAAACAAAATAAAGCTCACCAGTAACTTGGTTGTGTCAGTAGTACCCAAAAGTCTTACGTGATTTGACTTCAGTATTTTACCTATAGAGTGAGTCAAGAACTATTTTCGGTGTACAATCGTCGTAAGCCACCGTTTCTCGCTTCAACGCATAGTGCTGAGAAAGTGCACTGCCAGCATACCCATGAATCCCAGTTTCGAAAGGTATTCAAGTACAGATGAAGGGTCAAATAAAGCGTAACACAGCAGAAAATAAATTCCCTGAAGGGACGAAAAATCATGTAGATTTTAAAAAATTCTGTGTACGTATAAAACGAAGGAATGTTCTATTTAGTAGTACTTAAATTAAATATTTTAAATTAAAGCCAGCTTAAACTGAGATGTAACTTACAATTTGAACTTTGTAAAATTACAGAAAAATTTCCAGCACGTTGTTTCCTTAAATTTCTTAGAAGCTAACTAGACAAAATGGTGTCATCCAATAGACTCATACGACCTTTAAAAATTTTCCTTTTCAACCAATTGGATATTTCATATTTATCAGAAATTTTAAATTTTGTGTAGACCTCGAGTAATATTGTACGCGGTGTTGTCCCGACCAACTTTTATAGTAACTAAGACCGTCAATCTTTAAGAACTTGCCTAGAACTATTTAGTAAAAGGTGTTCGAATTTAAATTTCAGCCATTTTATGTCTTATATCGAACGCGCCCATCTCGATTGTAGTTAGCTTGGTCAGCCGCTTACCTTAATAAGCCTTTACTTCGCCTACTATCGGTTTTAAAAAGCTAGATAGGTCAGTTTGAAAGCTTATAACTTTTTTATTGTAAACCCAATTGATGTGAAACTTTGCAGAGGTCATCCCTGTAGACATATAGTAACACTCGGAAAATATAAGTTTTTAGGTGCTTAACTTTGTAAATTAAAAATTAAATTATCATAAAAAATGTAGTTCCTTATTTTTGTCTTAAAATGTGCGAAATTTTAACCAGTGGTATATCAAAATAATATAAAGGTAACTGTAATTTCAAATTTTGAAAAAATATTTAAATTTTGAAAAAAAATTACGTGTTCGCGATACGTGCAAACTTCGCTCTAAATGCAAATATTTTCGTTTGAAGTGGACCGACATGTAGGTTTTAATTGTTCTTTAATGTTCCGTATTAAAATACACACATTTATTATGTAGTTAAATCCCAATTAATGAATAATTAAATTCTCAGGAGAGAGAGAGAGAGAGAGAGAGAAAGAGAGAGAGAGAGAGAGAACGGGCTACGTTGGACGAGCTTCAGATCGACTACTCAATACGAATACCGTCGCATGCGCGATACACGAAATAGAGCTTCACACTGCTAAAATAAACGTTCATTAAAGAATGATATTATTTTATCGGCCGATTGATTAAGAATATTAATTAAAACATCTGTTATAAGCTTTCAAACCGGCCTATCTTGCTTTTTGAAACCGATGGTAGAGCGGTTTGATCGTGTAACAACAGTAGAATTAGGAGGCATCAGTTACCGTTGTGATCACGGTGTCCGTTGTGATAATGAAGGTTGTTGACAGTTGTTACCATTGTCGTGGGGGTCGCTGTCAGAGTTAATAGAAAGGCTACAATATTAGTAATGGTAGTAAATCGTTTTCAATGAAACGATAACATGTCTAAATCGTTGTAGACATCGTACTCAATGAAGGAAAGGTACGAAGATCCATAAATAATTTGTCGATGTTATACATTAAATCGAGATAGATTATTAATTAATTTTGTTTTTTGAATGTCAAAAGTATATGGAATGTTAACGTTACTTAGCCAAACCATGTTTTCGTAACATGTCTACACTGCAAGCTATCTATGCTTTAAAGTTATCTACATAGTATCAAATAACAATGTAGCATTGCGTGCATTAGCATGTGACGCTATAAATGAGAATATATGTGAGTAAACAACGATGCATATCAAATGGATGTTATATGTAAATAGTCTACAGTGTATAAAATAAATTTATATGAAAACGTATAAATCTTGCTAGACATGAAATGATATTCGAGCTTCGCAATCGTATATACTTAAGATATTGGTTTTGCACACTTTATTTATTTATACGTCCAGTTATAACTTGTAAACATGAAATAATGAAAAACATTGACCAAGATCAAACTTTAAATTGAATTTAATAATTCATCAAGGCATATAGAAACGTTTTTGCTGCAGTAGTAGACAGTTCCTATGGGAAATTTTCGAATATCCCTTCGGGCCAATCCGCCTCTGGTTGCGTTCACATGCAATTTTCAATCTAAAATTAAAAATATCAACAGATCGTGCTGTATTGCTTTCGATAATACTTTTAACAAAAGTAATACATTGCAAATGAAGAGTGAAGCGCTTTTCCAACTCTCAAATTAAAGCTTCGATGAGACAAAGCTTAATAAAAGTGCTTAGCCACCGTAAGAAATAAAACCCTGAAGGGGAAAGCAGGCGTAAAGATCTCAACAATTATTATAAGTTATTGCAAACGAATGAAGCCAAGTCTTATTTACTTAAGAATTTTCAGTGTTAATAAACAACATATAATGATGTTGCCGCTGTATATGTTTTTCTCTTATGGGTTATCTCATACTATAAACGTGAGTGAAGATGAGAAATGAGAACATTTTTCGCACTTGTCAAGTAACCGTAAAGCCTTTTGCACAAATATATATGGAGTCGCTGTGTATTTCCTATTCCTGTGTCCTTCAAGGATTTCCCAGCATATCATAAATCAGGATTAACCGTATATTTGGGTTTAGGGTGATAGTTTTAGTATTTTAGTCTTATATACAATAAATGAAGGCTGCTCTGACGTGAGAAACTGTTACACGATGATGCGACCGGAAGCTCTAGCCGCATATGGTCAACATCGGCAAGAGGACGACGTTTTGATAAATTTGTCACTGTCATGACTGTACGTGCTACAGTGTTTCTACAAACTCTACTTTCTGAGATAAGTTTTTATATTCAGAGGGTAATAAACTATTCAGTCTTTTATCTAATATTATTGTATTTTATGTTTGGTTTTACACATTCTTTATCAAAAACTTGTTATATTGTCATTTTCGAATATTGCAATGGACAAAATGGTTAATTAATTTGATAGTGTTTTGGAACTAATATGTTTTTATAGCAGATAAGGTTTTTGAAGGATTACATACACTTCAGGCCAAAATAATCTAAATAACCTTTATTCGATGGAACTTTCGTGTTTAACCTTACACTAACGGGCTTCCTTCTAGGTAGACACCATCCGAAGCCTTAACTATTGATCCTAATCTGCACGCACAAATAAAACAACTTTTGAATAAAGCTGTTAAAAATAACATTTCGGTTTCAATTCTAATTCATTTCAGAGTCAATATATTGCATACAAATGCTCACTAAAATAATATACCTAAATGATCTCATAATGATAAATCAAGCATGAGTTATTTATGTCAAAAACTATATTAACCGAACAAGGTAGGTAAGGTCAAAAGCTCTCAACTGCAGCGACGTTTTCATTTCGCTAATATCGGCAATTGTCATTATTTTGAGGGTTTTAAAAGACAACCTGTTAATGGCTTGTTCCCAAGCTGTGCCGTTTATAGTTGAGCCAGTAAAACAGTTCCATCTTACGTCCATTTTTTACCATTGGCTACTGTTTGAGTACGAGCGGTGGCGCCTGAGATCCATTTTCTGCCATTGCGTGCAAACACT
Organism: Vesta saturnalis; assembly: GCA_036346205.1. NCBI lineage: Eukaryota > Metazoa > Arthropoda > Insecta > Coleoptera > Lampyridae > Vesta > Vesta saturnalis. The sequence goes on from JARFJB010000865.1 coordinate 445,875, forward strand.
GACACCTGAGTCACATTGGGTTTGCGTGTGATTACTTACTATAACGTATCGGTTTCAACGTATAATTTTTTTTGGGGAAAGCTTAACATGGATCTGGTCTTTTTGTAGGAATCTTTAAAATGTTAACATCTTGTGGGGTGCGGAATCTTGATTTCCACAGCGAGTGATTACATGCAACTTATTTTTAAATCTGTGTTATAAGTTTTGTAACATATTTGTTGAGTTGATCGGTATATTTCCAAAGTTTTTGTTTTTATTGCCCGACGTTTGGGAAGCGTTCTGTGCTTTCGTCATCAGGCTTAGTCCTGAGGAGGACTGTTTTCGCACTTGCCTACTCTCGGATTAGAACTTGGAATCTTTCACTTACAAATCTGACACCTTTGCCAGTGATACACTGAGTAATGCAATATAATGAATTTAAAAAAGACTATCCGGAAAACAATGTACAAGAAATGACTGGCCATTTCAATAACAACATCAAGTAAAAAGTTTCAATTTCTACTTGTTTTGGAAACTGAAGTACTTATTGTCGTTTATAAGATAACTACCAGAGCACTTGAAACAGATGGAATAAGTTCATTTACCATTTCCAACATTTTTTATCAATCTTAGCCTTGATAATAAATATACGTTTAGAAAAGTTCGTCTTTCCACAAACTTGGAAATATTTAAGTGATCTTAACCTGCTTTCCACTAATCAGTCCGATTTCATGCTAAAACATAACTGCACAACAGCAGTCTTGGATGTAATTGACGATATCATTCTAGCCATCGAAAAAAAAGGTATTTAATTACGCTAGCCTTTCTCGACTACTCTAAAGCTTTTGATAGGGTCAAACATGAGATACTCCCAGCTATATTACATTATGCTGAATTTGATAATTGTGCAGTTAATCTTTTATGGATAGACATCGGAAAGATCACGAAGAGTTTTATTTCAAGTAGTATAGCTAAGGTGATCCTGTCCCACTTTTCTGCTATACTTTTTCTACGAGTGTTTTTGCTCAAGGTCGAAGTCATCGTACACATTGCATATATCTAAGTATATTCCTCAAGGTCATCACATTCTCTACGTCTAAGTACACGGTTTTCAAAGTGGCTCAGTTTGCCTACCTATTTTTCAAGGGCATCGTACACGTTACCTGCATCCAAGCACATTACCTACGTCAAGGTTTTCAAAAGGCCCACGCTGCCTGCGTATATTCTGCCTGCATCAAAGTATATTCCTCAAGTCATCGAAGTAACTAGATTTGAAAAGGGCGCTAGAAAAGTTACTAGATTGGTTATCAAGGTCATTGACGCTCCTGTACAGATTGTCCGATTCAAGGTCACGTTGTAGGAAATGGTCACTCTCATTGTCAAGGTTCTTAGCGTACACACGCCCCGCTTCAAGGTCTTCTTAGGATTTCAAGGTTACGTGATTAACCTTCTCGTTTTGTCAAGGTCTCACGTTCAGGGTGCAATTGTGGGTATATAGGAGGGTGCTCTTCCACCAAGAAATAAAGGTCGATTCTAAATCAAATTTTGATGGGAAATTTCAACGTTCATTAATCTTTTTATGGTCACGCCTCCCATCAATTCTAGTCTCTGTCTCAAGCCCTGAGGTGTTATTACAATTCTCAAGGGGTGTCATACAGATTGTTGTCTATGCTAAGCATGTTTCAAGGTCATCAAGTATTTCTTAGAAGTTAACTTTGTAAGGTCAAGTGGCTGCGTTTCCCAAATTCAGACAGACGTTTCCCAAAGACAGATAGCCGTTTCCCAAAACATGGGAGCCGTTTCCCAAAACAGGGGATTCGTAACACAGGTAACCGTTTCTCCCTATTTCAAGGTCACACCTCTGAGAAAAGAACAAAGGCGATCCATTATTCTGGCCGAGTTAGGGTCATAATTCCTAAAAATAGATTGTTATCTAGCCACTCTCGCCACTTCTAGCTCAATTCTGAGAAACTAATTTTTAAGAACAAAGACGATCCATTGTTCAATCCGACGCTTCAAGGTCTATGCTTACAATTTTCAAAGTCACACCTCTGAGAAAAAGAACAAGGGCGATCCATTGTTCTGACAGTCATAATTCCTAAAAATAGATTGTTATCTAAATACCCCCACCATTTCAGGCTCAATTCTGAGAAATCAATTTTCAAGAACAAAGGCGATGTTCAATCAATTCATCTGACGCTTCAAGGTCATCTAACAAATAAAATATTTTTTATTAACCACAATATTCATCTATATACAAATAAAAAAATCGATTTAGGTCAATATACATATTACGGGAAGTTTGTTGTACTGTCACTTAACATTTTGTAATACCTTTGTTGGATCATATCTATTTTATTTATTATTTGTTTCTCACATTCAATCTCCTTCAACTGATTTTCATTTAATGCGATCCACGACACATCATCATCTTTCCTAATAGGCATTTTCATCGCTTCATTATATTTTATACTAGCCATACATTCAGCATTCCTTAAAGCCTTCATATCAGGATCTGAAATCATTTCACTTTGAGACATTGTTCAAGACTTATTACAAACCTACATCTCTTAAACTTATATGCAAAAACACAAATTAAAATATTTTAATTATACAGTTACGCAAACCTAATACACTAATTTCAAGGTCAATTCCGAGAAATCTATTTTCAAGGTTCAAGGTGATCCGAACTTATCTGACCTTAACCAACCACCTGTAGGGCTATCACATAGATTGTCAATGGCTGCAATGTATTGGTATCAATTGTCAAGGTCATAAGCCGGTAAATCTATATAGGAAGGCGCTCTTCAAGGTCACGTATGCTATAGGATCCACTTTCTCGTTTTCAAGGCCATTGCGTACACGCATGCGTATATTCTTCAAGACCACGTATAGTGATCCACTTAGTGATTTATTAAGAAAACCCGCAAGTGCATTAGGTCAAAGTCACGTACTTTCCCTGCGTATTATTCAGGGTCACACCTCTGAGAAATCAATTTCTAAGGACAAAGGCGGTCCATTGTTCAAGCAATTCTGGTCGGGTCAGGGTCATAGTTCCTAGAAATTACCTGCATGTGGTATTTAAATAGACTTTTCAAGGTGTGGAGGATTCTACTTATCAGGGCCAGGTCACCAAACTGGTTGAGACCATGTGCCGAGAAATGTTCTAGGTTACATTTAGTAGTATTCCTAATCAAGACCACGAGCAGGATACTGATCCGACTTTGTCACTAGAAAAGTCACGAGAAATCAATTTTCATGGTTAAGCCAAACGATAGGTCAAGGTGTTCCTGTATTAGTGCTCTTCAAGTAGCGAAATAAGCATGGATTTTTGTGGCTGAATACCAAGGTCGCCAGTAGTTTCCAGCTACCCCAGCCATTTAAATGTCAAGGTCACAATTCTGTGTCTGCACATCCAGCATCAGGCTCAAGGAAGTCATAGGTTGATTCTGAACGAATTTATCAAGGTCAGGCTGATTTTGCCCGAGTCAAGACCATGTGTTAATTCCTAGAAATCGATGGCCACCTGCAGGGGTATCCCGATCTTATTCGATAGTAATACGAGGATCAAATCTTAGCAGGAAATTTTCACCAAGCAATTCCTGCCATCGCTTCAAGGTCAAAGTTTATTCTTAGAATTATCATTGAAGGTGCGAGTGATCCTTGAGGTTAACGGCCTTTTGGCGGGAAATGGTCACCAAACAATTCTGGACTGAGCCAAGGTAATATGTTCAAGGTCACCAAGCAAATTGTCCAAGCCACGCTGTTCAAGTAATTCTTCTGTACAAGTCTCAAAAATTATTACAATTCCAAAAATTAATTTTCAAGGTTGTCTGCGGGCGTATTCTTAGAAATCAATTCCCAAGGCTAACCGTAGGGGTATTCTTAGAATGGGTCAAGTTCATTGAAGGTGTGAATCATCCATTGAATTTTTTCAAGGTAGCACCCTTTTGACGAGAAATTTTCAAGGTCACCAAACAATTCTTAGAATTTAGTCGAGTCATGTGTTAATTCATAGAAATCAATTTTCAAGGTCACCTTCAGGGGTATCATATTACAATTCAAACATATTGTTGTTGTCTATGCTAAAGTAGGTTCATGGCTAAATGGAATCAAGGTCAAAATTTACTGGTATCAATTTTCAAGGCCACCTGAAGGAGCAATTCTTAGAAATCTAAACGGTTCGCGGAATAGGTGTTTGTTAAAGAAAGGTTGTTGTCTATACTAAAAGGTAGGTCAAGGGTTCCTGTAGTGGCGCTCTTCAAGGTCAAACAGCAAAATAAGCATGATTTTTCCCCACCATTTAAATTTCAAGGTCACACCTCTGAGAAGTCTAGAAATAGGATTTTCAAGGTCAAAGGTGATATATGTTTCTTATATAAATCACAATGTGTTGAGAACGGTCGGTTAGTAACTGGTCAAACATGGAATTAGCGGGGTTAAACCAAAGCACCTATTGCCAACTCTATAAAAATATATGTGACCTAGAGATATCAAAAAAATATAAAGTTATTAATGTGACAGTAATTAATACGAAGTATGGTGAACGTATAGTGTTAGAAGCGGAGGAGTTTAAATGTGTATTACCTCAGCGCTTTTATGAGTATTTCAAAGAAGAAAATCGAACTGAAGAATTTAAAATGCTGCTAAATACAGGAGATGTGTTCATGAGTAGTCTTGGTACAGTCGGAAAAACAACAAACAGCGTTTAGTGTCCCCAACCATATGTAAACATGATTTAACTAGAATCATTTCATATTTATCGCCCGAATAGGAACAATGAGCCTAATTGACATAATATACAGTGTGTTCGCGTCAAAGGGAAACTTATGCATGGAATTGCGTGATTCAATTAAAGTACATTCAAGATGTTATAAATGCTAAGTATAATATTAAAAACACATAACACTGTATGGAAATATTGTACTATCATCATGCTTATCTAATGTATAGCATTTATTAAAAATAAAGTTTTTGTGATCACAATTTAGGTATAAATACGCCACCCTATCCATTTAGGTCAAAAATTTTCGCATTCCTAGGAGGTTAAATTCTTGGAAATAGCAAATAAGCATTCCCATTGCTCAATTCTAACAATAGAATCAGTTCATGGAAACAAGAAGAATGATGGGGTTGTTGTCTATGCTAATATCAAGGTTCTTGTATTGACTAAATTGTTGTTTGTAATAATAAAAAGATTATGCTTACGTACGCTCATACTACTGTCCTAACCGCCAGGATGAGGTAGTTTACTCAAAAAACGGACCGGTTCCCCAAGACAGATAACCGTTTCCGAAAACAGGGAAGCCGTCACCCAACACAGGTAACCGCCCCCCCCCCAGAAAACAAGCCAAATAGCTCATTCATCGTAGCGGAGGCTACATTGAGGTAGGCTGTGCAAGGTCAAAATCATTTCTTACAAATCCATTTATCTTAGAAATCTAAACATAGAATTAGCTCGTGAGGGGTTAAAGTTTATTGCTCCGAAGGGTGTCATCTTAAAAATCTCAATTCGTGGAAATGTGAAGGTTGTATCCTAGTATAATTCTTAGAAATCTGAAAGTAGGTCAAGGTACTGATAGGACTAGTTTTTACATAATAGACAAAGCTGGATAAGTCGCTTAAATCACCTACTTTAGGGGGTATTTTTTATGGGTCAAGGTACTGATAGGGGGTAGTTTCTATATTATGGAAAAAAGTGGATAATCCCCTTAAATCACCTAATTTTAGGGGTAAAGGGTAGCTTTTCCAATAGTTATAGATACTGGAATAAGTCAACGGCGCCTATCATCCAGGGGTGCTTTTAAGAAATAGACCCGTGTTCGAGAAAAATGACGTTTTGTGTTTGGAAAAGCTGAATTTAGAATGGTAAATTCTGCGCCGCTTTGGAGAAGAATGACTTTTTGTGTTTGAAAAAAGCTGGATTAAAAAGTACTGTTGGAAACCATGATTGAGTGTCAAGCTTAGAATGCGAATTTTTAGTATAAGTCGTCATTGCGTGTGCAAGAATCAGTATACTTTTGAATAGCAGAAATGTCGAAAGTAGCAGTACATAAGGTAGAAAGAGAAAGTAAACAAAAAGCAGTACGTGTGGAGGAGCGAAAGAAGAGATTGGAGACGTTAATAAAGCAAGTAAAAGAAGTAAAACTCGATTTGGAGTGTTATATACTGAAAACAAAAATGATGAGGCTGTGTATTAGCAATATTTAACGAGGAACATGTAAAAATAGTGTAGTAAAGTAGAAGCATGAAAGGTTGAGAAGTATGGGGAACGTATAATGTTGGAAACGGAGGAGTTTAAATGCATATTACTACAACTAGAATCATTTTACAGAACTGTGCAAAGAGTGTGTAAATGTTATAAGTATCTCACAATTATATATATATATATATATATATATATATATATATATATATATATATATTAGGTTTAAGGAACTGTATTGTATAATTAAAAATAAAACTTTAAGCGTAGTACTAATTTTTCGGTAGTATTCTATCCTCGTGCAGTCAACCCATCAAGGTTAAACGGTTCCTTATTGGCTCTGCATATCTATGTTTAGGTGCGGGAACTTTTTGACAAACGTCTAGTCATTAGTACAGAATACTACCGCCCTGGGATTTTTTTCGATATCGACTTTTTTTCTCCAGGTGAGAAGGCGATACGTATTATGTACTTTAAGCTATCGAAACACTGAACTAGGACATTTTAATCTCCCGTAAGGAAATAGAACCCCTTTCCCAAGCTGACGTACGTTGTAACTGGCTGTAAAAAGGTGAAATTAGACTATATATACAACTTATGGAAGAAGAGTATACAGATTTATTGGAAAAGAACAATCACAAAGTTTAATAAATTGCGTTTTATATATTAGAAAATATGGACTCGTTGTCTTTGGCTAGAAGGGAGGAACAATGTATAGATTTAAATTAGATGCACTTAAATATAGAGAAAGAATTGTTTGTATTTGTGTAATTTTTTCATTAGTTAAATAACATTTATAAAAAAAAAAGGTAGTTAGCTATTTGTTTGTGTAAAAGTGTTGTAAATCTAAATGACGCCGAAATTAACAAGAAATACGATTTAGTTACAGATTTGTCGGTTTTAATGCAAATCGCTAGACCCTGAAAGGGTCTAATTTACCTGTAAATGAAAGAAACGTGATTGATTTTCTATCAATAAATGGCATTTATGCTAACTCTCTAAAAATTCTTTTATTATTGAAGTGTTATAATGAAATATGGAATAGAGTAAGTTTTTGAGGCTTTGTAAATACTCATTCTAGCGGCTTTAACTTCTCGAGCGGCAATTTGGACATCTTCTTTGGAATAGTTGAGTCCTCAGTTTTTCTTTTATAGCATCGAACCGTATTCTGCAAAAAATATAAACATTAACAAATTAAAGGAATATGGAGCAAATGTGATATAAACATTATCACATTTCTCCCACATGACCTTTTTCTCGAGGTAAATGTAACATACGGCAATATTTTGTCAGGTTGCGTTGACGCACCCTGTATGTAGGATGTTATAATGACGTGTATGACGTGTTTTGAGTGCGAGTGTATTGAGTTTGAACGAAAAAAAAATTTTTTGTGTGTATGCATAATGTATGCGGGTGTATGATACGCCACTGGAAATTTAGGAGAAATATAATTCTGTATGTAGATACGTGTATTTCAATGTTATAGAGACTTTGGTGTGGGAATAAATAGATTCTGATGAATGTAAATGTGAAAAGAAATTTGTCGATGGGACGATAATGCTTGCTACTGTGTTGCTACTGTTTTGCTACTTGATAAAGAATGGAATGTTGGTGGAAAAGGAGTAATTTTGGTCAGAAGATGTGAGGGTATAAGTGTAGAATGTTTTAGAAAATATGTAGAGAAAGATTTGGTATGTTTAAGTGTTAATTTCAGAAGGTTTTCGTAATGTTGTGCAATTGTTTTGAGAATATATGTATGTATATGGGATTTGAGACCTTAGACGGTACTTATTTTTGCAAATGTTGCGGAAGGAGATCGAGCGCAGGTTGGAGATAAATGTTGAAAGTTGCGTAATGGTCCAGAGTGGCTACTGAATGAATGTAATGACGAAAAATGATTTCTTCATGAAGTAATTGTAAAATTTGTAAGTAAGAACAAATATGGCGATGTATTGTAGTTATGAGCGTGGTTGTACAGAGGGTAGCATCAGTTGGAACTATGAAATTTTGAATGAATACTATTGGAGAATATAGCGCGGAAGGATGACATGTTTAAAGATGGATGACTGAAGTTATAAATAGGAAAGTCAGGGATTGACGGGAGCTTTTTCGTTTTTGGCTGTTGCTCGTGGTGAATGTTGGGGAGACGCGCGCGCGAGGTGTAGTGTGGTTTAGAATGGGTTAAGTTGGAGTTATATTTGTGAATAATATTGAAGGCAGTCATTGTTTAAACAACTGCATAACCCGAAAGGGGATGAATCGTATAAGACATTCATAAATAGAACAATTAATTAAATTGAGATTGAAGATAAAATTAGTTTGTTTATTTTCAAGAAAGTAAAAAGTGCATAAGCAGATTTATAAAAAAAGTTAACAGTTGTTATGTTAAAGTGTTAAGTGCAGCGCGTGTTCTTGTACCGATATTTAGTTAAAATTATTTATGGGACCACCTTTAAGTAAACGAAATTTCGTAATAAATTAAGCCAATGTTAAGTAATTTTATGTGACATTAAAAGTTTATTTGTGTAAGGAAGGACTAAATTTCCTAAAGGTTGCTAGAAATTTTAAGAGGCAACCAAACTTGTACAGATTATTAAGTGTTATTGGACTATTTGTGAGTACAGAAAGGAATAAGTGTTTGTGAAATTGTGAAGCACTGGTTATGTGCTTCATGCAATTTAAGGATTACAAATGGACTACAAATAATTGATTTACGGGAAGAAAGAAGAAAGAAAAGCGTAGGATAAATGGACAATTTTAAGTAAGAATATATTTAAGTACTTTGAAAATTTAGTAAAGCACGATTATCTCTTTGTTTCGTTCATTTGTGTAATTTTGAGTAAATATTAATTAGTTTAGAAGCGAAAAGATAATCGTTCTCGAGTTATGTGGTTTTGATTGGTTGTTTTAGTATTAAGAATTTTGCAGAAATTGGTAGTGACGTGTGGTTTTGATTTTCAACCACGCTGTAGTGGTATATGTAATATATTTGTGTTTGTTTCTTTGTCATTTGTTTATTATTTTATGCAGGACAATATATATTTATCGTTATCTTTTTATTTTGTTGTTTATTTAGCCAGTTATGAGACATATTTGTAACGATTACTTAATTGGTGACCTAGTAGTTTTTGACAAGTTAAAATGTAAACTTTGCATATTTTGGATTTTAAGATTAATGAACAACCTGAAAGGTTATATTTGCCAGGTTGATTGCAAAATTTTCATGTTACTTTCATTGGCGCAATGCACTAGTGACGGATTAGCTGTTAATTAAAATTTCATTAAGTATAATAAAAAGTTGGAGTTTTGAGAACTTACGCATATTTACGAATGTCAATACGATTCAGAAGTGTTATAAAAAGTAAATTAAATTAAAAGATATCGTTCATGTTAAGAATTTTAAAAATTAATTACCGATCATTGAATGAAGAATAGTTTATTCATTAATAAGTAGAAAATATAACTGTTGGTTACGTGAATGAATTTGAGTGATAAATTTTATTTTGGAAGTTTTGGTATACGAGGTGTATTCAAAAAGTTTTTAATAACCTGGGTAGTACTAAATATATTGAGTTTGAGTTGAATTGTTTTGGACGAGTGTTTGTTTTAGAACCCTCGTGTAGAGTTTACTGAGTAAGCACAATCCTACTTTCCACAATCAAGTAGGGTTAATTAACATCCAGCTTAAGACAATTATTTTAGCAAAGTTTCGATTGTGGTGGCGCCTAGAGACATATTTTCCGGACTGAGCTGTTTGGATATCGGTGTAAGGTGTTTGAGCATATTAATCATTCATTTTACTTATTATTTCGACCACGCCCATCTCCCTGTTAGCTGGCTTGGCAACCCGCTTACATTGGTAAGCATACACGACGCCTAGTGCGGTTTGGACGTGTAACAATTTATAAACCAGTTAATATCTAGAAAATTACAATAATGTCCACCTAAATAATACTATTACAGAAACTTACGTTTAAGAAATCAATGTACTTACTTAAAACGTATAATCAAAAAGTCATGTTAAAAACTTTCTTTCGGCACTGCACTCTTAACCTGAAATTCGTAGTTACCTTCGGACAAGTTCATTACTAACTGAACGGCGTAACTCTGATGGGAGCCGGCATTTCTGTAAATATGGCAGTGGCTACTACCTACTTAAAATATATTTACGGCGATGTTGATGATATTTTAACAATCACGACGGGCTGCCGAAAGAAAGTTTTTAACATGACTTTTGATTATACGTTTAATAATCATTGATTAAACGTAATTCTTAATATTATATACATATATTTCAAAATAATTTTGCGTTTAACATTACTATATAACACTCCAAATCGAGTTTTACTTCTTTTACTTGCTTTATTAACGTCTCCAATCTCTTCTTTCGCTCCTCCACACTTACTGCTTTTTCTTTACTTTCTCTTTCTACCTTACGTACTACTACTTTCGTCATTTCTGCTAATCAAAAGTATACTGATTCTTGCACACACAATGATGACCTTTATACTAAAAATTCGCATTCTAAGCTTGACACTAAATCATGGTTTCCAACACTACTTTTTAATCCAGCTTTTTCAAAGACAAAAGGTCATTCATCTCAAAAGCGGCGCAGAATTTACCATGATAAGTTCAGCTTTTTCAAACACAAAACGTCATTTTTCTCGAACACGGGTCAGAATTTGTCAAAAGCACCCCTGGATGATAAGCCCCGTTGACTTATTCCAGTATCTATAACTATTGGAAAAGCTACCCTTTACCCCTAAATGTAGGTGATTTAAGGGGATTATCCACCTTTTTCCACAATATAGAAACTACCCCCTACCAGTACCTTGACCCATAAAAAATACCCCCTAAAGTAGGTGATTTAAGCGGATTATCCAACTTTTTTTGATTATAAAAAACTAGTCATATCTGTACCTTGACCTGCTTTCAGATTTCTAAGAATTATACTAGGATACAACCTTCATATTTCCACGAATTGAGATTTCTAAGAAGATGACACCCTTCGGGTCAATAAACTTTAACCCCTCACGAGCTGATTATATGTTTAGATTTCTAAGATAAATGGATCTGTAAGAAATTATTTTGACCTTGCACAGGCTAGTTCAATTTAGCCTCAGCTGCGATGAATGAGCTATTTGGCTTATTTTCTGGGGGGGGGGGCGGTTACCTGTGTTGGGTGACGGCTCCCCTGTTTTCGGAAACGGTTATCTATCTTTGGGAACCGGATCCGTTTCTTGAGTAAACTACCTCATCCTGGCGGTTAGGACAGTAGTATGAGCCTACGTAAGCATAATCTTTTTATTATTACAACCAACAATTTAGTCAATACAAGAACCTTGATATTAGCGTAGACAACGACCTCATCATTCTTTTTGCTTCCATGAACTGATTCTATCGTTAGAATTGAGCAATGGGAATGCTTATTTGCTATTTCCAAGAATGTAACCTCCAAGGTATGCGAAAATTTTTGACCTAGATGGATAGGGTGGCGTATTTATACCTAAATTGTGATCACAAACACTTTATTTTTAGTAAACTCTATACATTAGATAAACATGATGATAGTACAATATTTCCATACAGTGTTATGTGTTTTTAATATTATACTTAGCATTTATAACATCTTGAATGTACTTTAATTGAATCACGCAATTCCATGCATAGGTTTCCCTTTGACGCGAACACCACCCTGTATATTATGTCAATTAGGCTCATTGTTCCTATTCGGACGATAAATATGAAATTATTCTAGTTAAATCATGTTTACATATGGTTGGGGACACTAAATGCTATGTTTGTTGTTTTTCCGACTGCACCCAGACTACTCATGAACACATCTCCTGTATTTAGCAGCATTTTAAATTCTTCAGTTCGATTTTCTTCTTTGAAATACTCGTAAAAGCGCTGAGGTAATACACATTTAAACTCCTCCGCTTCTAACACTATACGTTCACCATACTTCGTATTAATTACTGTCACATTAATAACTTTATATTTTCTCGATATCTCCAGGTCACATACATTTTTATAGAGTTTGCAATAGGTGCTTTGGTTTAACCCCGCTAATTCCATGTTTGACCAGTTACTAACCGACTGTTCTCAACACACTGTGATTTATATAAGAAAAATATATCACCTTTGACCTTGAAAATCCTATTTCTAGACTTCTCAGAGGTGTGACCTTGAAATTTAAATGGTGGGGGGGAATTTATGCTTATTTTGCTATTTGACCTTGAAGCGCGCCAATACAGGAACCCTTGACCTACCTTTTAGCATAGACGACCACCTTTCTTCAATAAACACCTATTCCGCGAACCGTTTAGATATCTAGGAAAAATTAGCCATGAACCTACTTTCGGTGTAACCTTGAAAATTGTAAGCATAGACCTTGAAGCGTCGGCTTGAACAATGGATCGCCTTTGTTCTTAAAAATAGATTTCTCAGCATTGAGCCTGAAATGGTGGGGGTAGCTAGATAACAATCTATTTTTAGGAATTGTGACCCTAACTCGGCCAGAACAATGGATCGCCTTTGTTCTTTTCTCAGAGGTGTGACCTTGAAATGGGGGGAAACGGTTACCTGTGTTGCGAAATAGATCCCCTGTTTTGGGAAACGGCTCCCCTGTTTTGGGAAACGGCTATCTGTCTTTGGGAAACGTCTATCTGTATTTGGAAAACGAAGCCACTTGAGGTCAATGCACTTTGCTGGGGGGTGTGACCTTACAAAGTAAACTTCCAAGAATTGCTTGAAACATGCTTAGCATAAACAAGAATCTGTATGATACCCCTTGAGACAGAGGTCAATGAACTTCCTAGAATTGATGGGGGGCGTGACCATCAAAAGATTAATGAACGTTGAAATTTCTCATCAAAATTTGATTTAGAATCGACCTTTATTTCTTGTTGGAAGAGCATCCTCCTATATACTCTCAATTGAACCCTGAACGTGTGACCTTGACGAAATGAGAAGGTTGATCACGTAACCTTGAAATCCTAAGAAGACCTTGAAGCGGGTTGTGTGTACGTTAAGAACCTTGACAATGAGAGAGACCATTTCCTACCACGTGACCTTGAAGCGGATAATCTGTACTGGAGCGTCAATGACCTTGAAGACCAGTCTAGTAACTTTTCTAGTGCCTTTTTCAAATCTAGTTACTTCAATGACTTGAGGAATATACTTTGATGCAGGCAGAATACACGCAGGGAGCGTGGGCCCTTTGAAAACCTTGACATAGGTAATGTGCTTGGATGCAGGTAATGTGTACGATGACCGTGAAGAATAGGTAGACAATGTGAGCGACCTTGAAAATCATGTACTTAGACGTAGACAATGTGATGACCTTGAGGAATATACTTCGATGTATGCAATGTGTACGATGACCATGAGCTTGAGAAAAAACACTCGTAGAAAAGTATAGTAGAAAAGTGGACAGGATCACCCTAGCTATACTACTATTTCCTATGGTTTGTTCCTGAAGTAGTGTCAAAAATTGAATACCACAAGGTTCTATACTCGGACCTTTACTTTTTACAATTTATACGTCAGTTATAACAGAAACATTGTATTATTGTAAATATCATCTACATGTTACGATATTTGGCAAAAAAGATAAACTGAAGGTAACATTAGAATAGATGATTATAAGCTTGAACTGGTAAACTGAATCAGAAATCCTGGGTTGACTCCTTAAATTTGAATTTCATGTTAGCAAGTGTCTTCAGCGTGCTTATTCTAGTATCAAACAAATTTTCGTTAATCGGCAATTTCTTAATAGGTACACAAAAGGATTACTGGGTATAACTCATGTTTAACTACTCGTAATAAACAAAGAATTCAAAAGTTGCAAGACTGATAAAGAGTCTGGCTGGTTAAATATGAAAAACAGATTGTACCTACATACTGCGGACACAGACTATCAAATTCTTTCCACCAAATGTCCACCTTATTTTTACATAAAAGCTTAAAATTCAGAACAGATGTGCATAATTTACGGCTTCGCTATAGTGGTCTTCTAACAGTTACACTGCATACAACTAATCTTTTTAAGATGTCGTTCTCCTCTTAACATTTGTACACGTTTTAATACTTTTCACAAATTAGAAATTAAATTATGTCTTTAATACTTAATGCAATTATTACACTACGTCTTTCTTAGAAGCTATATTAAGTGATAGAACAGCAAATGAAAATTTTTCATTATGCTGAACTTCATCTAGAACCGTAATCAATACAATTCTTTTATAATTATATTATTTAAATAAAGACATTATTATTATTTATTTTATAATTTTTTATTATTATTTTCTGTTTTTATTACGTTTGTGATACCGGTTACCTTTGAAAACATTGGTATATAATTAGCTATGTTGCTAAATAATAATAGTGTTGCCACATTTTTATTTCAAGCAACGTAATGCACTTTGAAGTTGGTGAAAGTTTTGATAAATGTCCTTTATATCAACAATAAAACCACTAGCGTAGCAATAGTATAAAGTACTATATATATATATATATATATATATATATATATATATATAATGTTGATTCCGCTCTTCTGGGTTTCTTCCCAAGTTGTCTTCTCCATCACGACGTTTCGGTTAAATTGCACTAGACATCTTCAGGTGATCCGTACTCGACTATTTGTGATTCGAACCGAACGGGTGAATCGGTTGTTCTCCGGTTGTATTTGTAGTTGAGGTGTCACTTTCTATAGCTTTCCCTTTCACTTTGACTACTTTTCTTCTTTCTCTTCGTTTTCCCTTTCTAGTTTTTTGGGCGTTGTTCCATGTGATAGCTGGTCCGCGCTTCTTTAGAAGCGAGTCCAGGTATTAGGTAACCTTTGTACATCGTCCCGTGTGTTCATGCTGTACGGTTTTTTCTCTATTTCACTGGCCGAAATATTCGGTGTATTTTATTTTGGATGTTGCCTAGCATCTTGACGTTATCGAAGTCTAGTTTGTGTGCTATTTCCTACACATGTTGGGTCAGTGAAGAGGTTGCCATACTCTTCAGTACCTCGGTACGATGTTCTTCTCTGCGTACGTTGATGCGTCGGTTGGTTTGTCCTATGTAGCTTTTTACACACATTCTCCACATGGTACTTCGTATATTACTTGCTCCTCCATTTTCGTCTTCGGGTTCTGGACCATGTTGCCGATCTTCTTGTTGATGGTAAAGATGGTCTCAATGTTTCTTTAGAAGCTTTCCTATCTTGTCTGTCACACCTCTTACATATGGCAAACTTGTCTTGATTACAGGTTGCTCTCTATCTTCTTTTGTCTTCAATGGTTTCTCTGCTGTCTTTATGTTCTTCCTGGAGAACCTATTTTGTAGAAGTCCGGTCTTGATCATGTTCATTTCTTGCCGGATGCCGTTTCCGCCTGCTAGGCGCTTCGATCTTATTATCAGCATTTTTATCACTGATTATAGTTGCGCTGAATGGTAATGAGATGTGCAAATAACGATTGATGTGTAGTTTTGCGGTACACGGGTTGTGCCAAAGTGCCGCCTTGTCTTGTAGACCAGAACATATAGTAAGGGCAGTTTGTTTTATCTTCCACTTCCATTGTGAATTTCATTCTCTCGTGTCTGGTAGTGAGATGATGCAGGAACTCTGGCAATTTCTTCGCTCTATTTGTCCATATAACAAAATTGTCATCGAAGTACCTTAACCAAAGTTTTAGTCTCTCCAGTGCTAATTCTAGTGCCTTGGTCTCGAAGTTTTGCATAAGTATATCTGCAACTACTGACGCTTCTTTTGTTTGTTTGTATTGTTGATCCCCGTAAATGAACTAGGTATTGTGGACGCAATGCCCCACCAAACTTAGTTAGTTGACATTTTCGTTGGATGACCTCCAGTGCTTCTTTGATGGGGATACTCGTGAGTAAGGAGACTACATCGAAGCTCACTAGTAGATCCCCGGGTTCCACAGTGTATCCCTTTAGTACCCCCATGAAATCGCTAGCATTCTCTATGTTGGATTCTATTTCCGTTGTATGTGGTCAGAGCTGCGTTTCTAGGTAACTCGCAGTGGCGATCCAGTGATGCACCTCCTTTATGAATTTAAATCTAACTCTTTCGGATTTGTTGCAGCAGTACAGAATTATGAGTGCGAATAAAAAGGTCATTCGCACGATACTTCGGACCGTTGTACAATTTTTTGATCAGCAGAAATATGCAGGTTGTTTTGTTCCTTTAGAAAAGGCAACTAAACTGGCGGTATCAGGCACAGGAAAATCTGTAACTTTTATAAAAAGTATTCGCAAGTAAGCTGAAGTGACAAGAACTACTAAGTTATCTTTCCCGAAGAAGAAAATGTGCGTTACTTCATCGAGTAAAATATAATTAAATCAAGTTTAACAATGTGTATTTTGAGAAGAGAACAGTGCACAAAATTTATACGGTTAACCATAAAGTATCAGCTATTAACCTTCTAGTTAAACTTTACATAAACATTTATTAAAACTTGGATTTCGATTTAAGAAGTGTCTGGATAAAAGAAAACCTTTATAGAGAATAATGATATTGTAACCTACAGGTTTCCTTATCTAAGAAGATTAAGAGAAAACGGCAAGCTAGGTAATAAACGATAGCCAGTTTGGTACTTGGATGAAACTTACATTCCCATTTTGGCAAACAGGGGATGAGCCCCGTGTTAAGACAAACGGAAGAGGTAAAACACATTATAGTTCTTTTAGATTTGTGCCAAATCTACACTTGATTTTTAAATCAGGACATTACATGATATGAATCATGAAACTTTATGCAATGGTTGTAGATGTAGTTAAAACTACATTCAATTATTGTCATGGATAACCCCTCATATTACAGCGATCAAATAAATAAACCATCATCAATAAGTAACTGTAAAAAAGAAATCAGAACGATGGGTTTCTGAAAGATAATGGACGTATTTTTTAACGTGTACCACCTTGTCATCCTGATTTAAACCCAATCGAACTAATATGGAGCACGATGGAAAGAACAGTGGTAATGAATCATGTGCAACAACAAAAGTATTGAAATCTGTGATTTACTAAAAAAAACATATTCAGAAATAACGTAACAGGAATGTGAAAAAGTTAAAAAAAGAAATGTGGAGGAGAGACTGTTTAACACATTACTAAAAATTTAAGCTTTGTTGTAAGTTACCTTACGTTCCGATAAAGATGAAGGTTGAAGTACACATTTAAGTGGTTAAATTGATAGCTCGTTAAAATTGTATTTTCTATGTGGCACATTTTCAGTGTTAAATAAAAATACAATCAAGGTGATTCGAAAAATACTTTTTCCAGACTGTAAAGTACTTATAATAGGCTGCAGTTATTTCGGATGTAGGTACAAACGTGATCAATCTCAAGTGTACTGTAGTGGTATGACAAAAATTCCTAGTTGTTAATATTGTTGTGTTTTGCAGTTGGCTGCTTTGGATTTTTAGTGTGGTTTTAGTAGTTTTAGTTTATGACAGTTTATGTCATATTATACCTTCGTTTTTCACTTTTGTATTTTCTTGAGTTATTTACAAACTGTCTATATTAAGACAAATTATATATTCTGAATTTCAAATTGTGATATCGAATTTAATCGTCATGCCGTTTTCAAACATGTACTGTAAATTTTATATAATTATAATAAAATTATAACATTTAAATACTTAAGATTCATTATTTTGTAATGATGTAATTCAATCATTAAATAATATTTTATTTATATTGTTGTATTTTATAGGGATGCAGTCTAATTAAATACAAAATAGTCATTATTTAAATTAAGATAATATTTTATAATATGTATAAGGTAATGACCTTTATACAGATTTGAAACTGATCGTAGTTTTTACTCGAACCATGCTCTAGAGTAGCTAGAGCAATACAGCTTCTTACCAACCTATCAGTGGTACCAACTTAAATATTTTGATCACGTGGTATACACTTGAGTTTGATCACTCTGTATTTGCATAAGTGTATTGCTATAAACTTATTTTACTTGCAGTTTATGCTTACTGATAAAGAACGGCATCTTAACTACATAATAGAGACATCTTTCATCCGTTGACCAAAACTCTTAAATTTGTTTTTCAATTTACGATTTCTAATGACATCATAATCTACATTTAAATATTTCAAGTTGAATACCAATAGCGCAATTTATACCATATATCCACTCAATTCCCTTTGTACTGCAATACAGTACATCTTTAACGATGTTTACGAACGTTTAAAACCTTTAACTAGAATATTTTCTAGCCAATGCACAATTACCATAGCAACAGAAGTAAAAAGTCATATTCTAACCCAGTTATCTTTCACTGGACTTTTCACTTGAAAACATCGTTAGTATTTGTCGTTAATTTTCTATTGCATAGATATTAATACTTTGTGATGAATCACTATATTTGTTTTAATTTAATGCATCTATTAATTATGTATAGACACCTTCTATTTGGACAATCTGTTTCATTGTGTAAAAGGTTATTTCAAACAATTCGAACTATACGCCATAAATCTTGTACATTCTACTGTATCTTGAACGCTAAAAGTGGTATATTTTTAATGCACGACGCCTAACGTGTAAAAAACCTTTACTGACCTTTTAACATTTGTCTTGAGTATCGAAAAAGTACTTCCGGCCTTATTCATTTTTCTTTGTGTACCTTATATTTCCCAACAGAAAACAAACACTGAAGCTCGCAATGTGTTAACCATTTTAAAGGAGTATGTATTTGTTGCGGTGAAGCCTGGAATTTGGATAATGTTGAGATTTCCCGAATAATTTTGATATTAACTAAGTGGAGTACATTAAGATAAAGATACAGGTAAAATAAATAATAAATTTCATTGTCACTAGGATGTAACGGCATATTAATTAGGAAAATTATAACTATATTTCATTATATATATATATATATATATATATATATATATATATGTACAGTGTGAGTGAGTTTGCATTACACACCCCGTAAGCTTCTAAATATCAAGATATTTAAATCTTTCAAAAAGTATTTCTAAATAATGTTTTCCGCTCTTTTCAATGCTCTTACTTAAAATGCTCAAGAAGAAGATGCTAAAGAAGAGGTTTTAGAGCGTGTAGCAGAAAATCCATCCACAAGCACCCATACCGTGCCTACCGATATGGGTGTTTCTCACATATCGGTTTGGAGAGTTTTACATGAAGACCGACAACATCGGTTTAAAAAGCAGAAAGTTCAGTCGTTAGATCAAACAGACTTTGCGCGTAGAACAGAATTTTGTTCAGAGTTAATGTCTGGAGAGCGATCATTAAAAACATTTTGATTGAACCTTTTATTTTACCTCCCAACGTTACCGGTCAAGTTTATCTTGAATTCATAACGAATTCCCTTTTGGAATTGCTGGAGGATATTCCCCTAGATATTCGGAATAGGATGATATCCCAGCATGGTGGAGCAC
The DNA here is from genome assembly GCA_036346205.1 of Vesta saturnalis. Classification (NCBI taxonomy): domain Eukaryota; kingdom Metazoa; phylum Arthropoda; class Insecta; order Coleoptera; family Lampyridae; genus Vesta; species Vesta saturnalis. The sequence continues at coordinate 465,496 of JARFJB010000865.1, forward strand.
CGCCTCATTTTTCGGCCCGAAATTATTTAACTAACACGTCCAGATCGTTGGATTGCACATGGTGGTCGTTTCCCCTGGCCCCCTAGATCACCCGATTTAACGCCCATTGATTTTTTCCTTTGGGGATATGTCAAATCTAAAGTTGATGACACTGCTGTTGATGATCGCGATGGTTTGGTAAACAGAATTTTTGCCGCCTTCCATGAATTACGAGAAATGCCAGGCATCTTCGGTAGAGTTCGCAATTCAATGTTAAGACGATGTCAAGCCTGTATCGATGCGGAAGGGCGACAATTTGAACATTTATTATATAAAAAAAAAAAAAAATATAGTTTTGGATACAATATTCAATTTATTATTAAAAAAATGTTATTTAAAAATGTTATTGTTCTTATCTTGTTGTGTTTAATCTTTAATCTTTGATCTGTAATAAAAAAATTACAACTGTCAATTTTTTTTCTAAATTGCATTGTCCATGGAACGTTAACAAAACGAAATACTTCTAAAATATCTCTGTAAATAAGCTTCTAATCAAAATTTTTAAGAGCAATTTCTCTTTCTAAATTAAATTTAAAATTAAAAACGACTTTTATATTTGAAAAATATGCAGTGGCGTAAAAGATAGGGAGGGAAACAGGGGACCAACACTGAATATCTACGCCACTAGAAGACATCTACAAAACCCGAAATAGCGGAATTATATATTTTTATTTGTTTATTGTTCATGCCAAGTTTCATCAAAATCGGTTTAAATGTACACGAGTTATAACCAAAAACGGTTATATTTCTTTGATACCCTGTATCGTTTAAACGAAAAGTCATTTTGAGTTGAAATTTATTTTTTAACTTGTATTTAAGAGAGAACTGCCCCTTTAATTTGGGCTCAATATCACTGAAACACCTTGTATATATGTATGTATATACGTATATATATATATATATATATATATATATATATATATATATATATATATATATATATATATATATATATATATATACAGTGTGGTGAGTTTGCATTACACACCCGTAAGTTTCTAAATATCAAGATATTTAAATCTTTCAAAAAGTATTTCTAAATAATGTTTTCCGCTCTTTTCAATGCTCTTACTTAAAATGCTCCCATGAAAAAAACAAAAGGGCAGCAAAAACTAAAGTGATTTTTTTAAATGGAACACCCTGTTATTTTTTATTATCTGAAATTCTATTAAATTCTACATATGACACCATTTTTATTTTTTCTTAAAATCGATAAATAAGTTAGTTAGGAACAACAAAAGAAATTTCCGGTAGTTGGCCATGCTTGCGGTAGTCATACAAACATTAAAATGTCGGTTCGTTGTGAAAACATTAATTTATTTAAAAAAACTACAATGAATAACAAAGACGAAGAAAAATATTAATGCATTAATTGTTCAAAATGTCCACCATTGTTATTAAGGCATAGCTGTGCTCTTCTGAATAAATTCTGTTGACATTTGCGTAACATTTCGGGTGTTATTTTCTGGGCTTTTTCAGCTCTTCCAAAGTTTGAGAATTGGTACTGTACACTTTATTCTTTAAGAATCCCCAAACAAAAAAATCGAGTACAGTTAAATCAGGTGATCTGGGCGGCCATAAATGGGGTCACCTGTTTCCAAACCACCTATCACCAAATTCTCCATTTAAAAAATTTGTCACTGGTTGTGCATTATGCGGCGGTGCACCATCATGTTGAAACCATATTTGAGTCAGAAGATTTAAAGGGAGATTATCTAAGTAATCTTGAAGTTCATTTTGAAGAAAGTTTAAGTAGCGATGTTGATTAAGTGTTCCGTTATAAAAATATGGTCCTAATAAATGATCACCAACTACACCTATCCATACATTCGTAGAAACATGAACTTGATTCCTTGCTTCGCGAACTTTATGAGGGTTCACATCATCCAAAAAATGATTATTATGTTTATTAAAAACACCATTCCGATGAAAATTTGACTCATCGGTCCACAAAATAAAAGGAAGATACTGTCTTCCCTCATTTTATACCCAATTGCAAAAATTTATTCAATTTTGAGAATCACGTGGCTGTAGATTTTGTACAAGTTGTACTTTAAAGGGCTTCATACCATATGCTTTTAAAGTTTTCCGTATTTTATTTCTTGAAATTTGTAGCTTACGAGTTGCATCCCGGGTAGATAAGGTCGGAAAAGCTCTAAAATAATCTAAAATGTCTATTTCCTCGTCCTCATTCCTATCTACATTTCTAATCCTTAAATTACGTGGTTTTTCAAAACTCCCAAATCTTGTTAATGAGACGTGCAAATTTAAAAAAGTTCTGTAATGAGGTTGTCTTCTATCAGGATATTGATTATTATAGAAATATGATGCTTGGCGGCAGTTTTCATTTGATAAGTAGAAACAGCGCAACATATCTGTTTTTTCTACGTTTGTAAATGCCATTTCTTTGTTTGCAACTCACAAAAACACGAACGACTAACGGAACAAATTTACTTATTAATTTATTGAACTAATTTCTGGCAATTTTGACAACAAAGTGACATTTAAGTTATTTCCATAACTACCGCAAATGTGGCCTACTAGCAACAATTTTTTTGCAAAATCCACATAATTTAAGGATAATAATGCATAATAATAATAATGCCACATAATGCACAACCAGTGACAAATTTTTTAAATGGAGAATTTGGTAATAAGTAGTTTGGAAACAGGGGACCCCATTTATGGCCGCAAGAATGACCAACTACCGGAAATTTCTTTTGTTGTTCCTAACTAACTTATTTATCGATTTTAAGAAAAATAAAAATGGTGTCATATGTAGAATTTAATAGAATTTCAGATAATAAAAAATAACAGGGTGTTCCATTTAAAAAAATCACTTTAGTTTTGCTGCTCTTTTGTTTTTTCATGGAAGCATTTTAAGTAAGAGCATTGAAAAGAGCGGAAAAAATTATTTAGAAATACTTTTGAAAGATTTAAATATCTTGATATTTAGAAACTTACAGGTGTGTAATGCAAACTCACCACACTGTGTATATATATATATATATATATATATATATATATATATATATATATATATACGTATATACATACATATATACAAGGTGTTTCAGTGATATTGAGCCAAAATTAAAGGGGCAGTTCCTCTCTTAAATATAAGTTAAAAAAATAAATTTCAACTCAAAATGACTTTTCGTTTAAAAGATACAGGGTATCAAAGAAATATAACCGTTTTTGGTTATAACTCGTGTACATTTAAACCGATTTTGATGAAACTTGGCATGAACAATAAACAAATAAAAATATATAATTTCGCTATTTCGGGTTTTGTAGATGTCTTCTAGTGGCGTAGATATTCAGTGTTGGTCCCCTGTTTCCCTCCCTATCTTTTACGCCACTGCATATTTTTCAAATACAGAAGTCTTTTTTAATTTTAAATTTAATTTAGAAAGAGAAATTGCTCTTAAAAATTTTGATTAGAAGCTTATTTACAGAGATATTTTAGAAGTATTTCGTTTTGTTAACGTTCCATGGACAATGCAATTTAGAAAAAAAATTGACAGTTGTAATTTTTTTATTACAGATCAAAGATTAAAGATTAAACACAACAAGATAAGAACAATAACATTTTTAAATAACATTTTTTTAATAATAAATTGAATATTGTATCATCCAAAACTATATATTTTTTTTTTATATAATAAATGTTCAAATTGTCGCCCTTCCGCATCGATACAGGCTTGGCATCGTCTTAACATTGAATTGCGAACTCTACCGAAGATGCCTGGCATTTCTCGTAATTCATGGAAGGCGGCAAAAATTCTGTTTACCAAACCATCGCGATCATCAACAGCAGTGTCATCAACTTTAGATTTGACATATCCCCAAAGGAAAAAATCAATGGGCGTTAAATCGGGTGATCTAGGGGGCCAGGAGAAACGACCACCATGTGCAATTCAACGATCTGGACGTGTTAGTTAAATAATTTCGGGCCGAAAAATGAGGCGGTGCTCCACCATGCTGGGATATCATCCTATTCCGAATATCTAGGGGAATATCCTCCAGCAATTCCAAAAGAGAAATCGTTATGAATTCAAGATAAACTTGACCGGTAACGTTGGGAGGTAAAATAAAAGGTTCAATCAAAAAGTTTTGAATGATCGCTCTCCAGACATTAACTCTGAACAGAGTTAAACCTGTCTTACAAGTTAGCATTAGGTACCCTCATTAGGATACAAGTTCAAATTTCTCGTAATAAACAATCAGAATGTAGAGACTTAAATACAAATTCAAATTTCCAGCCAAGCGGGCCAGGGGCGAAAGCCCGAAAACAAGTTGCGAAGCCCTATACCAGTCTTACAAGTTAGAATTAGAGTCCCGATTATTAGAATACAAACTCAAATTTCCCTCCATAACCAATCAGAATGCGGAGTCCTCCAATCAGAGCACAGCGGCTGAGTAGTGGGGGACCAATCACAAGCCAGAGGGCCGACCAAACGTACAACCAATCAGGTAAAAGTAATGGGTGTGATCTAGTCTTAGCGCCTCCTTAATGAAGCCATAAGGGCCTTATCTAGCTCAAAACTTATTTCCAATCGCAGTTATGGATATGATAGGATGTGAATGGAAATGCAATTTACAGGAATGCCACCTGTACGGTTTTCACCCGGACTGTCCGGTTTTTTAAAGGTTTGTCCGGTGTCCAGTCGCATATGATTAAAATGTCCGGGATAATCTGAATAAGTTTGTAATTTTATTTTTAATACTTCCGAACCATTGAATAATTAATAATAATAGATCATAACGGTGATTGCCGAACTCACCTCAGTACATAATTTCTGAATGTACCTACTTCTTATAAGACGAGACTCATGAACGTCTCAAATAGCGAAACCTGACCGATACGATCGAAACTGTTCTATGTTACCGTTGTTTTGTGTCGTTTTTACCATAGTTTTTTTTTTTAATTTATACTGATTGTGTTGCTCTAATCGGTTTTTTGAAGGTAAGTCGTAAGGCATAAATACTAGTGTTTAAAAAAGCGAACGATAACTGTAAACTGTAGCTACGAGGTGTAAGCTTTGTATTGTCAAGAACCTCAACGAGGCGCGAGCTATCACATCTTGATTATCACTGAAGGTAAAATAACCTATATCCTTCATTGGAAGTAAGAATTTCCATTAAGCATACAGTATTATGTAAATTAATATTATACTTAGCATTTATAACATCTTCAATGTCTTTATTAATATCATCATCACTATCATGGAATTCTTTCTTACGAAAACTTTTCATAGAAACATACGATATTGTAAGCTTCAAGATATTCCAATCTATATCTTATTATATACTTTAGACTGAATAGTTCTTCTGCACTATGAGCATTGAATGTGCACGAACAACAGTTATAGTTTTCTATCATAACAGTTTTCAAAATCTGTCATATACTCGTACTTTAATCAATTTCCACTTATAACAAATACCAAGATTGGTAGATAGAGATTCATAATGTTGATCATAGATTATATCTTCTTTTTCGTTTACATTTGACCAATCAATTTTATTTTCAATTTTTTGGGATCGGAAAAATTGTAATTCTACGCATGAACGCCATCTTAGAAGTTCATTCCATTCCTGCATGTGTAACGCCACATTATTGCTTTCATCACAGTTGCCACATCCCATACTCACTGGTGCCTGTCTGTGTGCCTGTCTGTGTCTCTGTGTGTGTCTCTGTGTGTGTGTCTCTGTGTGTGTGTCTCTGTGTGTGTGTCTCTGTGTGTGTCTCTGTGTGTGTGTCTGTCTGTGTCTGTCTGTGTCTGTCTGTGTGTCTGTCTGTGTGTCTGTCTGTGTGTCTGTCTGTGTGTCTGTCTGTGTGTCTGTCTGTGTGTCTGTCTGTGTGTCTGTCTGTGTGTCTGTCTGTGTGTCTGTCTGTGTGTCTGTCTGTGTGTCTGTCTGTGTGTCTCTCTGTGTGTCTCTCTGTGTGTCTCTCTGTGTGTCTCTGTGTGTCTCTCTGTGTGTCTCTCTGTGTGTGTGTCTCTCTGTGTGTCTCTCTGTGTGTCTCTCTGTGTGTCTCTCTGTGTGTCTCTCTGTGTGTCTCTCTGTGTGTCTCTCTGTGTGTCTCTCTGTGTGTCTCTCTGTGTGTCTCTCTGTGTGTCTGTCTGTGTCTGTCTGTGTGTCTGTCTGTGTGTCTGTCTGTGTGTGTGTCTGTGTGTGTGTGTGTGTGTGTGTGTGTGTGTGTGTGTGTGTGTGTGTGTGTGTGTGTGTGTGTCTGTGTGTGTGTGTTTTCGTGTGTGTCTTGTCTGTGTGTCTTGTCTGTGTGTCTGTCTGTGTGTCTGTCGTGTGTGTTGTCTGTGTGTGTTGTCTGTGTGTGTTGTCTGTGTGTGTGTCGTGTGTGTGTCGTGTGTGTGTGTGTGTGTGTGTGTGTGTGTGTGTGTGTGTGTGTGTGTGTGTGTGTGTGTGTGTGTGTGTGTGTGTGTGTGTGTGTGTGTGTGTGTGTGTGTGTGTGTGTGTGTGTGTGTGTGTGTGTGTGTATGTGTGTGTGTGTGTGTGTGTGTGTGTGTGTGTGTGTGTGTGTGTGTGTGTGTGTGTGTGTGTGTGTGTGTGTGTGTGTGTGTGTGTGTGTGTGTGTGTGTGTGTGTGTGTGTGTGTGTGTGTGTGTGTGTGTGTGTGTGTGTGTGTGTGTGTGTGTGTGTGTGTGTGTGTGTGTGTGTGTGTGTGTGTGTGTGTGTGTGTGTGTGTGTGTGTTGTGTGTGTGTGTGTGTGTGTGTGTGTGTGTGTGTGTGTGTGTGTTGTTTTGTGTGTGTGTGTGTGTGTGTGTGTGTGTGTGTGTGTGTGTGTGTGTGTGTGTGTGTGTGTGTGTGTGTGTGTGTGTGTGTGTGTGTGTGTGTGTGTGTGTGTGTGTGTGTGTGTGTGTGTGTGTGTGTGTGTGTGTTGTGTGTGTGTGTGTGTGTGTGTGTGTGTGTGTGTGTGTGTGTGTGTGTGTGTGTTATGTCGCGTGCGTTGTGCGCGTGCGTGTCGCGTGCGCGTGCTGTTATCGTTAGCGTTATGTGCGTGTGCGTGTGCGCGTGCGTGCGCGTGCGCGTTATGCGTTGCTGTGTTTTGTGTGTGTGTGTGTGTGTGTGTGTGTGTGTGCGCGTGCGCGCGTGTGTATGTGTCGGCTTTCTGTAACAGATAGTGAATTATTAGTTTTAGATATTAGTATGCCAAGAAATGGTAAACTCCATTAGTTTCCTTTAGCATGTATACCATTTATACAAAATTTTTCCATGTGAAAATTAGCTATAACAGGGCTAAGAGGGCTACCCATTGCTACACCATCTAGCTGTTTATTATTCTTAATTTAATATTCCACTGAAGATAAGTCGCAGTAAGACAGTGCTGAAAAAGAATTCTTATATTCTTTGGAAAAGTATGATCGATATATTCAATAGTTCAACAGTTTAGAGGCACAATTTTTAATGTATGGGGTGTTTAACCTATATGAGGTTATAATAAAAATGTAAGATGTTTTGCAATAGTGTATGTAGGAGAACCAATTGCACTAACAATAGGCCTTAAAGAAACGTTAGGTTTATGTATTTTTGGTAGACCATATAGTTTTGGTAAAAAGGGTTCAGAGTTAGTTAGTTTCTTTCTTATTTCTTCAGGAATAGGTGAAAATTTAATAAGTTGTTCAGTTTTCAAAAGAAACTTGTCTGTAGCATTACCTTTATCTGATTCTAATATTAATATTATCATTACGTTTAAGATTAATTAAAGCATGAATCCAAACAAACTTGTACTTAACTGTTCATAAAGCCATAATGTAATAAAACTGATTGTTATTAATAATCTTACAACTACACACAAAGCAAAATACATACTTACGAGGAATTACTTCAAAATAAAAATTCAGATTATACCTGATTGAATAGTTCAATGTAACTCGAATTTATAACCTATGTCAACAGCCAGAATGACACACAGTTAGGTTTGTTGTGTTTATATTTTAAATCCTCTGATCCTAAAAGTTTCTAGGGCTTTAGCTCGACCTGAATTAGAAAAATAATAAGTTATTAATACATAAATATAGAGTATATATACCGGGTGGCTAGAAAAAAACGAATCCTGTTTAAGTTCGCACATCTTTGGAACGCTGCCAGATATGACTTTCATTTTTTATTTTCTAAGACACAGTGAACTGAAAAATATCCCTGCCAAATTACAAACATTTATTTCAAAACATAAAAGAATAACGAATTTTTAAATATCAACTAAAAAATATCAATTATACGTTAGTGATATTCTTGAAAATTCTACCAATAAACATCTTGTATGGTATATCCTACTTATAAATGTGTTGTATGGGACCGCTATTTTGCAAATGTACAGTTCTTAGTCTATGTTTAAATTCTAAAATTACTCCTCTGATCAAATGTATCGACACTTCTGGCCACACTTCTTCAAATCGTCGGCGAAGATCTTCTAAGTTTGCAAATGGATCGCGTCTTTGAGCATACACTTTTTCGTGTAACGCATCCCACACTGAGTAGTCTAAAGCACTACAGCCTGGAGAATTAGGCGGCCATTGGTTTGGCCGAATGAAAGACGCCATGTTTTCTTCTAAGAACTGTTGCGTCGTTGCTGCTCTGTGGGATGGAGCACTGTCCTGGATAAAAATGTAATAGTTATTCGGGTATAATCGATGCATTTCTGGTAATAAATCGTCACGTAAATACCGTACGTAGCTATCTGAGTTTGTTTTTGTTAACTGAGGATCAGTGAAAAGTAGGCTACTTTTTCCATTCCAGAATATTACGCATGATACCATCAGCTACTTAGAAAACCGCGACTTTCTATGGTACAAACGTTCTAGTTCAATAGCGTTCTTCTTGGTTGCCGAATATACCCTGTTATTTTGTCTATTTTGAGGGACTTGTAGCGTACAATCCTGTTCGTCTCAAAAAATTATGCGTTTTAGATCAGCATTCGAAAACCTCCTATATAGACGTAAACTTCTTAATGATCGACGGATTTTTGAGTTAAGTGTAATTGCTGGGGTTTGCAACCTTTTGTAACATTTAATACCTACACGTCTTTGAATAACTTGTACAGATCTGCGATGATTCTTAGCCTGGCTGCTATCTGACGCTGAGACAAATGGGTCCCTGGTTGATTTTCCCGTGACAATGACAATTCACGTACAATTTCTGAATTTTCATTACTTATAGCAGTTACGGGTCTTCTACTTCCGGGTTTCCTGTAAACGGATCCAGTTTCCTCAAGTCGTCGAATAGCACGATTTATGGTAGAAGGTAGCCATCGTTTCTCTGGAAACTCTCCCACAATTCTTTCTCCGCGCCAATTTTTTTCGCGATAGCACAACTCCAAATCAGACTTTGTTAAATGAGGTGGCATTATGAAGAAAAATTAACTCAATTTACCCGAAATGTCACTTAACGGATTGTAAACGAACAACTAACTGCAGGTGTAAGTCATAGCTACATTTGTTTTAACAGAAGGTTACTTCGATTTAAGTTGCTTATGCAGACATCACGTGTAATTGATATTTTTTAGTTGATATTTAAAAATTCGTTATTCTTTTATGTTTTGAAATACACGTTTGTAATTTGGCAGGTATAATTTTCAGTTCACTGTGTCTTAGAAAATAAAAACTGAAATCCATATCTGAAAGTGTTCCAAAGATGTGCGAACTTAAACCCGATTCGTTTTTTACAATATATATATATATATATATATATATATATATATATATATATATATATATATATATATATATATATATATTGATCTTTAGGTTTTCGCAGCTGGTTTCTTGGGAGTTGATCCGCGTTGCTCTTCTGGTCCCCAAACGACCGTTTGCTGCAAAACGTTTCGGCAAGGTCTCATTTACCATACTCAGGTTGGTAACTGGACACAAAAACGCGGTTAATAAAGTTCAAGCGACATCATCCTTGGCCCAACACGTAACACAGCAGGACACCAAATTAAATTTGAGGACGCAAAAACTTTGGCAAGCATCGAATACTTTACAGCTATACAATTATCAGAGAAGCCATAGAGATTGAGAAACACCCACATAATCTCAACACAAGATACGATGCTCTAAGCCTACCATCAATATGGAAAACATCATTAATCGCTAGACAACTAAAATCCACAACACTTAAAACAGAATCAATAAAAGAAGAAGTGAAAACGGGGAAGCAAACAGTGAAATCAGTGAAGGTAGTGAAAGCAGCAAAAATAGTGAAAACAGTGAAAACGGTGAAAGCAGTGAAAGCGTTGAAATCAGTGAAAGCAGTGAAAGCAGTGGAAACAGTGGAAGCAGTGAGTGAAATCAATAGGATACATAAGTAGCAGCACACACAACAGAAAGTTAGCTCAGTTCTAGTAACTCGAAGCAGGAGCAGACAGATACCAACCTGAGGATGGCAAACGAGACTTTGCCAAAAAGTCGTCTGGAGACCAGAAGAGCTACGCGGATCAACACTATATATATATATATATATATATATATATATATATATATATATATATATATATATATATATATATATATATATATATATATATATATATATATATATATATACACATAGCCACCTGCAAGAAGGGCACGTCCGCATAACTGACCGATTTGTTGACAGTTACATTATGGCGTCTTACCGGTGCATTCGGTGAGTAAATGGTTCGAGCTCATTTTAGAATGAGAAACAGGCGGAACATGTAGAAACTCGATACTTTTCGACGTAAGTAAATGCCCCTTCCATTATTGCAAACATTTGGTTGTTTTAGGTGTCGGTTTTGATTGCTTTAAGCGCGAATGTAACTTCTTTTAACTTAAATAGAGTAAGTAATTTTAATAGGCAATAGAAATTACCTATCATACATGTATTCTAAATTTAGTAAAATCGTACACGTGGACGAGTATTGCTCTATAATTGAATATTATTAAGACCAATTTTATCGCATTTAGAGGTCCTTATAACGCTTTTGAACATTTTTTAATGTATTTTAATTAGAACTTTTGTGTAATGAGTATTTTATTTTAACTTGAAGTTTGATTAAGTAATTTTACTAGGCAATAGAAATTACTTATCATAACTGTATTTTAATATGTCAGTAATTAGTGAGTAAACGGAGCATACTTCCTTTTCTAGGTTCATCACAGAATTGTTACTTGTGCAATAATAATATTAAATCCATTATAAAAATGCTTGTGTCAATTGTTTCAAATATTTCGCTAAATAATTATTCAAAGGTGCTCTCTAACAAAGTTAGTAGTAATACAAGGCCGATCTTAACTCAAAAAGTCACTAGATTTGCAAGGTCACCTTGGGGGTCAGATCATAACTGGTTCGCGTCCTCGCTAAAATGTGGTTGTATCATAGCTAAAAATAGTCGGTGCATGTCTTCAGTAAAAGGTGGTCGCGTCATTGCTAAAAATAGTCGGTTCGCGTCTTACGTAAAAATTATAGTAACAGCACCATCATTAAAACAGCTGATGCGTGTCATCATTAAAAAATAGTAGGTGACCAAACACATGTGTGGTTTGAATCTCTGCTATGCGAATATGTCACAAAGGAAATAACCAGATATGTGTTGGTATCGGTGCTAGACACACATCTGGTTCGCGTCCTCGCTAAAAGGTGGTTGTAAAAATAGTCGGTTCGCGTCTTAGCTAAAAAATATACTGACAGCACCATCATTAAAAATAGCTGATGAATGTCATTATTAGAAATAGTGCGTAACCAGATTTGTGCGGTAACCAAATAGATGGTTCATATCTGCACTAATGTAACATAGAGGGGAGTTTAGAGTAACAATATAAGAAGATAGTGTAATTCGTAGTGAGTGTGGTGTAAAACATGTGGATGACATACACTCAAGAGCAATGGACCAAAGCAACCAACCTGAGAACAGCGGTGGAATGCATGTATTTGTAGTTGGCTTTCACGTAACGAGTACTGCATTGAGTGACGCCCCAATACCCTTCTCCATTAACATAACCTGAGCGATGTCAGTTCAAAGTTCCAATCTCATTTCTGTAATTTTTAACGTGGCATCAAATGCTAGACCGGAGGACGTATAGTAGTGTAATGGATCAAAAAGGTACGTTTGCAGGCAGGTGTTGCGAAAATTTTCAAAGATATCCGCTAAACGAAGCACGTCAGTTTTTACAATTTTTTTATATGTTAGTTTAATGGGAAATTTAATCGTGCCACGATTCAATACCTCATCGAAATGGGGATAGCTTCCTATTCTATCGGGGCTTTGTTTGCAGGATACAAAGCGGAGACCACCGACCAAAGAAAACAAAATTTATCGTTATTTTTAATACTAGTAACAGCCTTCTTTAGTGCAATAAAACGTGGAACTGTCATGAAAGTAGAAACGCCATCCATTATGGGAACATAATTATTTATGTTTACTTTCAAACGAAAAATTTCACTTAGAGCAAACCCCGATCCTTCCTCTTGAAACTCTTCCAGTTTAACTGTCAATTTGTCAACTATTTCCTTTTGATACAACACCTTGAGATTTGTGCCACAGTCAATAACGGAATTTCTGCTAGAAAGATGCTTTAATTCTACATTCACATTTTGAGGGTTAATAAATTGGCATAACAGTACAACATTCACTTTTAACAATGACCTCTTCAACACGATATTAACCTTTCTAGCAAAGCTATCATATGCCTTAGTTCAAAAAATTAAGGGATCTTTGTATCCTAAGTTGACTATAACTCCCGTTAATAATCTCGAATCAAATCAAGATTTAAGGGAATATCAAACTAAACTTGCCTTATTGCATTCACCACCTAACCTACCACCCGTTATGGGAGAATCTCCTAATTGCTGTTGTAGTAGAGCCAAACAAAATTTTAAAAGAACTAAATTGCTCTCTATTCTAAGGGGATTTTCATTCCTATTATCTAAGTGAACATTATTGGTAATAGCTTTTCCTATCAGAGAAATATTGGTTCTAAGTATCGAAATACGTCTATTTCGGGCTTGTGTTTTAATAATTTTAATGTATTTTGAGTCAACCCAACTAGGAAGCTGCTGAGGGCAGACAGAGATGATGAAGATCACATACCTACCGATGCTAAACTTATCCTTAAAATATTCAATAAAAAGATTCCGGGATTATTGAAATTTGCTCAGCGAAATAGAACCCAAGTATTTCACAAGACAGCAAAAGATGTAATCAACTTTAGCATCAATAAACCTCTTATATAGATCAAGTACTCCGTAACAAAGTATCGAGCATTCAAGCAGACAGACACTACGTTGCATTTTTTTCCCATTTCCTGCAAAAGTACTCCATCCCTCTCACTTCAAAATGCTGAAACAACAAAAATTTGTAATAAATAGTGAAAATATTTACGTTGGTTATATCACTTAGCATCAGTCCTTTTACCGGAAATAACATGACAACTCCAAAGAAACAAACGTAGTTATCGTTAACATTAAAAAAACAAAAGTTCTCCAAAATATAAAAGTTAATGAGGGGCAGAAAGTAAAAAGTGAAAAAATTCATGAGGCTAATAAACAGCCTTTATTGAATTCAGAATATAGTATAATAACAATACATTCCGACGATGAATAGGCACGAGGAAGTTAGGTAATTATAATATCTATACAATTTGTATGATTGTGTATTTACCATATATTATGTAGTTTACTAATTTGAGTAATTAGTTTTACAGAGCAACGCACACTTTCGAATCGTTACTTCGGGAGATGGAGGGTGAGATAGATTTATTTCAACCACCAATTCGGTAATTTATTACAAAATATGTAAAGTTCAAAGAAATTATAATAGAACGTTTTCTTTGCAGAACAACAGCGTCAGCACCACCACCACAGTTGTCCATTCCTCCGTTGTTAACATAGGGTTCGTTTCATTAACTTCAATAGTAAGTTGCAAACCACAGCGAAACAAAAAATTTACCTAACTTGTACCTTTTATCACAGTAATGGAAACTGTGCATTCTTCACATCCTCTGGGGACGTTGCCTCACCAACATGTACAGTAAGTTAAGAATTAATGGCTCGAAATTAAAAAAAATTAACTTGTATTTATACTTCACAGTACCGGAAAGCAAATGGAGACAATGGTGGAGGTTACCCGACACCAACACCGCTCCATTTACAACCGCAAACTCCGAGAGAATTAGCTCTTATGACCATCTAAAAGATGAAGAATATGGAGACCGTATATAAAATCAAATTGAGGACCGCACGTAAAAGAACGGCGCAGTTGAATGCTGAGTTGGAGACCTCATGGGCAGAGGAAGGCAAACTAGAGCAGGAACTATCCTGTATCAAAAAATTTTGTGAATTTTGAGGCTGAGGTGTATAAATAGATAAATATGTAGTATGTAAATATGTAGAAATAAGAATTACATGTAATACTGGTTAAGTAATTATAATAAAATGTAGATAACTGAGTATCGGAAGTATTTGCATTAATAACAGCCTCATACAGGAAATAAAAAAATTCTGAAGTGATGCTACCTTTAACATACAGGGTGTATTTTAAAATCACCGACAAACAAAAACTGGAGAGTCTATGATTCAAAATAAGACAAAAATGATCATAAACGCTTTTCCGAAAATGCTTCCTAACCGAGATACAGGTTTATTAAAAAATACCTTTTTTAAATTTTTTTTAAGATTCCTCAAAAACTACAAAAGACATTACACTGAGATTTGGTACACCTAAATATCTAATTAAATACAATTAATAAGGTGAGTTTGAGTCAACTGACTCCATCCAGTGGCGTAGAATATTTTAAGTTAACCAGTTTAAGTAAAAAAAAAATGCACGCCCCTGGTTTTTTGAAGAAATATTTTTTGATAGATTCAACATTTAATTCTGCAAATAAAATCATACTTAGTATTTTTTCGATTCGGCACCCCGTTTTTGAAATATTTTGGATTAACATAAACGACCATATTATTCAATAAAAATCAAAATTTGTTTTATTTTACAAAAAAATAACGCAGTTAGCTATTAGGTACATTATTAAAGAGATATTGAAGGAATCAAAAACAAAATAATAATTATTTTTATACATATTGTTCAAAATGTCCTCCTTCCATTTGAATGCTAGCTTGTATTCTTCTTAGCAAATGAAACCTAACACGCTGAAAAATTTGTGGCATAGCCCTAATCTCATCGCATGCCATCTGTATGCGATTCCAAAGTTGCTCTCGATTATCAATTGGAACAGAATAGACACGAGTTTTCAGATACCACAAAAAAATCCAATGGGTTTAAATCTGGCGATCGTGCGGCCTCGGTACTTCACTTCCTCGTCCAATCCAACGTCCAGGGAACCATGCATTTAAAAATTCTCTGACGTTTCGTGTAGAATGTGATGGTGCACCATCATGCATGAAATACATGTTCATTCTAACATCTAAGGGTACGTCGTCAAACAACTCTGGCAAATCTTCTCTCAAAAAGTTTAAATAGAATTCGCCAGTAAGTCTTTGAGGAAAACGGATAGGTCCGATTAGGTGACCGTCTAGTATACCTATCCAAATATTTTCGCTAAATCTATGTGGTGAGCTGTAACTACAGTTGGATACTGATTTTCATCTAACCATTTGTGGGAATTATGCAAGTTTATTATTCCATTTCGGGAAAAAATACACTCATCAGGGGTCAATAAGTTTGTAGCAAATTGTACATCTTCGGCATCTTTATTTAAAAACCATTCGCAAAAATTCATTCGACGAGGATGGTCAGCAGACAATAATGCATGCACTTTTTGTAGGTGAAAGGGATGTAAATTTTGTTCTCGTAAAACTTTCCAAGACTTGCTATGCAACATACCAAAGTCTAAACCTAACTCACGCGTACATATTGATGAATTTTCATAAACTCTATCTAAAATGTGTTCCTCAATTTCAACTGGTGTACGAGCATTTCGTCCGGAATTTTTCTTTCCTTTTAAACTTCCATACTCTAGCAAGTTACGATGAACGGTTCTAAACGTAGTATGATGTGGATGCCTTCTATTTGGAAATCTTTGTTCATAAAGTCGAGCAGTTGCACAAGCATTGCAATTAGTATTACCATAACATAAATGTATATCGACCAGTTCTCGTTTGGAATAATTCATTTTTTCACAGTAATTAGACACAAACAATGAATTACAAAACACGCGTAAATGCAACTATTTTAGCAAACATAAGATACGTAACTGTCAAGTGCAAAGCATTCTCTGATTTATTTAATTTGACTATTACTGAATAATGTCGTCGTTTATGTTAATGCAAAATATTTCATAAACGGGTGCCGAATCGAAAAAATACTAAGTATGATTTTATTTGCAGAATTAAATGTTGAATTTAACAAAAAAATGTTTGTTCAAAAAAAGCAGAGACGTGCGTTTTTTTTACTTAAAGTGATTAACTTAACATATTCTACGCCACTGGATGGAGCCAGTTGACTCAAACTCACCTGATTAATTGTACTTAATTATAAATTTAGGTGTACCAAATCTCAGTGTAATATCTTTTGAAGTTTTTGAGGAATCTTAAAAAAATCTTAAAAAAATTATTTTTTAACCAACCTGTATCTCGGTTAGGAAGCATTTTCGGAAAAACGTTTATGATAATTTTTGTCTTATTTTGAATCATAGAATCTCCAGTTTTCGTTTGTCGGTGTTTTTAAAATACACCCTGATAAGTCCTAAAAAAGACGCGCTCTTGAATTTTTTTAATTTGCCCATAGTTACAAATCGAAATTAATATTTTTGAAAACATGGTTGCGTCTTACAAGCGGCACTTTATCTATTGCGTTTTTTAATTTGTCAAAAATGTGAAAAATGGTCCTAAAATTGGCCTATTCAATCTTGAAACGATAAACTGCACTTAAAACGCAACTTTATTTGCTTTACTTACGTATAGTCATAAGAAACACAACTTACTGAACGATTCAACAATTTTAACTTATATGGACCACGAATTTTTAAATTACAACGCGACGTAAAAATTATATGTGCAATATAACGTAAAATCACATTAATGAATAAATTTACTTCAACAGCGTGCGTGCGTGTGGGGGGGGGGGGGGTGTATTTACGAGCGTTTTCCAATCTTATATAAACCGTATTCTTTATTATCTTTTTTCAAGTTTCACTCCTTTATTAATATATTGCTTATCATATTTCTTATAATTTTGGTCTAACCGATAATTATATAACACTGTTGACTTCATTATTTTAAAATGGAACTTTTTAGTACAACTTCATATTTTCATTGTAATTCATACATATAAAATTGTTGTATATTACATATAGGTTCTAGTTCTATTTTTGGAGCATAATATTTTAAATTAAATCAATATACATATGTTATGTGTTAAAAATTTTATTGTGTATATGTGTAACTTTAATTAATGACTCACGTTAGGTACGTTTTTAATATTTATTAAATACAAGCACATTTTTTCATGTTAATTTTTAGTTTGTCTTGATAAAGGAATAAAGAATTCCGAAAGCTCGACTCAGCAACAAAAGGTTTTACTTTCCTAGCCTATTTTACTGCAACCGCAATTAGTATTTATTTATCTAAATTAGTCAATCAAGATTACCCGCTAATTTATTTATATATATATATATATATATATATATATATATATATATATATATATATATATACATATATAGATTATATTTATGTATTAATAACTTCTGATTCAGGTGGGGGAGAGCAAAGCCCTAGATACAGTGTTTACAAACATAAAACAGACAGATCTCAATTTATAGTGTTTTTTTTTTATATAAACACAACAAACCTAAATGTGTGTTATTCTGACTGTTGACATAGGTTATAAATTTGAGTTACATTGAACTATTCAATCAGGTTTATTCTGAATTTTTATTTTGAAGTAATTCCTCGTAAGTATGTGTTTTGTTTTGTGTGTAGTTGTAAGATTATTAATAACAATCAGTTTTATTATATTATTGCTTTACGAACGGTTAAGTACAATTTTTTTTTTTGAGTAATGCTTTATTTGATATTAAACGTAATGAAAATATAATAATATTACAATCAGATAAAGGTAATACAACTGTTATATTAAATATGAACGATTATAACATTAAAATAGAACAACTAGAACCTACCGTGAACTGTCAAAAGATCCTACAGACAAGTTTCTTTTGAAAACTGAACAACTTATTAAATTATCACCTATTCCTGAAGAAATAAAAAAAAACTAACTAACTCTGAAAACCAAAACTATATGGTCTACCAAAAATACATAAACCTAACGTTCCTTTAAGGCCTATTGTTAGTCCAATTGGTTCTCCTACATACACTATTGCAAAACATCTTACATTTTTATTACAACCTGATATAGGTAAAACACCCCATTGTTGAAAAAATGCATAGTTTCAAAATTGAAGAGGGTGATATAATGGTCAGTTTTGATGTTGTTTCACTTTTTACAAAAGTGCCTCTAAAAGGAACTATTGAATATATTGATCATATTTTTCCAAAGAATATAACAATTCTTTTTCAGTACTATCTTACTGCGACTTATTTTCAGTGGAATAATAAATTCTATGAACAGCTTGATGGTGTAGCAATGGGCAGCTCTCTTAGTCCTGTTATAGCTAATTTTCACGTGGAAAAATTTGAAACATTAGCGTTACAACATGCACCTAAAAAACCTTTAGTTTGGTATAGATATGTAGATGACACATTTGTTATTTGGAAACATAGAGAAGAAGCACTACATGAATTTTTAATTTCGTATAAATGGTATACATCCTAGCATCCAGTTTACTATGGAAAAGGAAACTAACGGGGGTTTGCCATTTCTTGGAATACTAATATCTAAAACTAATAATTCACTATATTCTAAGGTTTACAGAAAACCGACACACTCTAATAGATACCTTCATAAATTAACAAACCACCATCCACGTCAAAAAATTTAAATATTTTATTTAAAATAACATATTAATTTTACACATAACTTTTGCGTCAACTTGAATTTAGCAAAAATAACTCACTTTTTAGGGTAGATCCTAGAGAATTTCGTATAAAATCAATTAAAAATTGATGTAATTGATTTTGATCGGAATACCCTGAGCAAAATGATATAAGGTACTATGGGTCTACGAGGATACATATATATGTATATGTATATGTATATATATATATATATATATATATATATATATATATATATACATTCTAATATTTTATTGTATTCATCTTGGACAATCTATCTTAAATGGGGAGATGTAAATTCGCCCGAACATGTGTCGAATCGTGAGTGATGTTATTCAAAGTTTCCCGAGGACTCAAACGGTTGGCCGATATCTTACATTCTACCAAAAATAGTGTTTAATTATATTTACAAAATACACTAAAAGCAGAATTTCAAGTAATTTAATTAAGGAGCAACATAAAAAAAAATTGATGTGTGTAACACATGACCTCACAATACAATGTAATTGATAATAATTTAAACAAGCACAAGTAAAATTGAAAGAATTTGATTTTTTTTTTATAACTCTGTTTTTTTTATACTAAAAATTTTGTACAGTTTTTTGATATCATTAAATTGTTAAACTGTTTTATTAAAAAAATCGTAATACTTCGACAGAAACAATTAAATATGACGACAAGACACATTATCGTAAATTGAAGTTATTATTTAAATAATACCTATAAAGCTTGACGTACTAAACAAAAATAATCACGATCAAAAAAGTTGATCGTAGAAAGTAAATAATCATTATTACCCATTTATTTAGTTCTTAAATTGAAAACGTGTAAATATGTGCATAAAAGTCCACTTGTTACCCATATGTTTGTTTCTGTTGGTGCATTTTATCATTCTTACATTTATTCCATAGTTAACTTTCGTTGTTGCGAAAACAACAGTTATTAACTATATTTAAGGGCGACTTTTGAGGGGTGTTGTTGCGTGGAGTTGTTGCTGGTGGGGTTCTAGAGGGAGTGTTTTGGATGTGTTTGTAGGAATTGGTGAAAATATTTAGATAAACGATCAAGGTAAATGTTTCAATCTAAATTATTGAGACCACATCTACAAAAAATTCGACGAACTGGTATATTAGAACAATTTCTATATTATAATTGTTTATTATTAATTTTAATTTATTATAGGTATAAATTTTAAGATGTTAGAATATAATTCCTAAATGACATAAATTCTGGTTAGTAATAAAAAAAAGTAATTAGAATTCTGACATTTTAAAATTTATCATAACGTGTAAAAATGCAAAAATTACGAAAATTTTTGACCAAAGCGCCAGAAAATTTTTTTTTCAAAAATCATTTGAAATGGCTCAAAACGTAAAACAAATGAAAAAAAATTCAAAAATTTTTGACCTAAGGTGCAAAATTTGTTTCCAAAAATCATCTCAGATGGTCATAAATGTCTCAAAACGTGTAAAAATGCAAAAAAAAAATCGAACATCTTTTAACAAAGGGCCGAAACCATTTTTTTCCCAAAAATCATCTCAAATGGTCAGAAATGGCGAAAAACGTGTAAAAATAAAAAAAAAATTTTCAAAAATTTTTGACTATTTTTTTCAAAAATCATTTCAAGTGGCCAGAAATTTCTTAACACGTCTAATCAGATTAAAAAAACTCGTACATTATGCGTCTTGAACCCGAGACGCCATGACATCAACCAAACCACTGCCACTGCGCTACTGGAGGAGTTCACGAACAAACGAAAAACTTGGTAGATATTCAATTCTAGGGTGGTTCCCTTAATTGCCTACGTAAATACGTGCCGGTTTGCTACGAATAGTCGTTCGTATTTACACACTCTATAACAGTCGAAATCTCGAATTCCGCCATTTTGACTGGACAGATTTCGGTCAAAAGTTCATCATTCCGTCTACTCATGGATCCGAACCTGGGTACCAAATTTCATGAGGATCGGATTATCTTTGTAGACGCTATCGCGCTGGAACACATACAGAGAGACAGACAGACATACATTTTGAAACTTTCATGTTTGAACCTATTTTTTTCCAACTTATAGTAAAGCAATTTTTAAGTATGGTCGCTCATTTTAAAGGAAATTTAATGCTTTTTAATAATACGCTGGGATCTATTTTCTATTTTGAGATAATTCACAAAAACTAAAGTGCTGCACTCGAAATTTCGCCGACCGATTACAATACCTTCCAATACTTTCGTATTGTGAGGTAAAATGAATGGTTAAAAGCTTCCATAGTTGAATGAAAACGATTTAATAGTTGATTGATATCTTTTTTGTGTATAAAAAATAATTTTTACGTTAATAATAAATTGAATTACTTTGCTGTGAGTACTAATTATGTTTAAATTTTGTTTGTGTTTCTGCACAAAATACTCCAAAAATAAATAGTAAGTTGGAGTAATTTGAATCAACATATTTATTAAGTGAATTATATCTATCTATGTGTCACTGTATTCATTTGTATATTTATTCGTACTTGTCAGAAGTTACACACAGTGCCATTAAACGGTGCATTCATGTGCATAAGGGCATCTCTTCATGTGTATTCCCAAATTCATCTTTCATAAAGAATGATTACCACAAACCGCCACTGCACTGTATTCAAGTATACTGAAAATAACACCAGCTTTACTCTAATTTTTGTAAAACAACTTCTCCTAAATATGCACTAAAGTAACGTCCTCGCACAAAAAGAATATTTACTTACAATTTTTTCTCACAACCAAATTGTGTACAATTCTGCAGAATATATTCGCTTCTTTACGAAAAAATAAAACCAGAAAGGTGCAATAACATTAACATCCTTCAAGAACGTAGAGGTAAACATAATGTGTTATCGACCCAAATCAAAAGCCAACTTTAGAACCACCATTTTGTATACAACTTCGTGCTTTACTTAAGCTATCTTCAATGGTATTCGCGAGGTGAAGAGGTCCTCGCTCTCTCGACACCGTGTACTAGGCTAAGGTTGCCTATTATTCGGAGCTTTTATTCAGTGGGTACTCCAAAATAGGTATTACGGGAGTCGTCTCATCCCCACTGCGCTTGTAGTTAGGGCGAGAGATACAGGGGGACGCAGTAATAAGCAAGTTTGAGATGTATTAAGTCTGATAACTGAGATCGAACGCCTTGTCCGTAATACCATCCAGGGTAGCGTGCTGGTACATAGTCAGTTCATGCGGTCTGTTTGGACAGGTTAGTAGATTTCGTTGTTGATTGCTTTCTGATAGCGGCCCGTCAGATCCAGTTACTCAGAATTTCGTTTACTTGATGGTATAGATAAGATTTTTTTTAGTCGTTAACTAGTTATGTATTATAAATGTGTGATATACCGCGAAACAGGTTGCGTCTTCTCTACGCATAAAAACATTACAAAATTGCTGCTATAATCCGGCAATATAAACTGTCAACAAGATGCCTAAAAGCTAATCCAACGACTACTGGTCAGATAGCACTACCCTTTTGGTTAGATTAATTAGTACGCAATATTGCCATTTCTCGTTAAGTAAGACTTGCTTGGTCTCGAATAGAAAAACCGACTTAGAATGGCTTAGAAAAGTAACAACGTAGGAAACAAAAAAAGATTATTAAGTGTGAAAAAGTAACAAAAACGTAAACGGAAAGCGAGGTTAAAGTGGAAAAATCCGTAGAGTTATTAACGCAACCGTATGAAGAGACAAAAAGTTTAATTTTAATTAACCTTCATAAACCCGAGCGAGGTGCAGCTGTACCCCGGGCATCAATTTTTGCGAATAAATTCTAATATAATTTTTCATAATTAATTTCCTCTGAGCTATTTGTTAAATACATATTGATAATATAGCATATAAATATTTAAACATTTTCTGTTTATTTTAAATAGTTATAGTGAGTTTTATTCCGTGGGGCACATTTGTACCCCGGTCGGTAGTTAACGGCATTTGTTAGGTCAAGAATCAGTTGGTGTACAAACATTCTCAACATAAAATATTATGACGGGCACACTTCCTGTCTCGGCGACTAACCGATTACTATGCAGAATTCCAGATGGGTATATTACTGCTTCAATCTGTTAGGGTATTTTTGTGTGCGTCGAGCTCAATGTAGGTACGTGTTTATAGAAATGAATAAACCAGCGAAGTTTCGAAATGAAAAAAAAACTTATTGACGACGAACTATTGAGAATAACAAAAACAAACGATTACGACCATTATTTTGACGATTTTGCATTAGAGGATGGTGCCACTGTAGAAGAAACAGATATTGTAACTGATGAAATGGATGATGTTCTATGTGCTCTAGTGATGCTGACGATGAGACTATCCTTTTCACAAATGTGTTAAGCCAATGTGTAAATTTTAATCGTTGTGAACCAGAATACATTGCTAAACATGGGAGTGAGTGGGCGAAAGTACCATTTATGACAAGAGTGAAGAGATCAAAACACAATATAATAAAAGTTGCAGTAGGTTTGACCAAATATAGTTAAAATTTTTCAAAAATAAGGCAGGTATTTAATTATTCTTTCCACAACGTATTATGGATATCATTTTCTCCTTTTGTGCAAGAAGAATTGGAAGCATTTATTTGCTTGCTTATTCTTTTTGAAGCACTACACGCTTCTAAAGAGCCAATTTGTGTCCTATGGAGCCAAGATGCAGCTTTATGTCGACCCGTAGTATCAGCTACAATGTCTCGCAACAGATTATGTCATTTCTAAGTTTGGACAACTTTGAAACAAGAGAAGAAAGAAAACGCATTGATAATTTAGCCCCAATCAGAGAGGTTTTTGATAATTTTGTATCAAATTCCAAAACGTCTTATAACCCATCTGAGTATTTGTGCGTTGATGAGCAGTTGGTCCCGTTCCGAGACAGGGCTCCTTTTCGAGTTTATATGAAAAGTAAGCCAGACAAATATGGCTTAAAAATTTGGGCTTTGGCTGATTGTGAGTCTTCATATACAGCGAATATGCAAGTATATTTAGGTAATTATTAGAAATAAAAAACGAATTTTTATTTGTCAATGATCTTTTATCTTTAGGCAGAGAGGGTAAGTTACCATAGAAAGGCCAAGGACAAAGAGTAGTCATGGACTTAGTAAACCGTTTATCTGCAGGCTAAGGAATAACTACGGATAATTTTTCTACTTCTATCGAATTAGCCGATAAACTTTTAGAAAAAATATAACCTTGTTGGGTACCTTGCGCAAAAATAAACCCTACATTCCGCAAGAACTACTCCCAGCAAGATATGAAAAAGGTTTTTCAAGCATGTTTGCGTTTATGAGAAACAAGACAATCGTTTCATACGTGCCAAACAAAAATTCTGCAGTTATTTTTTTGTCGACAGAACATAGAGATGACAATGTGAGTGGTGAAGAACTACTATAAACCTGATATCATTTTGCAGCATAACAAAACAAAGGGTGTAGTGGATACAACGGATAAATTAGCAAAGGAATATACTTCACAAAGGAAAGGTAACCGTTGGCCGATGTCAATTTTGTTTCATTGACTAGACATTGCTGGCATCAATGCGTATAATGATAAAAAATCTAGATTAGAAAAGCAATCGGTTGGATAATAGGATGTTTTTGTTGGAGCTGGGGCAAGGGTCAATTCGCAAAAATATAATTCGCAGATATAATCATGACATATCATTACGTTCAAGAATAAAACAACATATTATAACTGTCCTGCCAGCACTGAATAGAAAAGGTGAAAAACCTCCTCCCACAAGCTCCAGTCTCAGAAGATGTTACTTATGCAACAGAAATAAAGACGGGATATCTCGAAAGTCTTGTATTCGGTGTAAGCAATATGTGTGTGCAGAACATTCCAAAAACCAAACTGTTCGTGTTAACTGTGAAAATTAAATTTATAAATTTGAATACTCATAACATTTTACTTCTTATGCATATTTCAGAACTGGTTTTATTTGTCTGCGCATGTACTTATATACAAAAACTTCTAAAATAAACATTAAGCGTATTCCAATTTATTCAAAAAAGCTTGGGGTACATTTGTATCCCGCTTGGTACTTATGATAAGTTAATGACCACGGGTTTATGAAGGTTAAAAACGTTAGAACAGCAAGTCAAGGAGTAATCGTAGACTTCCAAAGATAGGCAGAGTCGTGTCATATAAGTTTTGCTCCGCACACGACGCATCGTATGCAACCACTGGATATAAGTGTATTCGGACCGTTCAAGCAATATTGCAGTATAACCTTTAATTATTGGATGACAACACATCGGGCAAAATCATGACGGTTAAAAACATTGCAGAACTTACAAATACGCCTTATTCAAGAGCTTTTACTGTCAACAATATTACTAATGGTTCCAAAAAACCTGGAATCTTTCTATTTAATCGGCTAGCTTTTAACGTAAATTATGTCACAGACAGACCAATGAAGAACGACGAAAGTCCAACTACAATAGAGCCTTCTTGTAAAGCCACGACGACTACCAATATTATATTGCATAACACACCTTCATGAAGCAAAGCAAATGATGCAGCTGATCCATCGTTTTTCTGCAGTGGCCAAACTAATGATGGTTTTAACTTGTCACCAATGAGAAACAATCCTACTACATCAGACAGCGGAATAAATATTATTAACGTAACAGTTATATCTCCCGAATCTGTCAGGCCTTATGCCAAAGCCGAGCAACGAAAGCAGGTTAATACTAAAAGGTATTTCTCGGGTATATACTGATACTCCGGAAAAACAAAGATTAGAGGAATTAGAAAGGCAAAAAGAAGACAAAAAAGGGAAATGTCCAAAAAAGGATTTGTTTAAAACTAATGACTTATCAAGCAAGCAATCAAATAAACAACCACGCAAAAAACTTAAGCTTATTAAGGAGACACTCTCATCAAGTGACAGTGATCAAAACGACAATATATCACTGCATGACTCCTCATCTGATGTTAGTGAAGATTTTGAAAATCTGTATGACTAGACGATTGTGAGGATTTATCAGTTGACGATTTTGTGCTAGTAAAATTCCAAACTAAAACCTCGACTGTATATTATGCAGGACAAACACTGAGCCTTAAAGAAGAAGACATCGTCATTAAATATTTGAGAAGAAAAGGGTCCTCTACAACATTTTATTTTCCTCAAATCGACGACGTATCACAGACTACTAAGGAAGACATTGTACACAAACTTAAAGAAACTTCAAGAAATGCAACAAGCACAGCAAGAGCTTCTTCATTGTTTCATTTTTGCTACAACTTTTTCAGTTTAAATTGTAAAGAACCAGCGTCCTGTACTTATATGTTTTAGAATAAATTATGTGCGGACCATCCTGTATGTAAGATTTCATAAGTTTACGCGATATTGCACAACAAATTATTTATTCATCACCGCTGACGTGTATTTCTTAGAAACCGTAAGTTTCTGCACGTCAGAACGATTTTAACCAATCACGTAACGGTATTCCCCGCACAGTAGCCGCGAAGCCGCCCACAGATGCACCTTTATAAACTCGCGACGCGCATAGAAAAAAACTCCTTCAGTAAGGAGAGATGAATCTTAGTAGATTCAAGTTAAGCCGATATCCAGCAGCCGCCTCCGTACCGTTGACCGTTCCAGAAACCAGTAGCCGCAGCCGCTCCGTTTGCTTAGTGTAAGCACCGACCTGTTGTTCACCGACGAAGAGTCCTTCGCGATCGGGCGAGAACGCGAACCACTTCGCACCGGGCAACCTAAAGTTCAATTCTGTACTGCTATTGATAGACACGTAAGTTGTAAAGTTATACATTCTGACAATTTACACTCAAACACTACAGACCGTAAATAATTCCGGGCTGAGCTCCAGGAGTTATACCACATACACCTAGAGTAACGCAGGGGTAGCCCCCGACGGAACTCGCCAATACAAACTACACTAGCACCTAGAGTAGCACGAAGGGTAGATCCCATCGTCACTCGCCACCACAAAGTACACATAGAGGAACGCAGGGGTAGCCCCCGACGTATCTCATCAACACTTGAGGGTGAAGGGTTGTTACAGGGCTGTAAAGACCTACGGCCTTTCTCTTAGTATATACAGTAAAGACAGGCCGTCGCCTGTCTTCTGGGCATTACTGAAATCCCGCTCGAAACTCACACACTATCTCCAGACAAACATAATAACCATACACGGTGTCTTTAAATTGCAGAGGAATACCTCCATAACCTGTAGTATAAATTAGTAGTCCACCTAACCATCGTAAATACCTGGTGCGAGAACGTTTGTATACAAATTAGAGATTACGTAGAGTATTCTATCTTTACGTAAACCTATTAGAGTAGTTTTAATATTAAGTATTTTGTTCCCTTGATTAATTATAAATAATTAAACTTAGTTAGAGAGATCGGTAATTAATAGATAAATGATCTAATTGCCTGCATTAAAACCGGTTATAATTGGAAAAAGGCCGTCACAAGACCTCGCGTTTGTATACGTGCATTTCGCATATATTATTTCCCGGGAGTAAGACATCCTTGCTTCAGCGATCCAGAGTTACTAACGTATAAACACGATATCGATTTTCTCAAACGATTCGAGTTCATTGCGCTGGCGTCCCGACCAACAACGCTATCAAGGCTGACGCTCTCGCTACTATACGTGCAGGACCGTAACCTAAACTTTGCCTCTTAGGTAAGGAATAGATTAACAAGACCATCTTTTGTTCACAGAAGCGACGTCGCACCCAGTGACGCTAGGACCCGGACCGAGAAGTTCTCCTATACATTTTGTTAATTACTTTCTTATTTTATTTATTGTAAATATTTGGTTAATATACATTTTAAAAATGCTTTATGGTTTTTATTTAAGGTTACAGTGTTAAGCCCATCCAGTACTTACTACGAACCACACCCCGTTTATAAAATAAACCCGATTGAGCAAAGCCGAGGCAAAATAAAACCGCGTTGGGTTTCCAAACCAGAAGGGCGCAATATAAATATAAGTATAGAACCCACTACAAACAGGGGGGCATTATAAAATGTTAAGTAGATTGTAAGCCTTCTTTCTCCAACCTAGCATAGTTATTTTCGTTTTAGTTAGTTACTTTTCATGACAAAAGGCAAATTTCCCTGTGTATTATATAATTTGAAATATCTTTTACTTTTATTTTCATGCAACTCATTATTATTAGCTAATATTATCAACGAACGAATCCTACCCTGATCCTGGCCGAATGCTCCCTTGGTGGGTGAGGATTCGGCCGTTTGACATTAATGTAAGAATTTGAATCTTTTTTGTTAAGGGTGCTGAATGTTGGGCTATAATATGGCCTGTTTTTCTTTTTTGTGATTGGCTTTAATAAGGGATCATGTAGCCTTAAACGAAATGTGGCTGAATGCACCCCTACCACACCTAAAGTCTTTAGGCGCCACCACCATCTAGAATTTCTCTGAAGTAAATAGTACTAGGCGAGTACTTAAATTAATCCTACCCGACTGTGAAAGATCACATTGTAGCCTACTCGATAAAATAATACACGGCTCAATTACCAATACCCAACACGTACAACACCTTTTCGCTTTAAAAGGGTACGTTAAACATAGTTCCAGTAATCCTAATGAATTTATCTTAATCCAAAACAGCAATCACAGGTACGTAAAATCAATTTTGAAACAAATAAGTTACTAGAAAATTCTTGATTACACCCTGTATATTTGTATAACCCAAGTAGTAAGACGTTTCCTGTATGATACAATTAATCAACATAAATAGCTTAAAGCATGAATTTGGCTCTTTAATAATTTTAATTCTTTATAATAATGAAAATAAAACCTTAAATTAGGTTCCCTAGCTAATTTATATCTAATGCAGGTCAAATAAAGAATATTTATGAACGAAAGTCCAACCTTGCATAGTCATAAAAAACCATCTCAAATAAAGGTCCTGACCGCCCGATCACAGATAAACAATCTCATATACTTACAGCTTACGTTAATTCCGCTGGATACACTGATAACCTTAACATCTCACTAATTCATTAATAATTAAATGCAATTAGCTGGTGGTCAGCCACGCACAAGTACGGGGAAAGTAAAGTCTAGCACGCGCTGGCTGAATACCACATTCACAAGCTTCTATCTTTTCCTTGTACCACTTTCTGTTTTAATGAACGTCTATTAAAAATAACAGTTTCTGCCGTGATTAGTTCACTAATTCGTATTAATATAGTGACAATTTTCAGCAAGTTTACATTTATTCTTAATTCTTAAAAGGGTTAACATACACACCTGTTGATAGGTTGATCTAGTAACGTTTACAATTGCTTTATTTCTTACCTGTTTGCTTACCTGGCTCACTAGCAACATCTTCCCACAATATAGCGGGCCAAGCCATTATATCGCTAATAAAATTTGTAAAGTGCTTCGTAAATTTGAACACACTCCCACTCATACAAATATTTTAGAACCTAAACACAATTACTCCACACCTCACGACCAACGACCACAACCACCCTTGTTACTTCAAGCTCCTCTTCTATAGGTTTCAAGCACAAAAAGGGCGCTAAGTCAAATTCTATAACTCTCTCAACGATTCGTGCCCTTTTGCCGGCACAAAATCTGAAAAGGGCCCAGCGCAACCGATACTGTCTTATAAAATAATAAAGTGTAAATGGTGTAATAAATTTAATAATAAATGAATGTAATAAAAAGTAAAAATGTTCTCCTAAACACAAATCGTCAAACTGACTGGAGATACTAACCATTCACCACAAATAGTGCCATTGTCCCAGTCGGTAGTTTAATTAGGGTAGGTTCAATAATTTTGATTTGCTCAATTACCACTAAATCTGCTATGTTATTTTCACTGAACATAAATAATAAAAAAATGAAATGTAATACTAATAAAATGATCTCGGACGCCAAGTTATTTTTTTTTGAATTATCTCGGAACAACTAAACCGAGTTTGTTAACAATAAAAATTTTATCAAAATGTAAAAAAAATAAAATTTACAATTATGTTTATTGACAGTTAATATTTAGGGTTATATAAATTATCTCTTAAAACTAGTTATAGCCTTAAAGTACTAATAATCATTAAAAATAAATACCTGTACAATATATACAAAATCTTCTTGAGGGTTCCTGGTATTATAAAAAAAATGATGCTGAATTGCAAACTAAGATGACGTAATCTTTGTGTAATGTTGCGCAACTTATGCCATAACAATGCTTTTATGTTATCAGCCACACCCAAAACTGAAATTATCTCTTAAAAATGTCTTCTTTAAATTGAATAATTCGTTTAATGCATTTCTTGAAATTTTCCAATAAAATTGGTAATCATAAAATTAAATGCGTATTTAAAATGTAATTAGATTGTAAATCGAAGTAAAAATAAAAGTAACAGTAAAAAAAAGAAAAGTGCCTGAAAAGAGCAAATGTTTTAATTTTTAGTATAACAAGTTAAAAGATATCTTACCATTAAATTAATGGCACTTTCACATAAATTTTAGGTAAAAACCAAAACAACGCTTCCTGCTGTAATGGACATCAGGAAGTGAGCAAAATGGATGTTTACGAAGTAGGATGATGTCAGATGATCATGTATTGCGCAAACGTATTTGAGCAGAAAAATAATTTGAAGAGGGAATATAACCTTAAGAAGTATACACTATAAACCCCTAAAAAGATATGCAAATTAAGTTGCCTACCTCATACCTATATTTCAATAATTAAAAACTTTTTTCTAATATTTACAACTAAATGAATGAAAGACATCAAATTAAGGTATATTTTAATACAACTCAAAAAAGGGTTGTTACAGTCTGAACTCCACCATCTTAAAATCTTTCAAGAAAAAGCCACAACTTTATGGAACTTCCAAATTGGAGTTTCAAACTCACTCTATCGCATAATTAAAGTCGGACTAAACTTTCTGTAGTACATTCACGTATGCACGAAATCTTTTTCCGCTATATTCAATAAATTTCAATGCTATGTGCCCTTCCTTGAATCATACATACAACTTTCCATTATAAAACCCCATCCCATTTGTAAGAATAAAATGCATGCATATCCATTCTACACTTTACAATACTAAAAACTATAATTCGTTCACGTTCATAACAGTGTTAAACCTGATTTCCTAAAAATAAAGGGCTAACCTGTAGCACGCGTTATTGTCTCTATAGGGGCTTTACCTCAGTATTATTTGTCATTAAAATTTAATTCTTTAAACTCCATCTTTTCATTACACTATGACATCAATACACAAAAAATTCTCCCGTACTAACACACGTTTATACGACATTAGAAATACGTCTTACGCACAATACAGCACTAAATATACCGAGTGCGTCAAATATACCCACATACTGTAAGCACCTCAGAGTATGCAATGTCTGGGGAGCTGGTGTAATGGGAAACTGATATAGAGAAACTCGCATAAAATGTATTATATCACTTTCCGACAGACACAGAAATTGTATCTAGTAAATTTTGCATAATTTGAAAGGGCTATACAAGTTTATTGCAAACAGTTAAATATTTCATTCAAAAATTAGGAAAACCAAACCGCTGTTCATCGCAAAGAACGCTGTCAAAGCCGTTAGCGCTTTTTAACTGGTTCGGCAGAAACTGTACTGATCATTAGTAAAATTTTGATGATAAATTTTGGTGCAAGATGCCATACACACAACAATATCGCGCAAAGTTTGACTCCGAGCAAAGTGATGGTAGAAAAAACTGGAACTTCCAATAAAAGTGACAGAAACACACGTCACGTCTTTGGAGTTCGGACAACCATTGATCGTCGAAGCACCCACAGATTTCTGCATGGAAGACGAAAACGGTTGGTGAACGCTCGATACTACACCGACGGGGCAGTATCCGAAAAAATAGTTGGAGTTGCACTCGCGGTATTTAAAAACGGGAGGCGCTGTAGGGCACGATTGTTAGAATCCAAATTCTGAAAGGCTACGTAAAACTTAAAACGGAAAACAAAAGACATGCTAGAAAAACTGGTAAAATCATGACGCAAGTATAAGTTGGACTTCAATGTGTTAAAATCAGAAGGAACTGTTTCTTCCGGGATACGCCCAAACCAACAAAAGCGTCGATCAAATTCGACATAGACAGAATCTCGTGTTAATATTATATAAAGTACTTAGGCACTCAAATAGACAATAAAAGGAAAAGTATAAAAGACATGTGATCAAGAATAATATATGAAAGACCAATAAAAATATAAAACGTGTTACAGCACATTCCATTCTAAGCACCTTAGAGTACATAATGTTTGAGGAAGCCGGTACAATAGGGAACTCGCATAAAATGTATTATACCGCTTTCCCAAGTGAGAAACACAAAATGAATGTCTGGGGAATCTGGAATTATTTGAAAGGGTTCTACAAGAAAAGTAGTGTAACAGGAATTATACCAGTTTCCATCGTCGACCGACCTTTTTATAGGCTCATATATTGACTAATATTTTATTGCAAAACAGTTAAATTTTTTATTTTAAGAAAAGTCCTCTTATACGAAGCCGAGATTTGAGGCCAAAATATAAAAATTAAAAAAACCAAACTGATTTTTAATGCGCAAAGGACGCCAGCTGTCAAAGTAGCTAGAGCTTTTTAAACGGTTCCGGTAGAAGCTGCTACAGAAGCGCCACAGACAGGACGAATGCACGCAAAATTGAACTTGGAGCTAAACGATTCTGGTAAATCTGGAACTTTTAGGAAAAGTCGCGAAAACACATGTTGGGTCTGTGGAGTTCGAATACTCGGCGATCGTCGCAGCGCCCACTTATTTCTACGTCGAAGACGAAAACGCGGTTGACGCCCGATACTACACTAGAACCTGCATGAGGGAAATAATTAACATTAACGAGGCTCTAAAACACATGGGCCGGAGAAGTTTTATTGCTGAGCAACTGCAGAACTACACTACATACACTGACAAAAGTGGTCAAGTCGGCTGAATCGGTTTGGAAAATATGGCAACGACTGAAAGACACGTCTACATCGATTGGAACCACACTGCGCTGAGTGAATGCGTACACCGAGAAACCAAGTAGTGAGAGAACGGATCAAATCGCGAAAAACACTGTTCAACACTAAAATGTGCGATTGTGTTAAGAGGAAATTCTGTTGACACTAATAAATCCGGAGGTACGTTAGCGCGTACAAATAGTATCACACTAGAGCATATTACAGTCCAAGTGATCGCTGGTCACTGCAGGATTTCACGAGATTCGGAAACCCCTTCCAAATCTCATAAAATATGCATTGGTTGTAGATTTTTGCATTTTTGCAATGATCTGCAAACACAGTAAAATTCACGATACCGTTATAGACCAAAATCCACAGCCCGGAGAGGTAAATCTGGACATAACCACAGACTGATTAAAATCGAACAACGACAAAAATCCGTAAATGGCAATGAAATAAGGCCGAAAGGATGCCAACCTGACAACTTGTGAAGTGTTTACTTATGTGGTCGAAACTTGGGGTAGCTTTTATAGTTTTGAGTAAGAATTGGTTTTATTTCATAACACTCCATCCACAGTCGGCGGGAGGACGAAGGATGTTGATGTTGTAGCTAGTGCTTTCGAGATTGTCAGTAATAAGGCTGCGAAATACGCAAAAGTATAGATGCTAAAAATAGGTTTTCCAAGGCACAGATTTTGTTTGCGTACAGATAATGTCCATTCTTAGTTTTTGGTGCGGACTTCATCGTGCACAGGCAGCGAAGTGGTTAGAAAAGACGCCGTCTTAAGGAATAAGGCTAGACGGTTGCGGTCTTCCATTTCCACACAGGCACACGCAAATCTATAAAAGTAATTTGCAGGGATGCGGACTTCATTCGCTCACACACCCTCTAGTTCCCGACCCGTCGCAAACAGCAACGTCGTAGTATACACATTTGTAAACACGCTTTGCTTTCCAATGTCCGACACCGGAAATACGAAGTCTTAACTAAAATAGAACGCTCCTGACTTTTGGTTTACAAACTTTGCGCTAAAAATTGAGGGTATCTTATGCAAAAATAAATGTGCGGGTTCGATGGTTTCCCTGTCCCACAGAGACCTATCTCCCATTCCGATCTTGAAGTAAAGTTAGTTAGCATAAGTTAGAAAGGGACATTTGCCACTTCGTGTAATACAAAGTGTCATAGAATGCTTCGCCAAAATTCAGGCCTAAAACCGTACATCAGAAAAAGAAATTTAAGAACGGTCGCAAAAATAGTACAGGTACCGTGTTTCACTTGTAGGTAAGGGTACAAGATGGAATGCTAGAAACCCGCTTCATAACCTGCATTTGAGCACGTTTACTATAAAAATAGTAAATCGAAAATGCCAATGAAATATGCAGCTAAAGCATTTTAAAATATGTTAAGTAGGAAGGGTATGACAAAAGCCCGACATAACACAAAGGCGCCCTGTGATGACCTTAACGACAGGACAAGGGAATAACCCGGGTACAGATAAAACCCGACGTGATACTAAGGTGGACGTAAGCGGAGCAACGTTTAAACATTTTTGTTTTGGTCGGTGCAGGGTTTTTCAACCTATTCCGGAAGTCGGTAAGCCTCCTTCCGTTTACTTAAATAGCATCTGTAAGTAAAGGATGTGCTTATTTTAATTACCATCAAAATAAAAAGTTTAGTCACTTCACTTTGGAGGTTTATTTTACAAAATTGGTATTGCCGATTTGCCTAAAATTTTTGCTATTTAACAATTTATATATTGTTGTTCACCCCCCCCCCCCTCCTTTTTTAGATCCAAAGACGACAATGTTATTATCATTCCACTTTCAAAAGTAATGTTTTTATCTTGTAATTTTGACAATACCCCTCTAGGTTCCATTCAAAGAGATGTAGAACGCAAGGGAGTGTATCAGTAGATGGATACACACCATGCTGAAACAAAGGAATGTATATGGGCCACAGACTCGGCGGTAGTCCTCGTCGACCGGGGCTGCCCACAAAAAGGAGTATTATCCCCCCTTCTGTCATGTTTCGTCGTTGGCGCACTGCTGAGGGCATTAAGTGAGGCAGCAGGATACAACACAGGTGGCTATGCAGACGACATAGCAATTGTGATACAAGGCAGATTTGAGAAATCAGTTATGATGCAAGGAGCCCTAAATCTAGAAGAACAATGGTGTCGAGAGGAAGGGTTCTCGGTTAACCCGGCAAAACAAACCCTCTTCTCTTCACCCGGAAAAAGAGGCCTGCAAAGCTAAATAACACAGCAATTCATGGCGCAAATCTTCAGGTAGTCAAAAAGTTAAATACTTGGACGTCATACTAGGCCGAGGATTAACTTTCAAGCCACACCTAGATAACATAGCAAATAAAGCTACTAGGTCCTTATGAGTTTGTAGAAGAACGTTCGGAAACAAGTGGGACTATCTCCAAGAATAACCCACTAGATATATACAATGATGATCAAACCGATCATATCGTACGCCTCTCTGGTGTGGTGGCACAAGATGCAACACAGAGCAGCATACGAGTACTTTGCAAGGTTCAGCACCTAGCTTGCCTTGGAATAACAGGGACGATGAGAACGACCCAAACTTCAGCAATGGAGACCCTCTTGAACTTGCCGCCTTTACAGCTTGTAATTAAGGTTGAGGCGTTGAGAGGGGCATATAGACTTAAAATCCTTAGAAAGGATAAGTCGTCCAGAGTTGGACACTGTACCATCCTCGACAGCATCTCAAAGACCAACATCTTCAGCATGACGTCTGAGAGAATAACAAAAACCGTCTCATTTAAGAAATGTTTGGTACCAAAATTCTCACACGTAAGGATTGGGATACAAAGTTGGAGAGGAATCGTGTACTATAAAACCAGTAATGGTACTGGCTACGGAATATACGAGAGCAACGGATCAGGTCACAGAATCTCTGGAAGCCTGGGGCACAAAACGACCGTATTTCAAGCCGAGATCTATCTATGCAATTCTGGCTGCTGTCTATCAGCTATTGAAAGAGAAACTTCCCAAAAGGAAAATCTTTACAGTGAGTATTTCAGCACTGAACTCATTTGTATTCAACTCGAGGCTAGCCTTCGAGTGTATGCAAATGCTAAACATACTGAGTGAAACCAACACGGTGAAACTAGTGTGGGCACCTGGTCATGCAAGCATTGCAGACAACCAGGTGGTGGAGCAGCTTGCTACAGCAGCAAGAGAAACGTGCTTCAAAGAGCCGGAACCGGCTTGTGGCTTTCTTACACTCACGCTAAGGCCGAGATAGAGACATGTCTGTAGGAGGGTGTGGTTAGATCGGAGTAAGGTTTGGGTATCATGACGGTGGAGGTCGATTTTCAGTCCGCCGGGAAGTGGGATAGAGTTAGGCATTTGTTATAAATGTCGGAGAGTAATCGGAGGACTAGGTCGGGCAGGTGTTGGAGAATTTTGCAATTTATTTGCTTCTGGAGTTGACGAATTGAGTGTGACGGGCATTGAAATCACCTAAGATGCATTGTGACCGGGCGGGTTCTAGTACGAAAAGAAAACGATCGGGGTGGGAAAGTGCACCGTCACAGCAACGCATTCGAGATGCTGTAGGTACACAGGAAGTAATTTTTAATTATATGGGGGGTTCCATAGTGGCTGTTGTTTAGATAAGTGTAATGTGTTAAAGCTAAGTGTGCATCTGTTTGTGAGTTTTGTTTGTATGATGGAGAAAATGAGTATATTGTGTTCGTGTAAAAGGTTTTTAAGTAGAGAGCGTTTCCGACGAACGCCTTTAGCATTAACTGTCCCTGCTAGGATATCCATTTTGGAGGATTTAAGAATTGGTTACTCGGATTACGGAAACCGCCGTCCGCGTGCCGGATACGCAGGCACCGTTACACCGTTGGAAGTAGGACCGGGGTAGCGAATCTAGGACACGAATGATCCTATTTCCCCTGTCGCGAAACATACCGGAAAGGGTATGTGTGAGAACTTTGAAAAAGTTTTTGAAAGAAAGGGGTGTCGGGTTTTTTTTTGTGAATAAAT
This sequence comes from Vesta saturnalis, assembly GCA_036346205.1. NCBI lineage: Eukaryota > Metazoa > Arthropoda > Insecta > Coleoptera > Lampyridae > Vesta > Vesta saturnalis. The sequence goes on from JARFJB010000865.1 coordinate 502,481, forward strand.
TTTTATTTTTAGCATGCTACATCATACAAGACACTACATTCTAAGTGTAATTATACATTACGTGATTTCAATATTGTCTTATACATTAGCTAATACTAAGTATTCAATTTTGGTTGCAATATTCACAAAAAACAACACCAATCATGCTTTACCAATCACCTACGTAACACTTTAATTATTATTATTTTATTATTTATGGTTTATTTTTAGTTAACATTAGCTCTTATAAAATTGTGCTAGGTAGTGTTACATAAAAAAAGTATACCATTTACAAATTCACATTTTTTCGGGGTAAATTACTAATTATATTAAGACAAACAAATGATTATAATAACAATAAAATGAAAACAAATTTAATTACATTGTTTAGCTGTAGTTCTAAAATCTGATCCTTATGTAAATTTATGTTAAAACTAGTGTCAAAGTCCACATTATTAACAAAAGCTCTAAAATAGTTTTGTACTAGTTTTTGTTTATTAATTGGCCATATATCACCCATATTGTTAATTATTCTTTTCAACTCATCTCTTATTGTAACTAATTTTACACTGACGTATAGAAAATGGTTAACTGTTTGTTCAGCAGAACCACATACACAACTTTTATTGTCAGTAATTTTAAATCTGAAGTAGTAACTATTAAGTTTTCCATGTCCTGTTAACATAATAGCTAATGTATACGTATGTGGTATTTCAATTTTCAATCTTTCTTCAACAGTGAAGAGTATTCTCTAGTCAGAGCTCCTTTAGTGCTGTTTTGCCATTCTTTTTCCCATTTTGTAATACTTAATTTTTCCTTTTCTTCTATTGTTTCTTTAATTCTTATTTTCATGTCTCTTCTCATAGGTGTTGCTTTTATTATATGTCTTCCTTTTTGTATATAGCTACTAATTCTTCCTGTTTTATTAATATCGGTGTTGTCCAGTTAAAATACAAGTTGCCTCGTAAGATGTTGTTATAAAATCTTTAATAATTTTGATGTTAATTAATCTTTGCACTCTTTTACATTTATTTAGATTATTTTTTCTTTTAATATCGCTCCTTTATAAATTATTTTTAGTGCTTGATGACCTAGTCCCCATTTCAATTTAGCAGATCTTCACAAAGTATGGATCATTTTTATACATTTGGAGGTAGTATATGCTTGTTAAAGCTTAATTGGTTATCAATATATATCCCTAAATATTTTATGTTGCCTGTCTGATCTATTACTTTATTATGCAGATATACATTTATCTTAGTTTGCCGCGATTTTGACTTTCTGGATACTATCATTACTTTTGATTTTTCTTCATTAAATTGAATTTTATTGTTTGTTGTCCAATTCATTATTTTGTAATTTTCAATGTTTGCATAATTTTCTGCTTCTATTGGTGTCTTTCCTGTCGTTAATGTCATTAAATCGTCTACAAAGGCAATAACTTTTATTGGTATATTTTATATTAAGCAGGGAATCATATTGAATATTCCAAAATCCCGGCGCACTGCATTATCCTTGGGGACATCCTTGTATATATTTCTTCTAAGCTCAATATTGTTTAGTTGCATAATTGCTTATCTGTCTTCAAAGTAAGTTTTTGTAAGTTTAAATAGGTTTCTTGGACATTTAAATTCTCTAAATGCTTTTATTATACTTGGCCATCATGCAGCATCAAATGCATGTTTTACATCAAGACTAACAATTACTATATCTTTTCTTTCGTCCAAGTTCTTAATAATAAATTGTTTCACTACTTCCAATGCATCATTTGTGCTACGATTTGAAATGAAGCCAAACTGATTTTCATTTAACTTCTTTGTTGATTGTATATGTTTCATTATTCTATTTATTAATAATTTTTCTAACACTTTTCCTGCCACATTTAATAAACTAATTGGTCGATATTTGTTTACCTCTTCACTGTTTTCTTTCCCTGGTTTAATTATTAGAATTATAATGGAACTTTTCCATTCCTTTGGAAAGTAAGTACATTGTAAACATTTATTGTATATAGAGGTTAGAAATAAAGGTAATATATTATAAATGTAAAGCAGGATTATACTTGTAATTCCATCTTGACCTGGTGCTTTGTTTTTATTCATACTTTTAATTGTAATTTCTATTTCTTTATTGGTAAATTCTGAATCATCATAAGTTTCTATTGGTGATTTTATTTCTTCTCTAATAATCTTGTGGCATCCATTATCTTTTGTTATGTCATCTACTGCTACAAATGAATTCATCATATGTTTCATTGTATCTTTGATGTCGGTTTTATATTCACCATTAGGTTTACGAAGTGTTGTTAATATAATATTTTTTTTAATTTTTCATGTAGTTATCTTGTAAATTTCATTCCACGGGTTTGAACCCATCATTAAATTACAATATTCCTTCCAGGATCTTAATTTTTCGGAAATAATTTTAATTTGATATTGTTTCTTTTCTCTCAGATAAATGCCTTTTCTTTCTTGCCTCAAAAATATGTTGTTTTTTGTTCTTTGATATTTTCTTCTGTAAACATTCACTCTTGTTCTTGTAGCTGTTAAATCATTATTCCACCAAGAAACGGTTATTCCTGCATATTCTTTATCTTTTAGTTTTGCTCTTCTGAATGATTTATTACAAGCAAGTTGTAATGAATGATCGAATATGTCCAAAATTTCTTTCGCTTTAATTCTCCATGCTTGTTATTGAAGTTCTTTGTCAATTTGTTCTATAAGCATATTATTCGTAGTAAGTAATTTTCAATTGTTTAGGCAGGTTTTCTAATAAATTATTTTCAAATGATATCCAGTTATTTTCCTTTATGATGTATCTTATTCTTTCATGTTTAACTTGATCCTTTTGGATTTTAAGGTTTATGCTAAATGATATTAATTTATGATCGGAACAACTTTCTTCTAAGTCAATATCCCAATTTTGTATATACTTTATTAGTTTGTTATCTGCAGTAATTGTTAGGCCTATGAAACTTGCACCTATGTTTTCAAATGTAGGTATTTTTTTATTTTCATTTAATATGTACAACCCTTTAGATACCAAAAATTCTTCAAGCTTCTTTCCTCTTGCATTTGTTATTACCTCATACCATGTTTTGGATCTAGCATTACTGTGTACTGCTATTATTAGGCCAGATTTTTTTTAATTATTTTTTCTAATTTTTTTATATTTTCTGATGTCAATATTGATATCAAAATACATGTATATTAAATAAATTTCAGTGTTATTTAATATCATTTGAAGTACAATACAGTCTTCATCTGAAACTTCTGTTAATGATAAAGAATTAATCTTTTGGTTGTTTATAATAATAGCAGTCCTTTTTTTATTTCCTCCGTTAGGGTACACAATATAGTTTGAAGGTATTCCCACTATGTTGTTTTTAACTATATAAGGTTCTTGTATTATTGCTATATATATATATATCTCACAATCATTCTTAATTTGTAATAGATTTTGTGAGGCTGCTTTTGAATGTTGCGTGTTTAATGGAAGACAATCTATGATTGTACTTGTGCTATAAATATAATTTCTTTATTTTGTTTGATCTTTCTATGTTAAATTCATTTAACATTTTAATAATCGATGTTTTGTTTATATTTAAAAGTATTGCCTGATAACTAGGACACTTTTTATCTAAAGATGAGTGATTTTCATCTGTTTTAAATTTTTTGTAGTTTATACAATTAGCACATTTAAGATCTTTTCTTTCTACATTACAGTATTTTAAATCTTATTTTATAGCACATAATGGACAAGTAATATCACTCCTACAATCTTTTGCATTATGTTTAAATTTACAGCACTTGAAACATTTTCTTAAGGAAACAAAGTCATTTATGTAACAAATTTTCCACTCTAATTTAATTTTTTTATTATCTGATAATAATCTATGAAATGAAGATTTTAATTCAATAACTAAATTTTTACTGTTATTTTTATAATTAGTGTATATAAATTTTGATATGATGTCATCTTTAGTATTATTTAATTCTGAATTTTGGGAGATAATTGATTGTAAAGCATTCTTCATCATAATAAACTCAGGAATAGAAATATAGATAATTTAGGATTGCATTTAGTAATTCTTGCTTCAATATTATTTTCACATTGATTAATATGCTTAGATATTATATTAATTTCCCGCTCTGATTCAGTTTCAATTAAAACTACTATTGGAAACAGTTTTAAGTGTTTTAATTCCAACTTCTATTTTCACCGGGTTTATAATTGTTTGTATATCTATTTAACAATATTGGCATTATCACTACTTTTTGATGAGACTACAACTTTATATGTCCTATTTTTTGTTTTTTTAATCAGAACATCAGCATGTGTAGCTAAATTTTGGGATAAACCTGATATGTCGTTATTACTGTCATTTCTAGTATTTAATTTTAATTTTTGTAATTCTTTTTCTAAATCAACATGTTTCTTGTTTTAAATCACCATTTCATGTATAAGATTACAAAACATTTTTCTCAAGTTACTTACAGCAGCTAATACATCCTGCTCAAATATTTCTTTAAATTTCCGCTTTTCTCTGTTACATCTACAAGGGATTCCAATACATTTTCTAACATCACATTCATATCTTCCATCATTTTAACGAACTAAATAACCTTGAACACTTAATTTATTAAAACTATTACACTAAATTATTGAACTTTAAATATTTAATAAAATTTGACAACTACTACTTGCCACAGTGTGTCGGGTATGGGATTGAGGTGTGCGTTGTATTCTGAGCCGGACTCTTCAGAACACAGGATGGGTTCTAGGGTTGCCATCTGTTATGTTCTCTTATATAAATTGGTTACATTTCTATAATCTCTACTCTATGGAATCATTCGTCTTTACTTTTACCGACGGATGGCGTACAAATACATTTTACTTAATTCCTATTGGTGCAATTGTGTTCGTTAGTCTCGAACGTAATATCTACTTAAACGCTTGTGGCTACCAGCTTACAAGGTCAGTACTCCTTTTTGTATAATTTCGTCACCTAATGTCCTATTCTCTTCCGTAGCGTTTTACTACGTGTTTTATCTACTTTTCTACTACTTCGCTACGTCATCAAACGCCGTCATCATCCAACAACGCCGCTGCCATCTTAATTTTCCATCGATTCAGGCTTCGACCGAAGAAATTCAATTTCAACGAACTACAACCAGTAGGTAAAACTGTAGTCCTTTCACCTCAAGATTGCTAATTATTTACTATTCAACTATGAAGTAACTTGCCCCGCCGAAATTATTCATTTTAGTAAATTCTCATTTTACTTCCTTAAGTTCAAAGATTGCGTTCTACACCATCTATATTATACAGTCATAATTTATATTTCAAAATCTAACTATAACTATTTACCTATTTATTTCTATTCTAAATTCACATTCTTAAGCTTGAATTGTTACTAAATTTGTAAATCACATTTACCTTGAACTACTTGCTTGCCTTATCAAACATAATTTATTGTCTAAACTCCAGTATTCGAACCTGTCGATAATCATTAAGTAATTAACGTATTCATTTCTCGGACCAACCTATTGCTTATGGTCCGATTTGTTATTGTTTTTTTTCCATCTAGCTCGTATTGTTTCGGCCCTCGTTACTTGCGCAAGGAAACGACACCGAAGGATAGTTATTCAGGTAAGATTATTGATGTACTTAATCGCTTGCTCACCTCGAGTAAACCGAATCCTGAATATTTTGGAACGGTAACGTAACTGATTTTACACATTTTGCTTACAAATTCATATAAGGTAAATTGGATTCAATCATTCTTGTTATATTAACTCAATATTTAACTTAACCTTTGTATTACAACCTACCCCTACGGGTACCCCTGTTATTTGTCGAATTTATATATTTATGTTACCATTTATTTTGAAGTTCATTATAATTTAGTTAACCCCATTTTGCTTACTTATTTGTCACTCACCTATAAGCTATTAGTTCTTCGTATTTCGAACTAGAAGCTATAACTATCACGACAATTACCCAAGAAATACGTGGCGTCCATTCTCTTAACTATTCTTCACTCAATTATTGCTCACAACATCATACTTAAAATTCTAGATTTACTAGCCCACCCCCAATGTTTGCCTACTTGTACTGAGCCACCGAGCCCTTGCATTTTAAGTTTTGTTGCCATCGAAAGTTACCGTAACACATCTTCGACGGGAAACTGGGAGGTTCCCGTCGCATCCGACAGTTGAAGGAGTAGGAAGGGTGTGTTTCCCCACAGTTGTTAAACCTTGGGTTAGCGGAGGACTTACAAGAAGATCTGTGTCTTTTGCCATAGTTGGGACAACGGACGGAGCGGGTAGGGCACTCCTCAGCGGTGTGCCCCACCTACGTGCAATACTTGGGGAGAGGTTGTGGGATAAGGGAGGGTTCGCAACTGTAGTGTCGCCCGAACATGACTCCGCGTGCGAGGAGGTACTCGAGGGTAAGTTTGGAGGGGGTGATGATGCGGGCCAGGGATGTAGGTGGGTTGGTGACCTTGGAGATGATGCAAACGGCCTTGCTCACATGTGGTAAATCGATCGCACCCAGGATCTCTTCGGCTAGGATGTCCTTATCTACGTGACGAATCACGCAGGAAAAGGAGGGAGGTCTGGAGTGGGAGTTAGAGGGACGATGACCGGAGAGTTGGGACAAGATAACGGTGGGTTCGCCGAAATGGTGTCGCAGCATAAGCTGTGTACCCTCCGGTAAGGGAGAGGAGGTCTCTAGAAGACAGGTGTAGTTAACATCGCGTCGCGCTTCCGCTTATATAGTCCGTGATCTAGCGTGATTGGGAGGTCTTGGAGGTGGCGCGTTGGTGGAGTCTTGCGTCGAAATCTATTAACGATTTCTGAACTACGGAAGAAGGGGAAATAAATAATTGTTTTATGAACAGGAATATTTTAAGCGGGTAATTAAATAATTAATTTACGGATTTTTGTAAGGATTTTGTGATCTTCACAAAATCAGTATTCCAAAAAAAAAGGTTTGATTTTTGATACATCTGCAGATACATAGTTGTTTTTTGTTGTATCAATTCGTCTCATCTACGATTTTGCACAGAGCATCATCAAAAAAATTACAACAGGAGTTTGATCAAATTGCAGAATGCCAGAAGTGTCTAAGGCAAAAACATAGTCGTCAACTTGTAAATCATCTTTCACATAACGATAAACTGTTTTCTTCTTCAAATTACTTCCACTTTTGTTATTACTTTCACTCCTGTTTCTGTTGTTAATTTTGGCGAGTGGCATTTCATTTTCAGAATTCCAATCATCTTCCATAATTTTAGAATTATTTCAACGTGCTCATGCATTTGGCTGGCTGGTAAAGTATTGATATTCACTTGATTTTCATCACCGGAATCTCCTCCAGTTAGGTCCCACATACACTAACAGGTGGGAACAAGGTGATTGATTCTAACTCAACTTCTTCATCATCTATCATATCTAGTGCCTCATGTAATGAAAACCCTTTAAAATGAACAAAAAACATTGTACAATGCGTAGAGAATGCGGTCTAATACGTGAAATATTATCTAAACTTTATAAGACAAATTAAAGTAGTTTATTTTCCTAATGTCCTAAATATAGGACGTCTAAATATATATAAATCAGCGCTTCAGGCTCTAAAGGCCCATGGCTTCACCAATTCTTCACCAGTCCTCTCTATACACCAAGTCGCTCCAAGTCCTTAATCACTGCTTCTAGCCAACTTGTTTTGGGTCGTTCTCTTCTCCTTCCGATCCCTACTCCTCCCTCAAGTGTCTGTTTTGTTGTTCTTTCATTACTCATCTGAATAACATGTCCCAACCATCTCAAACGTTTCATCTTTGCAACTTTTACAATACTGGCGGCCTGACCGTATAATTCCATCACCTCATTATTCGTTCTTCTTCTTCAGGCACCTTCTTCGTTCTTCCCACCAAAGATCCTCCTTAACATCTTTCTCTCCCACACTCCTACTCTATTTTCTGTTTCTTGCCCATAGTTCGCTTCCGTATAGAACTGTGGGTTGTATTACTGATTTATACAACCTTGTTTTTACATTCCTGGATACAGCTTTGGAATTGATTATTCTTGACAGGCCCTCTTCACTTTTGTTCTCTTTTAGTATCCGCTTATCTATTTAATCTTTTTCGTCATTTTTTATTGTTAGCGTGACTCCCAGGTATTCAAAACTGTTTTTAATAGTACTCGCTATTTTCCCTTCCCTTTAACATTATTTCTTCATCTGGTATGCTCTGGCGGTTGTTTCCCATTTCCATATATTTCGTCTTTTCCGTATTTATCTTTAGCCCATACTCCCCCGCTTTTTGTTCCAACCTTCTGAAGATCGTTAGTAATACGATGGCGTCGGCGTATGCTATGCACTGGTGTCCCCAGTGGTAGTTTATTCCTTGGGTACGTACATTATTTTCTCTCAATATATTTTCTAGTACCAACTTGAAGAGCACTGTTGAGGTTGGGTCTCCTTGTCGTGATCTCCAACTTACACCAAAACTCCCTGAAAGTTGCCTGCCGATCAGTACTTTACATTTAGTATTATTTAATCATTTTTGTCAGCCTGATTATTTTTCCGGGGATTTGCAAGTTTTATAAAGTTTTTGTCTGCACACTGTACCATATGCAGTTCTAAAGTCCATAAACAACATACACGGATTTAATTTCTGCTCATAGGTATTACTCGCAATTTGCTTCATTACAAATATCTGGTCACTAACTGATCTTCCTTCTCGGAATCCACATTGGTATCCTCCTAGTACAATTTCAGCTTTCTCTGCGATTCTATTTCGAACTACGGTTGCCAATATTTTATAGGTAACATCAAGTAAGGCGATCCCGCGGTAGTTTGTTATGTATCCCTTCTTATGTATCGGGTATATCAGTTTCGTTCCAACTGGTTGGCATTTTCTCCATTTTCCAAACTTCTACAAGCATATCATACATTCTCTCTTGCAGTCTGATACCTTTCTTGATCATTTCCGCCGCTACTCCATTTTCCTCATTTGCAACTTCTCCTTACTATTTTAAGTTATCTCCATGCGCAGTTAGAATTTTCTGATTTTCATCTTTATTTAGCACCTCTTGAAAATATTTCGCCCATCTGTCCAACTTGTCCTTTTTTCCACCTATTAAGCCTCCTTTCTTATTCCTATAGTACGCTGTTCTGCTGTGGTGTCCCTTTTTTTCTCTTTTAGCTCCTTTGTAAAAATGTCTTATCTCCTTGTTATTGAAATTTTCTTCTGTTTGTAGTATTTTTGCTTCAATACTTTGTCTTTTTTTCTGCAGATTAATTTCATCTTTCTACGTTTTTCTTCATACTTAATTTGGTTTCAACTGTCTTTTTGTTCAACATTTCCATTCTTACTGATTTTCCTTTCCCTACTGCTTCCCTGGATTCCTCATCGAATCAGTCTTTACTTTTACCTTTACTACCTTGCACTGGTAGAGGATGCTTCGTTTCCTTTTCTATCGCCTCCAGTACTCGCTGCCCCTCGTCTTTTATGTTATCCATGTTTATCAAAGCTTGCAGTTCTGCCGTCATTCTCCTTTGAAATGCTAGTTCAATTTCCTCACTCTGCAATAATTTTGCGTTAAATTTTTCTTTGTTCGTCCTTTTTAATTTTAGGTATACGTTGTTTCATTTTCATTCTAACTAAGAAATGATCTGCGTCAACCCGTCTGTAAATTCTTGCGTCTTGGACACTTTTCACATGCTTGCTTTCTAAGAGGAAGTGATCATTTTGGTTGACAGTTTTTCCATCAGGCGATTTCCACGTCCCTTTATGCACTTCTTTGCGGTCGAATCTTGTGCTCACAATCTTCATGTCATACTACATTGCAAATTCAATTAACTTTTTCGCATTACCATTACTCGTTGATTGCTTGCTTTTCCCCCGTTATAGGTTTGTATAATGGTTCTATACCTACTTGTGCGTTTGCGTCCCCTAAGAAAATGTTTATGTCGTACGATGGTGTTCCTGAATTATTTTTCCTAATTCCTCGTAGAATTTATTTTTCATTCCTTCATCTTTAATTTCAGTTGGGGCATGAAAATTTATTAATGTTATTTTCCTGTACTGGCCTCTTAAACGTAAACTGCACACTCTGTCTGAAATTGGATTAAATTTAACCATTCTGAGTTTTATTTTCCTATTAACTAAAAATCACACTCCAAGCGTTCTGTTCTCTGCTCCGCTGTTGAATAAAACACTTTCATTTAAGTCAGTTATTGATTTCCCTTTTCATTCGGTTTCTTGCAGGGCTGTTATGTTCAGTTTGTTTTTCTTAGCTACCTCCACTAGTATTCTTAAAGCTCCCTCCTCGTAAGTACCTCTCACGGTCCAAGTTGCAATATATATTAATCCATTTTCCTTTCCTTTGTGACTTTTGCCTCGTCGCCTTCCTTTACCCATTACCTTCTTTGTCAACATGTTTCCGCCCGGCTTCACTTCGTTTGCTACTTGGTTCCTAAGTTTTTTGATATACCTTGTTTGTAAGGAACCCAGCCTCTCCTTTACTCTTTCTATTGCTTAATTCTACAAACTTCTTATCTTGTTTCACCTTAACACTGTAGCTATTTTTAACTTCTACATCGATACTAAGTCTTTTATTAGCTGTTGGATTCCTTCTTTAAATTGGTCCTCCCTGATGTCCGCCCCTTTTATTACTGTATTGTTTCTTCGTTTTTCTCTCTCCTGCTTCTCTAGTTTGCTTGCGAGATTATTAATCCTCTTTTCCAACACTTCTGTTTCCCCTTGCCATTATTTCACTTTCTTTTCCCATTCTAATTTTGTCTTGCGAAACTCGTTTATTTTCGTAATTTCAACCTTAGCTCCAAATGATTTTTGTAAATTCGTCTTTTATATATTTTTTTATTTCCTCTAGCTTCTTCATAACTTCCTCCATCTCCGCCTCTCTCAGCTGACTTTCCAATTCAGCCGGACTTTCCTGTTCTTTTTTCCGTTTCAAAAATTCGTCCACGTTTGGGACACTGTTTGTCCTTACTCTTCCTACTCCTCTTGCTTTTACACCCATAAATTCGTTATTGTTCATTTCAAATTTCGCGCACTTTTCTATAGGGTGCGTTCGCGCGTGACCCGAAACACAACCTGCGTCAGCTATTTTCGTCGCTAATTCTTGCACAATTTTAACTGCAAATTACTTTTAATGAGTTGAAACTATTACTTACTCGCTTACTATAGACTTTACCACTCCTTTTAAAACACGATTTGTAATAATTTAAACTTCCGAATTTTCAACATATCACTTTTATAGGCACGTACAGACCCGTATTCATACCGAGCTGGTAGCGTAGTGGTGACCCGCATTCGGGAGGTAATGGGTTCGATTCCTGTTACCGTCTAACTTATATGAGGTTTTTTCAGGGGTTTTCCTCATACACATGTAGCGGCATGGTCACTGCGTATGTGCACACCATGTGCGGCTGCTTAGGCGAATGCTGGGGTAGTATTTTCCCCCTCAGAACCCTAACTCCGTTCCTTCCGATTCTATCCTGACCACACCCATCCTTAATCCCAGCGTGCATATATACGTAATGTATGTATGTATGCTAGGAATCTATTATTGTGGCTGAAGGAGCTCGGAAAGCTTGAGCAGCCCGCCCTGCTCCTTGGGGAGGCAATGAAATACGTGGCCTTTTCCTTTTTTTTCCCGTATTCACGGTTATCAGTAGCGTACACTACTTCTAAATATAATATGCCAATAAAAAAATAAAAACAAGAAATAGAATAAGGGTCAGTATGCTAGCAATGGCTCACTTTCTTTTCTATGGCTTATAAACTTGTCAAACAATGTCATATATGAGTAAGAGTTTGCATATGCATAATATGAACATCCCAGATCGATATTTCATCATCAATTTTAACGTCGTACTAATGCAGACACAAAAAAAAATTACAATTTAATCCACTGTGTACAAGGCGGTGTACACAGTGGCTCAATTAGTATACAGCGGATCATTTTCGAAAAAAGATGAAAGATTTAAGGAAACGGACATTAAACTTTTTGAAATACTTTTTAATAATACAAAATATAGAAACAAACATATTCAAGAACTTGTATACTTTATATAATCCTACTTGGACCAGCGGCGTCTGTAAAGAGGGTACAGCTACAAACAGACCACCAAAGCCGTTCGTGCCACCAACGTTGTTCAGAGATTTATCTTTATAGGCTGGTCCAACTAGGATTATATAACGTATACCTATAATTAAGTTTTAACGAATATTTAGGTGAGCGAATTCGTAAAGAAAAATATAATTTGACTTTTATCTTGTAGTAGTGCCACTTATATTAGGGGCTAATAATATCATTTTGATGTCATTTTGTTGTAGAAGTGAAATGTCAGCAATGTTTGGCATATTCATCATCTTCATTTTTATCCTTTACAATTTCGCCCACATAATAATTTTTTTGCTTTTCTACTGGAAACCGTTCTAATTGATTTTCTAGACTTTCTTCGGTAATAACTGGAACGTCAGATTCAGCTTCCTTGTTTTCTGCCCAGTCAACGTCATCTTCTGAGTTGACAAAACAATATCCAGCGAATCTTCAGAATCACTGTCTACAACTCTTTGTTGGATTTTCCATGCTTCATATTCTTTAATTCTTGCCTTCTTTTAAAAGCAGCTTTTTCCATTTCAATTTTTTGCTTCTCTGGTGTGTCCGTAGCAATCATACTGCAGCCACCTTTCTTATGTTTTCTTTTTTCGCGGTCCAGCCCTAATAGGATTTCAAAATTCAAATGGGGAAATAATAGTGACCGAATTTGCCCCCATGGATGCATTTTTTTCTGAATTTTGCGAGTTCTGATCGTATCTTGATTTAATTCTGGTGTTCGTTCTCGTGGTCCAGGTTGTACATTAATTCGTTGTAATTCTGATGTTTTTCGCATGATGGTCCGGGTTGAGGGTCGGTGATCTGATTACCATCTATTGTAGCGTGCTCTGCGTTCAAAGAATTGGAACTTTCTTGTAAAACTCCACATCTATCTGTACAATCATTACAAGGCCTATCTGTGACGGAACTAGGAAGGAAGTCTGCTTCACTAAAAATATTTTTGTCATATGGAAAGATCCCTGTTTTTTAAACGTGTGAGTAATATTCACTGGAGTCATGGATTTTAAAAAAGCAGATTCAACAATTTCACCAATATAGTAGATAATAACTGGCCTACCAGGATTTTGGAGCAACCACGAATTTATGGACGCATAGTAATAACTTTTGAAGGACCCGAAAACACCTACATCCAATGACTGTAGTTTATTGGATGTATACGGATGTAGAGTCAAAATGTGAACTCTCGCAGTTTTTGCCAAGTCCAGAGCTTCTAACGATAAATGAGATTCGTGATTATCGAAAATCAGAATGCTTGAATTTTCAGTGGAGCTGTTAGAATGTTTCACGAAGTGTTTCATCACTTCTGAGAACAACTCGGAGTTCACCCAACCTGTAGGTGTGGCTAAAGAAAGCGTATCTACCAGTGCTCCTTTGATCATATGATTTTTGAAATTTTTGTTCTTGGAAAACCCATAATGGGAGGTAGTGCTTCACCAGTAGCACTTATAACGCAACAGGTTGTAACGAGTGTGCCCTTTTGTCCACTTGTTACTTTGCCTAAACTTTTAAAACCTTTTAGTGCAATGACTTTCTGTGGTCTTTGCACCGTCGTAGTCGAAGTCTCGTCAAGATTAAAAATTCCGAAAAGATGGGATCCTGGCCATAACTTTTTCTAAATTAATGAAAAATGTTTCTACATTATTTTTGTTAAAAGCAGTCGCTGTAGCCAAACTGCATGGCTCTGGTTTACAAAGGCTTAGCGGGGAATTTCTCTTTCTAAATGACTTTGGCCAGTCAATGCCCGCCGTTCTGTTTTCTTCCCATGAATTGGGCATTTTAATCTTATTTATTTTGGCCATTTTTTACGCTACTTTTCGGCATTCTTTGGTAGTTAATCCATAAAATATAAGGGCACAGCTTTCCAAATATGTTTTCAGAATAACTTCCTGATCTCTTGTAAAAACTTTATTGACAGAATAATTTGGCAACTGGCAATTTTCAAAAGATTCTACCTTTCACATTTTGACACAATACCGACATAAGGTACGGAAAGTAATAGCTTTAGCAGTTGCAGCCTTCCAGATACTAGTGCCATTATTTATTAACTGCAAAGCTTCCCTCATCTGAATTTCGGAGTGATTTCCAATTCTTCTATTTAATTGTATATTGCGAAGCATTCTGAAAATAAAAATGAGCATGTGCTTTACAGAAAATAATTTATTTTTATTGTGTTTAATTGTTATACAAAATAATTTCCACACAGTGGATCATGAGTCACTGTATACCCAAGTTTAGTGATCCACTGGGCACCTAATCGCCATTTTGTAAAAAAAAATAAATTCCTAAACTATGCAATGTGCTACATTATTGCTGACTCATCTAAAAGATAACCTAGTCAGGAAGACCTAACACAAATAAACATTATTTACTATTGATCACACTTTGAGAAGTAGAAAGCCATGTGTACTTACCTCGAAAAAAAAACTAGACATAAAACTACAAAATTCGTCACTGTTCGGCTATACTCCATCACGTTCAAATTTCAACTGAAGCAATTGTTACTGAGCGAAGTAGCCTTCTCTAGACAAGACCGGTACAACAGCGGCCCCTGCCACATACTTTAAGTTGGTTATGACTCACTGTGTATACCTGAGCCACTGTTGCCACACTGACCCTACACGAACATGTTCTAGTGTTACATTTATAAACAAGCAAGTCACATATATATGTATATTTATTTTAATAGAAATTTTAGCTTACCTTGCAAAGAGCACGCCATCTCAAAAAATCTATATTGTACGTTAACACTTTTTTATAAAATTGTTCCACAAGAAGTGCGTATAATATGTAAAATTCAACAATAATCTCTTTGCTAATGATATTTCACAAGCTGCTTCCTCAAGTGACCATAACGACAACAAGTTTCGACAAGTTTGAGCCACACTATATTAGGCATCAATGGGTTAAAAAATATTTCTAATTACGTATTACATATATGACATAACCATGAATATTACAAAACACTTACAATTGCATCAATATCAAAACCTAATTTCTAATGTAATTAGTTTAGGATTTACACATAAATAACACTAAATACCGCTGGTTAATACAGAGAAAGCGGTTTTTGTGGAAATGTGAAATTCCAAATGGAAATGAAAGACACAAAACAAGTACCTGTACAACAAAAGCAAAAAAAATAAGCAAATACTAAAGTATTAAAACTTTATTATAAATTGTAGAGTATTTTGTATCATAAAACATTTATAAAATTAAAATATAAAACAAACCTGTAAAAATAAACTCTTCAGTAACTAACATTAACAAAAAAAAATGTACTCGTGGAACTATGTGATGTGCAGCATAAAATGTTTTTAATTGTATAATTTGACTAATTTTTTGTTTATAGATTAGATTTTAGAAATGGTTTTAAATATTTATGGAATGATTGATTGACAGGTTCAGTATTTAAAGGACTTTTTGAAGCTTCTGCAAATAATCTTTCATACACATTTCCATCATAGGCTCCTAAAGCAGATGATAACACTTCATCTCTTATATCGAAACTGTCAACAATTGACACTGCATTTGGTCTAATTAAAGCAAGAAGTTCTTCTAACCAACTCTGTAGGTCTTCTATGTCACGACCATTTAGATTCGAAAACTAAAAAGAAAGAATGTAGGATTATATTTTAGTTACTGCTTTTAACATATTGAATGCTTTTAAATCGTGTATGTCCATAATATATACATTAATACATAAAACTCACATATATTTTCATCAATCATTAGGCCAAGTTCAGCCAACCGCACTGAGGAATACTTGGAAGGATGAATAGTAGGATATTAAATTACCAAGAGATGACAATGAACCGCTACCTTAAATTTTTTTATATCTAAGTGTGAGAGGAAAACAGGAACTAGGGGGATCACTTCACAGTTTAGAAGCTGTGTAAAAGAATGTGGATTGCACCCGTTTGGTACAAGTAGAGATTTGTACTGTATGTGAATGAATGAACAGGTGGCCCCTGTGCGTGAAATGATTTTATCAGGTCGACATGTAACATACAGTGACATACAGGCATCCTCAGGCATTGCGGCGAAACAAATACATACCATTTTGAAACAACATTTAATTGTCAGGAAGCTCGGTAGTTGTTGGATTCCTCACAATCTGACAGCAGCTCAAAAAAAAGTACGTGACAAGTGGTGCAAGGAAATGCTTAAAAAATTTGACCATGGTCGTTCAAATTCTATATATTACATTGTAACAGGTGACGAAACATGGATATATTCATGTGAGCCTGAAACTAGACAACGATCATCTGTATGGGTGTTCCAAAATGAACCTAAACCAACAAAAGTGGTGCGCTCGCGAATCGTTTCAAAAACAATGATTGCTTGTTTTTTCGGAAAAACCGGTCATGTTGCAACTGTTGCATTGGATGATCGACGAACAGTTACTGCTGATTGGTATACTTCAATTTGCCTCCCGCAAGTGGTCGGTGAAATTAGAAAAAACGATATAAATAAGCGAATCATTCTGCATCATGACAATGCAAGTGTGCAGACAGCACGACAAAATACATAATTTTCGACTAGTCAAAATATCAAATGAATGACTCATTGACCATATTAGCCTGATCTGTCTCCCAGTGACTTTTTTTGGTCAAAAACAAACATAAAATGCGTGGTAATCGATTTCCATCACCTGAAGAGCCCGTTGAAGTTTTTAAAGTACTTGTTTTGGAGCTACCTCGCTCAGAATGGAAAAAGGTTTTGAAGATTAGTTTTACGGATTCCAAAAGTTTTGAGGGAGAATATTTTGAAAAACAATAAAATTTTTACGTAATGTAATGTGTGCATTTTTTCACGAATTTTAGCAGTGACCCTTGTATTGGTAGCTCTATGAGTTTGTTAGTTTGAAAGAAAGAGAGGAGTTTCTGCTTAATGGCTATTTCCGTAATTTTAGACAAAATGGAAGTGATGACAATGGAGCACTAGTTGGAAGGGAGCGGTCTTATTGTCTTTTTTGGGAATAGGTTAAACATTTGCTAACTTCCATGATGAACGAAATTCTCCAGAAGATATAGAGATAGAGAACTGGTACTAGTCTAGGGGAACATTTCTCTAAGGCAATAGTTGGGATACCGTTTAGGCCAGTTGCCTTATTCAAACCTACTCAGGATCGATTCTACAAGCTTATACCGAAAATGAATTGGTTTCATAGCGTATCAGAAGAGCTGTCTACGGAATATGCAACTACAGATCCGTCAAACTACGTCATTAGGAGAAATGAAGATATAACAACGTTTTTGCTGATGGCTTTGGGTAAAGACCAAAATTTGCGACTGACCAAAGGAGATGTAACAAGTTCATTGCATTTTCGTTGTTCAAACAAATTTTTAGTTTTAGTGTTAACACTATTACAGGTATTTCTAACACCAACGCAGTCTGCTTGACTCTCGACTGTTTTATTATTAGATTTCCATTTAGTATAAGATTTTTTTTTCAAATATATTGCATTAGCAGAAGCCTTGTTGAATAAGGTTGGAAACGGGAATGACCTATACGATTTTGTTTTTAGGGAATATATAATTAACTCACAAGGATGACTTCAGATACTGAAAAAGCAAGATTTCAAAGATGGGGACCACTTAAAACAATATTCATGCCATGGAAAGGTTACAAAGAAATTCCATTAATCACTCCATTTAGTTGACTTAAGACACCACAAGGTTCTTCATTCATTGTTGCAAACAGAGAAATTAGGAACAGTAGAAGTTATGCCTATTAGACAATGGCCAAATAGATCTAGTGAGGAAAGAACTAGAGTTTTATAACCAAGTGGGATTGATGTAAGAAAGATATCTAGAAGATGTGGAGTATGGTTAGGGTTAGGATTTTTGTGAGTTAAGAAATCATTTGTGTCAGATCACATGAAATAGCAAATATTTCTGCACTATGACCAGCAGTATTAAGGTGCTCTGGGGTAACTGGGACCAGGGGTATTTGGGGCATGGGTAGATCATATGCTTATTTATGGGAAGTTTAATCAGGTTGGCACACCTACTTATTCTTCTCTTCTTCCTTGAACAACAGGCCTAACCTCATTTAGAGCCATGTTGTGAGTTTGGGCTGCTGTGGAATTTTAGTGTGGAAATTTTTCAATACAACGACCTGTCTCAGTGAGATTTTCTGGTTTTCATAGTTATGTGGTGAGTATTTTCAAACTATTAACTACTTTAGGATAAACATGAAGACTGATTTTATTCACATTTCTACATATGGTTGTAATAACTCTTGAACTCACTGTACTTTTTGTAACGGGGTGTTCCAGTTACCCCAAGAGTTTTCAATAAATGGGGTAACTAGGGCATGGGATTGGGGTAACTGGGTCATGATGGACCCAGTTACCCCAACAGTTAATTTGAATGATTATATCACTCCTAATGTTAAAACTCCATATGTTCCTACGATATTAATAAACGGAAATTCAATAGAAAATCATGCACCCTATATCTGATTAATAAACGGAAATCACGCTTATTGATTTTGTACTAGCATCTAGCAACCAATAGAATTTGTTACTATACAATGTTACTAAGGATACTGATATGTTTGTTATTTTATTTTATTCGTGGTATAATCTACAGAATACAACTCTTAAAGTCATGATTATAGAAAATCGCGTTGGAAGTCACGAAACATGTTATCAAATGTTAATTCCACCAGCCCGAAGGGAAATCACGACTTCACTCGTTGTATTATTACTGAAAATTAAACGAAAATACTTATTATGTAACTTAACCTAGCTCATCAATACCGTAGCTTAAAAAATTACAACATATTTTTTTTGCTCTGTTGCAGATCATGGTACGAAACTATATAAGGAAAACTCAGAAGGGCGCTGGACCTGCCTACTCGCCTGAAGACCTTGAAAAAGCTGTAAATGATGGGAACAAAATTACTCGTGGAGCAACAATGTTTTACAGCATTCCTAGCAGTACTGTACAACATTAGGTTCTTGGAACTCGGGGGAAAGGATACATATCTCAAGGCCCAAGTAGTGGTGGTGGGGGTGTGACTTTTATCTCTCTGCTGCTGATGAAGAGGAACTTACCAATGCAATAAAAGTTATCGAAAAAAATGGGTTTGGCCTAACTGGCGAAGAGGTATTAGACATTGTGGAGTGTTATACTGTTCTAAACAAACTCAAAACCAGATTCAAAAATCAGTGGCCTGACCCAGACTGGTTTGTTTCGTTTCGAAAAAGGTATCGCTTATCCATTAAGTTGCCTCAAAGCATTGAGCATTCACGCTGTGACCAAAATAATCCTTGGGTCATTCATGACTTCGAAAAAATAACGGATCTTGTTGAGAAACTTGGTTTGAAAAGGAAGCCAGGCCAAATATTCAACTGCGACGAGACTTCCTTCTGTCACGATCCCTCCAAAACCAGAGTTGTGGGCGCTGTTAATCAGAAGAATCAGCGCAAAACAAGCATCTCTGGAAGAGAAAACATAACAACATTGCTTTATGTTTCTGCTGATGGTAAGATGCTTCCTCTGTTATGTGGACTTAAAGGAAAATCTGTAATGGAAAATTAGGTTGACAATGACATGCCCACACAAACAGCTGTATCAGCAAGCGAAAGAGGGTGGATAGAGACTAAACTTTTTCATAATTGGTTCAGGGATGTATTTTTAACTAACATTGGCACAAAGAGACCAGTACTCTTATTATACGATGGAAATTCCACTCATATTTCCACAAAACTTATACAGTTAGCTCCACAAACCATAGTAAAAGTGCCACGCCACACAACACATCTTTTGCAGCCATTAGATGTGGCAGTATTTAAGGGCCTAAAACAAAAATGGGACAAAGAGCTGTGTAAGTGGCAAAGGCAGAATCCACGTAAGAGGATCCCTAAAAAAGACTTTATATCTCTTTTAACAAAAGTTGCTCAAGAGGTGTCTTCTATGAGCATCATTAATGAATTTAGGACCACAGGCATATATGATCCTGAACCATAAATTCAAGGACCCAACAAAAAGCTATTTCTGGGCCTGTCTTTAGTCTAATAGATCTTTAAAAATATAAGAAAGAACTTGCCCTAAAGTCTGTAACATTAACAGAAGAGCCCAAGCAAACACTGATAGTCGAGCTGCCGTCTACAGCTAATCCTGCGGTGCCACTGACAGAGGAACCCGACCTGTCCATGACGGTTGAACATGAGCAGCCATTAATAGCAAACACTGAGTAGCTGATGGAAGTCGATCCTGTGAAACAACTCCCAACACCTGAGATTCAACAGCCATCAACATCCAAGCGAAAGACTTTTGAAGAACTTTTACTGGACCTTTGTAAAAATAATAATACCACCTGTCAACACCTGTGAAATAATAACGACAGAAAAATATCTGCAAATGAAATTAAATGAAGAAGAGGAGAAACAACTAGCTTTGCTTGAAAAAGAAGAGAAATGGAAAAAAAGAGAGCAAATTGCAAGATAAAAGAAAAAAAAGTTAAAGCAAATCCTAAAACCGCAAGAGTTGTTGATGAATCTTCTTCAGATGAGAATAGTGACATATTTTCAGTGCAGGACAGTGACGAAGACTACCACGAAAGCTTTTCCGAGTATGAGGATGAAGATGAACTTACTCTAAAACCTGGTGACTTTTGTATTGTTAAACTGTTTGGAAAAATAATATGTTGTTTTAGATTGTTTGTAGACAAGGTTATGGATAAAGAGAAGGAGGCTACATAGTTTCTTTTTTCAAAAGACATTATCAAACTATGAAGTTCAAAGAGACAGAGGAAGAGTTCTATATCCGGAAAAGTGACATTGTACGAAACCTGCCCCAGCCAATAACTGCAAGTTCTGCTCGTTATAATAACATGGTTGGGTTTACAGAAGACTTGAGTGACCTTACTAACCTACATTTGAGTTATTGTTAGAGAAAGTTATTAACACATGGTACTGGTAAGTTAGCTGACTTAAATTTCATATTTCATAATATTAAACAATATTAAAATATAAGTTCACTTTCTTTTGCTAATTGCACGTTTTTATTGCCTATTTTCTGTAAAATCAGTAACCCTCCTAATACAACGGTCTTAACATGCAAATTTATCAAACAGTTGGATAAACCAATATTTTTTCCTGATAAATTGAATGTGCTAAAATAGATCCAGTTACCCCAGACAGTTGTGGCAGTGCTCTAATGGGATTTGCCATGGGGTGATCCAGTTATCCCGAAGTCGTGGGGCAACTGGGGTCAACTGAGACGTAAAAATAATATTAATAAAAAAAAATTAAAACTGGTAAAAATTGCATTCAAGCCACCTGATGTACTAGTCCGATTGTTGATTAAATCATTGTGTATTTTTTCTCGGCCATCCACTGGTGTTATCTTTCCAAAAAAACTATTTAAAAATGATATTGTACTGTCCCGTTGTAAAACTATGCCCCAGTTACCCCCAAGCACCTTAGTAGTAGGTGAAAATTGTAACCAATTAGAATTAGAATATTAGCGATTCTTGTGGGTTCAGAAATCATTTGTGTTGTTAGATCACATGAAATAGGAAACGTATTTGCACTATGACTAGAAGAATTACTTGTAGACGAAAATTCTAGCCAATTAGAATTATGAACATTGAGATCTCCCAGAATTCTGATACCGCAAGATGGAAACTGAGACAAAAGATAGTGAATTTTCAAAGTAAAGTAAACTAAGGTAATCGAAGAAGTCTTGAAAGTTACTATCATAGGAGACCTATAAATGTAACAGTAGAATTTAACAAATTTAGGACTAGAATGTTTATACCAAATTACGTCGAATATTTTATTCTCTAAAGAAGAAATCCTCTTGCTAGCGATGTTGTCTTTGAGACAGGCGCACACTCCCCCTTTGTTACGAAAGTTAGAGTGAAGATTCTATTGGAGAAATTGCAAGTCAGGTTCAGAGGAGACTTGTGTATCAGATAGAAACAAAATGTCAGTTTCGTAATTTTTCAAATACATCTGTGAACCGCACTAAGATTAGACCTGATACCGTAGATTTTGCAATAATGGATCATAAAGTGAGTACATCCGATGATCAAGATCGCTTGAGCTCTGCCCTGACATCCGAACGGGGCAGGTATGTATTACCCTAAAAACTAGAATTAATAATTTTGGGCTTTCAGGACGACAGGAAGACAGTGTGAGTGAGAGGAAGAATAGAATGAGAATACATAAGGAAAAAGGTGACCGGCAGCCCTTACCAAGCTCAGAAAATCGGAGACCTAATATTAAGGTGGTAGTATCTACCCGACTGGGATCATAACACCAAATAAAACCTATATTATAATTTGCAATACTCCAAAAGTGTAACCAGAGCTTCGCTTGAAATAAATTACTACTTGTTATTGAGTTTGTGTATCAAAAAAAGTAGTATTAAAGTATTATATGTTATACCAAGATTTTTATAAAATCGTTCAAGAGACTGTGGAAGAGATAGAAAAGAAAAAAAGTAAAACCACTTTCGTAAGAGTGACAACTTACAAAATCCAAGGGATGCTTTATAAAATGTGATACTTCACACTGCTAATTAAGACGAATAGAGAAATTTCTTTCCTTCTTCTTTCCCAGACCCACCAGAAATATGTGGTCAAACCATTAATACAGGTCTAATCAAAGTAGGCACATACTTTCTTCCTTAAGAGAAACCTACGATGAAGCTAGACTAAAGATAAATCAAAGACGTTACATATGAAAATGTAAACTTTTACCATTATCACTCATAATAAAATTGTTAAAGATGTTTAAACAATTTTGTCAAAGTTGAAAAATTAAAACATCTTTAACAATTTTTAACAAATATTACTACTGACGAAGATAACTGTAAGTGTTATCGAAACGTTTAGATTGTATAATTTAAAATACACCATTAAAAAACCCCGAAAAAGATAAGTATTTTATTAATGACATTACACGTTTCTTCAAAATCCAACGCCTGAAAAACAATCAGCAAGAAGCAACACAAGTACTCAATCAAGGTATTCCCAAATGCCTTTTAACTGCTGCATCATGGATAATGTGCTTCTTGCATCACAATGACAGCATATCCTTCTGATCCCTTGCTGCAGCACCAAAAAATCTATTCCAAAATTTTTACTGTGCCTTACACAATAAAAGAAACATAACGAACCCTCTTGGTATCAACTATTAAGAAGTTGAAGTTAAGTGGAGCAGTCACTGGTTGTTTCGAGTTACTTATTATATAGAAACTGGTCGAGCAATACTAAAATAAATTGTTGAATTTAGTAGAATTTATATTCATTTTTAAACTATAACTAACATGGAGTTCTATCAGGTAGGTTTAAAAAATGTAGGCACATTAAATTGTCTATAGCATGTTGATTGTGCACATATAGTTACATACAGATGTACTTTAACTGTGATTTGAAACAAACAGCAAAACTGTAAAAAATGTATTAGAAAGAATTTTATTCCAAAATCTTTCTAACAGATTTCCAAAGGTTAGGTTCGTGCAGGAAACAAACCTATTAAAGGACCGGCCAATTCCACTATTAGAGAAAGCATTGTAGGGCCTCCGTGGTAACAAGAAGCTCCCTTGTATTTAAACAACCTACATAAACATGTAGATGTTAAAAATGTGTGACTACGCTGAAATTAAATGAATTTCATTTTATATAATTGACAAGTCGTTACTGATAATAGTCAATGATCCAGAACGGATCTAGTTATTACTTGGCATGGTGTTAATTCGTTTTGAGGGCCCCTCACGTTTTTTGATGGCAAGATTTTATTGGGTATTGGATTAAAAAAGGTCCAGAAATCTGTACAAAAATCCACAAATTAATTATTTTATTTTGTCCATTTATGTTACAGAAAAATGCTCCGATGTAGTTCAATAATTACTTTTTACAGCTACAATTTAAAATTATTTCACTCGAGTTTGTAGTTTTCGGAAATTTCACTGCTCAAATTAAGTGATAAAAACAAACTTTTGTAATAATCGTTAAATTTTTCACTTATATGATAATAGCACAACAAAAAAGAATTATTTTTGAAAGTACAAATTTTTCTATTTTAAATTCAATGCGTTAATATTGATGGGTGTCAGTTTCCTGAAGCAATGAGTACAGTGGAGGCCACTGAAATCTGAGGTGTTGACGTCATAACACACTACCGAAATTGAGAAAGTAAACAAATGTTGTCTTAAAGTCAAGTCAAAAATATGCCTATATGATGAGGTTCGTTTGCTTTATGAATTAAAAAAGGTTAATAAGGCACCGTAGAATAAGAAAATACTATAATACATACAATTTTCAATATGGCCAACCACTTTCATGAATTAAATTAACGAGAATTGCAGTACGAAGCAATTATGTTCACAATGAAAAGATGTGAAATGTACATAGGAATAAACTAGTTAAAATCTGACAATGTAGATGTTCCTTTCAAGTGAAAATAATACTTCTAATTCTATTAGATTCATTACATTTAAACATGCAACAAATTTTCCAGGGTATAACGAATCTAGTTCAGTATATTTCATTAGTAAATTACTTGAATTCTTAACATATGATATTAATTATTGCAAAATCCCACGCGAAGCTTACAAAAAAAATGTCCTGTGCTGGACAGAGTTGAGATTGAACATTTCTGTCGCCCTCGCAAGTGACCTAAGCATTTTACGTGCGTGTAAAGTGATGGAAATGGAAACAAACTATGAAGGTTCAAACATATCGTGCAGTTATGATATAGTAACGTATTGTTCCTTACATGTCAGGGCACTAGACAAATAACTGTCCGGTAGTAGGACGATACCGTTAGTAGGGAATGCTACATCGTCCGGGGCACGATTTGGCCAGTAACCGGTCTGCTCGCTATGGTATTACTCAAGAGAACAATACAATTGCCTCGGATCGACCTGGCTACAAGGGCGGTCAAGGTCGAAACAGACAGGCCCCGTTGCTGACGACTGTGCAAGGAATGAATGGCGAGTCGGTACGTGGAATGTTAGAGGTATGCATGGTAAAGAATTTGAAATTGCGAATGTAATGTACGAAAGGCACCTTGATATTCTGTGTGTATCGGAGACAAAGCGCAAAGGAAAGGATGCTGTGGAGATGGAGGATGGCAGCCTAGCACTATGGTCAGGAGTTGAGACTGAAGTGCATGCGCAAAAGGAGTTGGGTGATCGTAAGTGAAAGAGCGAAAAGATGTGTTAAACAGTACGAATTGGTATATCCCTGGGTAATGTGGGTTAGCATGAAAGTGGAGTTTCGAAGAATTTTTCTTATTACATGCTATGCACCGGTGAATAGAGAGAGAGATGTGAGAACTTCTGGAATGAATTAGAAAACGTGTTGAACATATGTAAGCCGAAAGAAAGAGTGATGATCGTGGGGGATATGAACGAATGGGTGGATGTACACAGAGAACATACTGAACGAGTTCTAAGAAAGTTCGGAGACCAAAGAGTCAATGAGAATGATAAACGCCTGGTGAACATCTGTGTGGAGAGATGCCTGTTTGTATCTAATATGTGTTTAAACATAAAAATGTGTATATGTATACATGACAAAGAGGTGAATCTAAAAGTATGATAGACTTGAGAGTGTATGATGAACGACTTAGAAACCTGGTGACACAAAATAATGAGCGGATCGGAGTGTGGATCGGGCCACTTTTTGGTTGTGTCGAGAGTGTACTTAGGGCAAAAGTAGGTCTGGAGAAGAAACGCAAACGTAGTGCAAACGTCCAGAATTAAGGTAGACAAACTAGTGGATAATGGTGCGAGAATAAAATACGCATATGCTGAGTTGAATGTGAATGAAACAGTGTGGAATGAACAAATAAAGGACACTGACGTTGAAAGTGCATGGATAAGCTTGAAAAACTGTGTTGTCAATTGTGCCGTGCGGATATGCGGAAGAGCGACTGTAGGTAGACAGAAAAAATGTGCTTGGTGGAATGAATCGGTAAAAAAGGCAGTATGAGAAAAAGCGATTGTATGAGGTGTACAGATTAAGAAACAAAGAAGCGAATGATGCAGTGAGAATGATTTTGAGGGAAACAAAAAACTCTCATGGAAATGGGTCAAAAATACAAAACGTGGCCCAAAACAGAACGCTGCAGGAGGGATGAATGTGAGCAACGAAATAGTATGGGACGATTGTGAAGTGAGAAAATTCTGGCAAGAATATTTCGTACAGTAATGAGGAAAATAAGAATTAAGGGTTAAATAAGGAGAATGTAGAAGGAATGGTGAATGAAACTGAGAAAAATATTGGTATAAATGAGGTAGAGAAAACGATAGGAAGCTTATACCAAGATTGTGTGAATTATTCAATGTAGAATGTGTAGAAAAGTGCCGAAGGATTGGAAGAGTGCGATCATTGTACCACTGTATAAGGGTAAGGGGAACGAGAGTGATTGCAAGAACTACAGATGAATGTTTGCTTAGCGTGCCTGGAAGTGCATTTGGAAGAATACTGATTGATAGTGTACGAGAAACTACACAATCTAAGATTTGGGATGTGCAGGGTGGCTTTATACCAGGGAGAGGATGTGTCGATTAGAAGGTCTAATAAACGGAATAAGGGCAGTATACAACGGTAGCCGAGCATGTGTTAGGGTGAGAGGAGGTGTGACTGAATACTTTAATATTGAGCAAGGAGTGCGACAAGGATGTGTGATGTCACCATGGTTGTTGAATGTATACATGGATAAATGTGTTAGACAAGCATGTACCGATACAAATGGTGTAATGGTTGGTAATGTAAATGTACGACTTCTGGTGTATGCAGATGACACAGTTTTATTAAGTGCCAGTGCGGATGAGTTACAAACTGCTCTGAGGAAGTTTGATACAGTCTGTGAGAGCATGGACCTAAAGGTAAACGTGAACAAAACTAAGATTGTGGTGTTCAATCGGGAAGGTGGAAAGGAGAGTACATTATTTACTCTGCATGATGAAATCGTGGAGCAAGTAGACGAGCAGGTATATCTGTAGAATGTTTACTGCTACAATGGAGGGCGAGATTGGACGAAGGGTCACTACTGGAAGGAAAGTGATTGGAAGTATGTGGATGACTATGAGAAACGAAAGCATGCGCCTAGCTGCGAAATGAGCAATCTATAATGGCGTGTTTGTCCCGTCAGTACTGCAAGGAACTGAGACATGGGTATGCCTAAAAAAGGACAACAGAAAAATAAATGCCGTGGCTATCAGATTCCTGAGAAGCGCATGTGGTAAAATGAGAAGGGACAAGATAAAGAATGAGTGCATAATGACGGAATGTGGCGAGGAAAATATACGATGATGGATAGATGTAAACTTGGTTGAATGTAGTAGAATGTATGATAAAGGAAAGAAAGATAAGGAGTTTTAAAAATAAAGGGCATGTCAGAGACAATGTATGAATCTTGCAGAAGCTAGGGATGTATGCGGAGATAGGAAAGCATGGAGAAAGATTGTGAATGAAAAATAAATAAGAGGCAGGGGTTGTTTTGCCTACCCCGCAAGGGAATGGCGTGAAGGTTAAGTTAAGTTTTGTCTTACGGTTTAATCATTTGGTTAAGGAAAGTCAATGGGTATTCGATATAATACCAATTTAGTGAAAAATTAATGATTTTTTAGTTTAAATAAAAATATTTTAAAACAGTACATTTTGGTATAGTAATTCTGGAAGATTTATTATGGTAATTTCATTAAAATTTAAGCCTTTAATATTTCTACGTGTTCATTAAGTTAACATCTTATAGTGTCTGAAACTTCACGAATCATTCAATAATTTAAATTGTGTTACTGATTGCGGACTTGATAGTTTCTTCTTTGAATTTGAATTGACAGTCAATTGTTTTATCAAGTAAGCAGCTTATATTTTAGTTCATATTTGTAAATACCACATTTGACTAATTGGCAGGAAATTTAGAATTGATGGCTCATATTTAGCTTTATACTTGATTGGACTTGATCGTTTAACGTAGGGAGTCGACGTTATCCCATATACCCACTACCACTTATTGATCGCTAACCAGCACCCTTCGACTGTATATTACCATCGCCTTAATGCGGATTTATAGCGTAATATTACATCAGAGCCCAACAATAAGAATCACAATGACAGATCTGTCAACATACATTTAACTAGACAGCAGTAATGTCTAAGTGCATAATTAACTTGTCATTCTGTGTAAAGTAGCTAAAATACAAGTATGTGTATGTTGTTATGGTTTTTCTATTTATTACTCCTTCACGGGTAAGGTCCCATTGACGCCTTTGACAAATCAAAGATTTTCAAGCAAGTATGATATGTTGCCCTTCTTAGCATTTTTCTGCTTTACGACCTTTCTCCAAGACCACGTGTTTGTACTCCAGGTTTTATACTTAACCTAAGTATGTCTGTTGTCGTCCAAGTGCAGTTGTCAAACTTCCACAGTATCAATGCTGAAGTCCCTCAAAGTTGATTATTGGCATCAATTTGATTTCTTCTTCACATCATTAGAGGTTAAATGGACATTTCAATCAACAAAGACATTCAACATATTGTGAATGGGGAAGTAATCTAGTTAAATTTAATGCTAGCAACTCAATGTTGATCAATCATTTCCTGTTGTAAGTAATAATGGATCAAATCTTAAGTTTTTTGACTATGTTGAGAATGACTGTATCTTCAAATCTATCATGGGTTGATGATCTTCTCTCAGCTACTTAAACAGTTGCTCATAAAATAGGTTTTTGAGCAGATCGAAGCAGTACTTTATCTCCTGAGAACCTTCCCTGTGACCTCATCTAGAACATAATTCTCACCTCTCGGTTGGTGCTCCCTAATATGCTCTACACAGCGTTGATCATATTCAAAGAAGAGCAATAAGGGTTGCTAATGACAAGTTCTTAACCTCTGATAAGTCCATTGAGCCTAGAAGAATTGTTTCAATTATTTCTTTGTGCTATTGGTATTACAATAGTTATTGTGTTGCTAAATTACATTCTTTGATACAATATCAAATAAATGATATGTGTTGACATGGAATACAGTACTTGATGACTAATCTTTCTTTCCATTTTGTATTTTATGTCATAGATCTATATCTTAATACACTGTTGCAGTGATGGTTGCCAAAAGTTTTGCGAACTTTCTCAATAAGTACTCCACAATCTCAAAAAAACAGTAGTCACGTTCTCTATTGGATCCAACTTGTTTAAAGTTCTCTGCAGATAGTTTAGTAAGCGTGAATTAACAGCATTCTCGTTTGAGAACAACAAGATTATTAGATCTAAAATTTTTCTACCTTAACCAAATGACCACCCTCGTCATGGTCAAATGTTTAATACAATTTTCGTTTGGAGAAAGCCAATAATAGATCTAACTTCCCCCTTGCTGATAATGTCAATTACAGTAGTCACTGAAGGCACAGGATTTTCTCTACTGAGCCATCAGAGGTGGCAACTTGAATGGATCACTGATGGAAGAAAGCAAATCACAGATCTCAATCAATATCGATTCTTTTAGGACCTCTGCACATAGTCTTGGGGGTAGTACGTAGACTAGTCATGGGTAACATAAGTAATGAGATTTTGTTATTCTCGGTGGCGCTTTTTTTTCTTTACTGTCTCACTTATCACCAAAGGGACTTAATGATTTAATCAGACTTAAGATTTTTAGATATCATTTTGGATGTAGGTTGCAACTTTCTAGTTGATTGAAGACATACTTCTGTGGTATGGTACTTGAAACGGGTAAGGATCGGGGCAAGCTTTGAAGCATATGTTTTGAGGTTGATTGATGATATCTAGATCACTAGTAATAATAATAACATGACTTGTGAATTATGTATGATGAAATACATTTCAATTTCAGCGTAGTCACAGAAGTTATTATTTATACCATACTTTTTAAATATATACGTTTATGTAGCTTTTTTCCATACAAGTGAGCCTCTCGTTACAACTGAAGCCTGGTGTAACATCATAATACTTTCTCTGATAGTAGAATTGGCCTGGTCCATTAATAAACTTATTTTCGAACAAAATTCTTTCAAAGCAATTTTTTACAGTTTTGCTATTTTCTTCAAATTGCAAAGTAAATTTATATATAAGAGCATGTGCATGATCAACAGGCTATAGATAATTCAATATGCCTACATTTTTTTAAAACCTACCTTATAGAACTCCATGTTAGTTATGGTTTAAGTTCTACTAATTCAACAATTTATTTTAATATTGCTTGAATAGTTTCTATATAAATTACATCATCATCAAGAGCTTTCAAAAGTAAATTTGACATTTGATATTAGTATAGTTACCAGTAATAATTAAATCATTAATTGAGTAAATACCAAACAGCGGAAGTGGTACTCCAAACACACTCAGCGTGAAATGTAATGACAGTGTAAATACCACAAAATATTTTGATTTCGTAAAACAGATGCACACATCAAGATACAAATTACGTACATCTTATAGAAAATGAAAACAAAATCTAAAAATTGTTCATAACATATCACAAATGAAATCAATAAAGCAATGATTCAACTATGTACAAACAACCAGAATACAAACTGAATGCACATTTGAAGCAGTCTACATGTAATGTCAACAATGTGTAATTACTGTAACACAAATTACATTCAGATGTCAATTTTTTAGAACGATATTGTGGAACCAGAAGAGCGGTACAATAAATCAAGCTCACCAACTGACATAGTTCATCTTCTAATTTACTATAAAACATTTTTTATACAAATACAAATTCAGTCACACTGACAATGAACCCCTACTAAATCCAAACAAAGGAAGAAAGAATGGAATAACAACAATTGCCTGTACGTCTCAGTTTGTACTTATCAAACGTTCATACCTGCATTAACTGTAGTGACACTAACCATAGATATATAATTTCATTGCTTACATAACCCATGATTTGGCTAGTAACCGGTCTGTCTACTAATTGAATTACTAAAAACAACGATACCAATGCCTCGGATCGCACTGGCTACAAGGGGCGGTCAAGGTGAAAACAGACAGGCCCCGTTACTGACGACAGTGAGTGTGAGTTGGTACGTGGAATATTAGAGGTATGCATAATAGAGAATTTCAAATTGCGAATGTAATGAATGAAAAGCAGCTTGATATTCCGTGTGTATCGGAGACAAAGCGCAAAGGAAAGGATGCTGTGGAGTTGGAGGATGGTAGGCTAGCACTATGGCCAGGAGTTGAGACTGAAATGATCGTCGGTGAAAGAGCGAAAAGATGTGTTAAACAGTACAAATAGTTATCGCCCCGGGTAATGTGGGTTAGGATGAAAGTGGAATTTCAAAAAAAAAATCTCATTACATGCTATGCACCGGAGAATAGAGAAACAGACCAGGAGTGTGAGAATTTCTGAAATAATGTAGAGAACGTGTTGAACGTATGTAAGCCAAACGAAAGAGTGGTGATATTCAGGATGTGTGGAAGAGCAACTATAGGTAGACAGAGAAAATGTGCTCGGTGGAATGAATCGGTAAAAAAGGGAAGTATGTAAGAAAAAAGACATGTGTTTGGCAATGATTGCTGCAAAACAATGAGACTGAGAAAAAGCGGTTGTATGAGGTGTACAGATTAAGAACAAAGAAGCGAAGGAGGCAGTGAAAATAACTAAAGAGGAAGTGATGGCTGCGGAAGGGGAGAAAATGCAGAATAATTTTGACGGAAACAAAAAACTCTTCTGGAAATGGCTAAAAAATAAAAAGCATGGCCCAAAACAGATCGCTGCAGGAGTGTGGTGAATAGGGCCCATGAAAAATTATGAAACGATTGTGAAGCTTGAAAAAATATTTCGGACAGTTGTACAGTAGTGAGGAAAATAAGACTTAAGAGTTTAACAAGGAAAATGTAGAAGCAATAGTGAATGAAACGGTAGGAAAGTTGAAAAACGGTAAAGGAGCAAGCGTGGAGGATATAACTGGTGGAATGCTACAATATGGAGATGCAAAGCTTGTGCGAAGATTGAGTGAATTATTCAACGCATGTCTTAAGTGTGAAAAAGTGTGGAGTAATTGGAAGAGCGCGATCATTGTACCACTGTTTGAGGGTAAGGGAAACGAGATTGATTGCAAAAACTATAGAAGAATAAGTATGCTCAGTGTACCTGGTAAAGTATTTGAAAGAGTACTGATTGACAGAGTAAATGAAACTACCTTGACTAAGATTTGGGATGTGCAGGGTGGCTTCATTCCAAGAAGAGGATGTGTTGATCAGATAACTGCTCTCCTACAGATGATCAAAAAGTGTTTAAGTGTAAAAAAGAAGCGGTGCAGTGCTTTATCTGGAGAAAGCATATGACCGAGTGAATAGGGAGAAGCTGTGGGAAATATTAAATGAATATAGCGTAAGTAAATAAACGGAATATGGGCAGTATATAACGGTAGCCGAACATGTGTTAGGGTGAAAGGAGGTGTGAGTAAATACTTTAGTATTGAGCAAGGAGGGCGACAAGGCTGTGGGAGGTCACCGTGGTTATTCGATGTTTACATGGATATGTGTGTTAAGCAAGCATGTAATGATACAATGGTGTAATGGTTGGAGACGTAAACGTACGGGTTCTGGTGTATGCAGATGACACAGTCTTATTAAGCGAGAATGCATATGAACCACAAATAGCTCTAAGGAAGTTTGATATAGTCTGTGAGAGCATGGACCTAAAGGTAAAACTTAACAAAACAAAGATTGTGGTGTTCAATCGGGAAAGTGAAAAGGAGAGTAGAGTATTTACCCTGGACGATGAAATTGCGGAACAAGTGGACGAGTTGGTATATTTGGGTAAAATGTTCACTGCAGATGGTACAATGAATGGCGAGATTGGACGACGGGTCAATCTGGAAGGAAGGTGATTGGAAGTATATGGGCGATAATGAGAAACGAAAGCATGAGTATACCTGCGAAATGAGCAATCTATAATGGCGTGTTTGTCCCGTCAGTACTGTATATAAGTGAGTCATGGGTATGTCAAAAAGCACGAAAGCAAAATAAATGGGCATTAGATTCCTGAGAATCGCATGCCGTAAAACGAGAAGGAATAAGATGAATGAATGTATAACGAAGGAGTGTGGCGAAGAAAAGAAAATGAATGATAGGTATAAAAGTAGTACACTACGTTGGTTTGGTCACATCGAAAGAATGAACAACACAAGGTATATGTGGATGAAGTTAAGAGGTATGGCCGGGTCTGGTAGGCCGCGGAAAACTTGGCTCAATGCAGTATGATAAAAGAAAGGAAGAAAAGGAGTTTTAAAAATAAAAGGGCATGCCAGAGACAATGTATGAATCTTGTGGAAGGTAGGGAAGTACGCAGAGATAGGAAAGCATGGAGAAAGATTGCAAATGAAAAATAAACAGGAGACGAACGCACGCAACTCTCGGTAAACACAATAATGGAACTTCTGAGAATCTGCATTAGAACAACATACTTTCAAGTAAAAGGCAAATATGTAATGTTCACATTAGTTTATGTCAATTCCAGGAAACTATACCCCACTTTTCGTGATGTCAGTCCCTATGAAGCCTGTAAACATAACTATGTCTTTTCCATTGCATGGTGATGTTTCTACATGTTGTACAAATTTTGGTTACAATAACTTCATCACTAAAGATAGTTTATAGACGGAACCGTTTGTTAACAGCTTGATAACCATAAGCTTGAAAGTAAAACGTACAGAACTATTTTAAGGCAATTTAATAATGATCTAGTTTCTTTCATAGAAGTTTTTAATAAGAAACTAAATAAGCAGTAAAACATCAAATAATTAAATATGGTACACCTTTAATGAACTATCACGTTGAAGTCGTAAATTCCCCGTCACTGAGAGTTTAGAATGAAGAATGGAATAAATAATATATCAGAATAAAATAATATATCTACAGCTTTAAGGTTTTTTAGTCGTGATTTTCTGCATTACGTTATTACAATGTATCAAATTTATTTTATGGATTGTGTTCTCTGTTTGTCTTTTATTCCCATAGATGATGTTTTGCATCCACTGCGAAGATTTATAATATTTATAACTGGTAGCTACGCTAACTATATTATATACAGAAACTCGTCGAGCAATACAGATATTCTTTTACTTTATTAATTATAATTGAATATGCAATGTACTACTTTTTGCAAAATTCAATCAAAAATAGTAAATCATATCTCTAATAAAAAAAAATCCTACCCTTAATAAATCTCCTAAACATCTCAATGCTGTTGTAACTCCATATAAATCTAATAATTGTAGTAAAACAATTCTCAATGGTTCCGAAACTGTATCTTTTAATTTCATTATTTCTAAGCAGTATGTCTTAACAACAAATGCCCTGCAATGTGCCTCTGCACATGCAACCAGTTCAATCGAAGTTTGATTCCAAGCGTCTTCAGCTGGTACTCCTTTCTTGGTACGTTTATCCATATTATTCCAAGCCAATTCTATTTTTCTGTAAATTAAATTAATTATTAAGCACTAAATAGAAGTTAGTTTACCCAGCAGCCATTTGGTGTAATACAGTAATAATCCAATTTATATTTCTTTCATAAGGTACATTTGTATTTTTATCAGATTGAAGATATTGGACGGTAGGTGTTAGGTCAGACCCTTCAAGTTTATTCTGCCACGCCTTCATCAGAAAACGCGCAGTTTGAAGTAATAAAACCGTGTTTTCACCTTCGTATGTACACATAGCTGTAACTAAACCATATGTAGAAGGAAAACTAGAACTGGTCATATAACCATGACCCCCACATGCTAAACGACATGTTTCAACACCCGATGCACAATCATTTGTGCTAATGGCTTTTAGGCAGCATGCGATGGCATGTAACTAAAAATGAAGTGATATATATTATTAATGATAACCACGATAACTTACAGCTGGTAATTGCTGTAATTGACCTGCTTCTAATTCAGAATTCACATTATTATACATTTCCCATAGCCACATAGAACAGTAATGAAACGCAAAATAAGTGGCAATAATAGGGAATAGTTTATGTTGTTGTGTTATATAATCAATAATTTGAGGTTCAGGTTCACTTAAATCACAACTTATTAATAGATTAAACAACAAAATAAAACATACTTACTCAGGTTTTGGCTGCGATTGACGTCTAACACAACTATACCGAACAGCAATAGTTACAGCCTTTTTTAAATAATCAGCGGCATCTTGAACTAGTACAACTCTAACGAACATCATGGTACCATACGTTAATTTACTACTAGGTGATTCTACATAAGTGCCATCCTGCAAATTCGTAAACAGTAAAGTAAGTTTTCTAGGTATTTGTGAGATGTGTTGGACAGTATTAAACAATAACCTAACCCATCGATTTATAGTAGATTTTAATCAATCATTTCCTGGTCCACATGACTTTCTATAGTTAAACAAAAATTGTGTGACTGGACCTTAAAAGTGTTGCAACTTCTATTATTGAGATAGTAGTTGGTAGTTCACTCATAAATTTTCAGCCATAATCATGAATTTCCATCATTCACACATTAAGTATGTATACAATTTCCAAAATTATTCCGTTGCATGATTATCTGTTTTATTTAGATCTTAACATTCATTTACTTG
Organism: Vesta saturnalis; assembly: GCA_036346205.1. NCBI lineage: Eukaryota > Metazoa > Arthropoda > Insecta > Coleoptera > Lampyridae > Vesta > Vesta saturnalis. The sequence continues at coordinate 538,179 of JARFJB010000865.1, forward strand.
CATTTGATAATGTAGATGTAATAACTTATAGATAGAATTGGATTAGTACTAATTAAAAAAAATTCTACACATATTACGCTAACAATTACTACTTTAATTGACACCATTATAACAAGCACGTTCCTGAAGTTGCCAATCATGAACTTATATGGTTTACACTTCACATAAATAAACCTAACAGTTTTTTTTTTGTTACGTTTAATATGCAATCTGTTAGTATACAAACAATAAATATACAGGATGACCGATACAATAACATGGTAGCGATGTGATCCAAAGATCACAAATTCTATATACTAATAATACATTTTGTAAGGTTATTTTGACACACCATGTATATACAGTATTTTGATAACGTATGGAACGTATTTTCAATGTAAATGAAGTGAGTTCGTACGAAAAAGAATTTTTTTTTGTGTACGCAGAATGTAAATTGGTGTAAATGACACGCCACTGGAATTTAATGAAGCATTAGTTACCATATGAAGGAATATTTGGATGGTCTAGAAAGATTTTTATGTTAAAAGCATTAAATTTGGTTGAGAAATAATGTTTTGAGCCAATTTTTACTGGGACGGCACTGCTAAGAGACTACTGGTCTTTGCTACTGCATATAAAAGAGTTTGTATTAAAGAAATGGCCGTAGACGTATGAATGAGTAAGTTTATGATATAGTGATACTGTATTAACGTGCAGTAAGGAATATGTATGCATATTCTTGTTTGAAATTTTGTAATATTGCGCAATAGGAAAATTTAATGTATGTTCAAGAATGAAGTTGTTAGAATGTGGGATAGTTGCTTAAATTGTGCGGAAAGAGAAATCGCCCACATGCAAAATTTGCATAAAAAGTTGAGTTATGATCTGGAGAATATACAGTGTAAATGTAATTGCAATTAATGATTTTGTCGGAGAGTTGTAAGTGAATTTAAAAGTAAATTCAAGATGGCTACGTTCTTCTTACTTTGCGTAGCGGTGGCTCCGTTTCGGACGTCGACACGGCAAAGCAACGCACGAAATACACGATTGTGATAGGTGAATTTTGATGTTAGCACGAAGCTTTTGGTAATATGGCGGGCAGAAGGTACATAAGAGAGCCCAATTGAAGGGATAGGGAGTTCAGTTAGAATCGTTCGACGTTTTTGAAGGGACCATGAGAATGGTTAGTGTGGATTTTTATTTGTGAAAATTGTAGTCTCGGCAGCACGTATATATAGCGGCTGCAATAACCCAAAAGGGGATAAATCATATATAGACATTCATAAATAAATAGTTTAATTGTGAGTTGAAGAAAAGAACAGTCATTTTCTTCAAGAAATTTAAAACGTGCGAAAGTAGATTTGAAAATAACACAGCAAAAATTTTGTGGATAATGTTCAGTAGTAGAGCGCGTGATCTAATAATAAAAAGAAAGCCTGAAGCAACCCTTTAAGTTACCAAACTAAAAGTTTGTAAATTTAGTTAAGACATTGGTGATCATCATTGACATTGAATGAGGTACATGTGTACAATCGATAATAACATCAAAACAATTGTACAAAGCAAATAAAAGTTTAAATATGTTTAAGTGGAAGTAAACATTCTTCATTGCGTTAAACGTTTTGAATGACAAACATTAAAGCATAACATGTGATGTTATGTTACGTTACGTTACGTTATGTTACATATTACGTTACATGTTATGTTATGTTATGTTGTTATGTTATGTTATGTTGTTATGTTATGTTATGTTATGTTATGTTATGTTATGTTATGTTATGTTATGTTATGTTATGTTATGTTATGTTATGTTATGTTATGTTATGTTGTTATGTTATGTTGTTGTTAAGTTATGTTATGTTATGTTTATGTTATGTTATGTTATGTTATGTTATGTTATGTTATGTTATGTTATGTTATGTTATGTTATGTTGTTATGTTGTTATGTTGTTATGTTATGTTATGTTATGTTATGTTATGTTATGTTATGTTATGTTATGTTATGTTATGCTGTTATGTTATGCTACGTTGTTATTTTGTTATGTTGTTATGTTATGTTATGTTATGTTATGTTATGTTATGTTATGTTATGTTATGTTATGTTATGTTATGTTATGTTATGTTATGTTATGTTATGTCATGTTATGCTATGTTATGTTAAGCGAAGAGTCCAGGTGAAATACGCGAGTGAACGACAGACACTACTGCACTTGCGAGTGTTACAGACGAATGCATTAACGGATACGGCTGTCTTCTGTGTTGCGCATAGTGCATTTTCAGCAACTAACGAATGTTTTGTTGAAATAAAAATTATTAAACCGATTTCTTTTATTTTATTTTGATTCTTTTCTATGTATACGAGGGATGCTTAAAAAGTATTCAAATTAACGTTTTATGATTTGGAATTTTCATATGTACGGGGCGTGTTCAATAAGTTTACGTCGACCCGTGTATTTCAAAATTGTCTTAAGCTTTTGATCAATTTATTTTAAAGTGTGATTAAATTTGAGTGGTGAATGGTTTTACTGAGTACGCTGCAATCCTGTCTTCCCCAGTCGGATAGGATTAATTTAACACCTTTGCTTAGAGATTGATGCTAATTTCGTCACTTTGTATTATTTAAAAACCGTGCAATAAAGGAAAAATCCCACGCTTGTTAAGTCCCTTATTTTAAGCGTTATACGAAATATTTTTACAGGATGCTGTACATTAAAACCAATAAATATGGAAAGATCAACTTTTATTGCATTCATATAATTGCTAACCAAAGGACAGAATTAAATATTTCGTTGAACAAGGATAACGTCTAACTTCACGCAGAGGTAACGGGGAAGAGAATTCAACGCGCGACCTTATGTCGCCTCTACTGAGAAATCGCAATTTATATAGTGCGGCAAAACGGTTCATGTATTAATGAATGCATTTTTAATTGAAGATACAAACGTGTACAAATTTTTCATTCACGCGCTACATGTGCCACCTCTCCTAGATTAAAAACAGTTGCGGTTTGCCATCCTTATTCAATAACAGCACTTTTTTCAAAACCGCATAATCGTATAAGCACCAGTATATTTTAAGAAAATATTTTTACATTTATGTTATTTAGGCAATTCCTTAATGTTATGACAAAAAAAGTTTACTTACTTCACGTAGTGAGAATTGGTCATGTTTTTTCCTGTTTGGGCTATTTACAAGCAAATGAAAACGATTTCTTTTTGGTAACAGGTTCAGAAAGAATCGAACTACCTAATTCTCGAATTTCATTGATTTGCGTTGGAAAATAAAATATTTATGAAGGTTTAAAATCGAAGCGCGTTGAAAAATGATACGATTTATAGTACCTTTTTGTAAATAAAATTCAACAGTTTTAAGACTACGCCAATTAAACGTTTAGAATGTACATATTTGAACAACAATATATCAATTGTTAAATCGGCCCCACAAATTTTGTACAATAAGCCTTCAAAGTGAAGTAACTAAACTTTTACTTTGATAGTAGTAGTTTATTGCGTAAAGACAATTGTGATTTTCGTCTGAGGAGCTGGTAATGCCTAGCTGTTTTCGTGTTTTCCTAATATGGGTTTTCCACGTCAAACCCTTATCTAGGTGCATATCTTAATATTTGACGTCGTTTACGATTTGATTGCATATGGTTACCAATGTTGCTTGTCCAGGACATTTCCTAAACACAATGTGCGCTGACTTCATTTCATTCATTTTTATGCGTCATTTTTTTGTCCATAGTTTGATTTATGTTATTTTATAGTAGCCTATGTGCTTCTACTGGATGAGGACTAGTTGCTAATATTGCAGTGTCATCCGCAAATATTGAAGTACTTACACTTGTGTCTGTCAGAAGATCTGCGGTACATAAAAGATAGAGTTGGCCCTAAAACGCTACCTTGCGGTACCCCCGTTGTTGTTGGTTACAGCGTTGTCAGTTCACTTTCGTATATCACCCGGAAAATCCTTTCTTGCAGGTAAGATCTGAGGATGTTATACATAGCTTCTGGAAATTTCTGCTTTAGTTTATACAATAATCCTTGATGCCAGAAGCCAGATCTTGTCAAAGTCTTGGCTGACATGAAGGAATACAGCTGAGTAGCCTCTTGCTTCATAAGTTTTATTTATTGTATCAACAACCCGGTGCATTTGTTCTATTGTGTAGTGTTGCCTTCGGAATCGGAATTGATGCTCAGGAATAAGATTTGGCTCGGTGATGATTTTTATCAATCTCTTTGCCAGTAGTTTTGACAGTGTTGATACGAGACTAATTAGCCGATATGAGGTCGGATCGTTAGCTGGTTTACCCGGATTCTGAATGAGTATCACCTCCGCTACCTTCCATTGGATAGGGAAATATTTTAATCTTAGTACTGCATTAAAGTATTGAGTCATCGTAACTATTCCTTTGTGAGGTAGCTCTTTTATTACTTGGCCAGTAACCAAATCATAACCAGGTGCTTTTCTTGAATTTAGTTCTTTGTTAACTGTGTTTCTCAACTCTTATCATGATATGCTTCTGGTTCGCTAGGTTGCTGTAGATTCGTCGATTTCTTCGTCCGTCTATCTGTTATGTGAGGGCAGCGGCTCAAAGACTCTTTTTAGATGTTCCGCAAAGGTTGTTGCTTTGCTCCTATCAGTTTTGGCCCACTCACCATTCGCATTCTTATGGGTGGAATATATTGGCGTGATTGTTTGAGCCTTTTAGTGGCTTTTTATTGCGCTTAATCGGAATAAACCATTGGTGTTATATTTTCCAGGTATTCTTTAAAGGACTGATTTTTAAGATCTGTTAGTAGTTGTTTTAATTGTCTTGCTGCTCTAATGTAGTTCGTTTATCTGGCGGGTTTCGCGTTTGTTGCCAGATTTTTCTGCGCTATCTTTTTTCGACAAATTGCTCGCGAATGTTTAATGGACAATTTACCTTTTTCTGTTTTAGAGCTTATGTTGGTGTTGCTTCCCATGACGCTTCTTAGATTTTTGTGGCTAATGTTTGTAATTCAAGCTCTTCATTTGTGTTTAATGATACCTTAAGGTTGATGTTGTCTTCCACTATTTCTTTAAAGAGTTCCCAATTCGTTTTACGACTACATAGTTTTAACTGTTGTGATGTATGCTAGAAACGAAATAGTATGGGACGATTGTGAAGTGAGGAAATGCAGGCAAGAATGTTTCGGAAAGCTGTGCAGTAGTGAGGAAAGTAAGACTGATGGGTTAAATAAGGAGAATATAGAAGAAATGATGAATGAAACTGAGAAGGATATTGGAATAAATGAGGTAGAGAAACGGTAGGGAGGTTGAAAAACGGCAAGGGAGCAGGCGTAGATGAAATCACTGGTGAAATGCTCAAGTATGGTGGTGCAAAGCTTCTACGAAGATTGTGTGAATTATTTAATATGTGCCTTATGTGTGGAAAAGTGCCGAGTGATTGGAAGAGCGAGATCATTGTACCATTGTATAAGGGTAAGGGGAACAAGAGTGATTGTAAGAACTAAAGAGGAATAATCTTGCTCAGCGTGCCTGGTAAAGTATTTGGAAGAATACTGATTGATAGAGTACGAGAAACTACACAAACTACGATGTGGGATGTGCAAGGTGGCTTCATGCCAGGGAGAGGATGTGTCGATCAGATGGTTGCTCTCCAGCAGGTGATCGAAAAGTGTTTAAAGGTAAAAAGGAAGTTGTACTGTGCGTTTGTAGATCTGGAGAAAGCATATGACAGAGTGTAGAGAGAAGCTGTGGGAAATATTAAATGAATATGGCGTAAATAAAGGTCTAATAAATGGAATAAGGGCAGTATACAACGGTAGTCGGGCATGTGTTAGGGTGAGAGGAGGTATCAGTGAATACTTTAATATTGAGCAAGGAGTGCGACAAGGCTGTGTGATGTCACCATGGTTGTTCAATGTATACATGGATAAATGTCTTAGACAAGCATGTACCGATACAAATGGTGTAATGGTTGGTGACGTAAATGTACGACTTCTGGTGTATGCAGATGACACAGTCTTATTAAGTGACAGTGCGGATGAGCTGCAAACCGCTCTGAGGAAGTTTGATACAGTCTGCGAGAGCATATACCTAAAGGTAAACGTGAACAAAACTAAGATTGTGGTGTTCAATCGGGAAGGTGGAAAGGAGAGTAGAGTATTTACTCTGCAAGATGAAATTGTGGAGCAAGTGGACGAGCTGGTATATCTCGGTAGAATGTTTACTGCAGATGGTACAATTGAGAGCGAGATTGTACGAAGGGTCAATGCTGGAAGGGAAGTGATTGGAAGTATGTGGACGATAATGAGAAATGAAAGCGTGAGCCTAGCTGCGAAACGAGCAATCTATAATGGCGTATTCGTCCCGTCAGTACAGTATGGAAGTGAGACATGGGTATGTCAAAAAAAGCACCAAAGAAAAATAAATGCCGTGGGTATCAGATTCCTGAGAAGCGCATGTGGTAAAACGAGAAGGGACAAGATAAAAAATGAATGCATACTGACGGAGTGTGTTGAGGAAAAGACGATGATGGATAGATATAAAAGTTGTACATTACGTTGGTTTGGCCACATTGACAGAATGAACAACGCAAGATTAACGAAACAAATATATGCGGGTGGCTAATAGAATCTATGATAAAGGAAAGAAATATAAGGAGTTTTAAAAACAAAAGGGCATGTCAGAGACTATGTATGAATCTTGCGGAAGCTAGGGAGGTATGCGGAGATAGGAAAGCATGGAGAAAGATTGTGAATGAAAAATAAATAAGAGGCAGGGATTGTTTTGCCTACCCCGCAAGGGAATGGCGTGAAGGTTAAGTTAACTGTTTTTCTTGCTGTTGCAATGCCGAGTAGATGGTCGCTATTACAGGAGTATGATCCGATGAAATGTCCTCATTCGATTCAATGTCTAGGTACCCATCAGCAATACCCTTTATTACAAAGAAATCCAAGCAAACTGGCAATTTTTTTCAATCTGCTCGCCAGTATGTCGGTTTGTACGTGGATAAGTGACCCAGGTGGAGTTCTTTCATTACTTTGTAAAGCACTTTTCCCCTTCCTGACGCTGTAAGTCGTGATCCCAGCTAGTATGCTTTGCGTTGTAGTCAGCTCCTACTAGAAACCTGTTCCCCAGTTGATTAAAATAGTTTACAAACGCTTGTTTATTTACTGGATAGTTAGGTGGGCAGTAGGCTGCCGGTATTGAAATTGGTTCATACCAATCTTCTTCGACTACACATTTTTTAATGAAAATTTATATACATTGTTTAATCTACATGCACTTTTTAAGTCTTCCCGTTTCACCAAACACCAGCACCTTGACTCACTAGTAATTTAAAAATGATGATGTCTACACAAGGTCATGCTTTATGAAAGTTTAAAATTACAAAACATCCAGATCATTGGGTATTTTATAAAGATATTAATAATACTGTCAACAGTGCCATTCGGTGAGAAAATACAGCATCTTATGCACTAACGATTCTAAAATATTAAGGAATAGTTTAAGACAACCAACTTATACTAAAAAAAAGAATATGCTATCGCTTCTTGATGATTATCGAACCTAAATGATATTAATAATTTTTTTATTAACAATATTCCAGCTGCAATTATCAATAATTGCAAATTAACTGACCATTAATAATAACCTTAAAAATACTGTAAAGTCTTCTTTATATTTCCGTAAGGTTGAAGGGGTAGAAGTGCTTAAAATTAGTATGTCAATAAAATCAAATGCAAACAAGTGTGAGTTTGCCTACTCTTTCGAAAATAATGGAGAAAGCTATTGACCTGCAACTTAGAGAATACTTAAACAACAATAGTATTTTACGGAATCATCAATCTAGGTTTAAATCAGGGCACAGTTGCTCTACAGCTTTGCTTAAGGTAATAGATTATATTTTTATGGCTACAGATCAGAATAAAGTTACTAGTCCTATATTATAGAATTAATCAACAGCTTTTGGCACTATTTTGTATAACATATTATTTGCTATTCTTCATTATATTGGCGTTTCGGATTTTGGTATTCAATCTATCAAAAATTATTTATGTGAATGACAGCGAGCAGTTAATTATAATGGCCAACTGTCTTGAGTTTTTAGACATAACTGGAGGTACCCGCAAGGTTCAATTTTGGGGCGTTTACTTTATATCATCTGCATGTCCACTTTACCTTCTGTTTTAAGTACTTGTTTATATCACCTATATGCTGAGGACACTCAAGTATCCTATTCATTTGATGCTAAGGATGTACTTGTTCCTTGTGAACTTATAAACTGAGATTTACAAAATATACTTGATGTTTCCATACAACATTGTTTAAATATTAATTTTAGTAACTGTGCTGCAATGATATATTCACTACTACGTTTTTAAGCGTATGCAAGTTTTACAGGAACTTCAACGACCACTTTTTTGAAGCAACCAGCAAATTTGCACCGTTATTAAAAAATAATGTGGTACGGAAATGGAACGAATAGAACCAAGATACTTTTGAAAACTTAAATGTTTTACGAAATCTATGGTTTTAAGATTTTCATTTTTATTATAAACATTGCATTTGCAAGCAGAACACTAAAGGAGTCTGAAGAAAGAAACAGAATTGGAACTGCTCGCCATATTGTTTGGATCCAAGAAATTTAGAACTTACATCTTATAGTATTCCATAGTATTATATATGGACCACAAATCGTTAACATTTTTACAGACTTACAAAACTTTCCATTTGTTTATAACGATCGTAGGTTATAATTCAAGAATAAAAGCAAGGAGTATGTAATATTATATTATATTATATACTCCTTGATATAAGTTGAAAAATGAATATTGCCAGGGAGTTACAGAAGGCAAGGTCAAGCTCAACCACCAATCCCCAGAGGGAAAGTTAGAAAAACGAAAAGAAATGAGAACATGCGGATAATACTGAAAGATATTAAATTAAGAAGGACAGCAACTGAATTGGAAAATAATTATTAAGGTAAAAAAAAACTAGGTAAACATTTCAAGGTTCATCAAGGAGTACTATTTAGAAGAATATAAATAATTCAGAGGAACGATAGATAATATGCACATATAATGAAGTAAAGAAACAACCTATTTTGTAATTCTTTTAATAAATTACGTAAATGTTTCGTGTTTATAAAGAAGTCCCTTTTTTATCCCATTTCTTATGTTTCTTTATTTACAAGAAATTAATCAGAGACTAGAAAGTACGAAAAGATAGCGTGATCTTCGGATAAGACACAATAGGATGACATCACAAATTCTACAATTATGAGACTTTTCTAGCACTTTTGTCAACTCATAAAGTTCAGCAGTTACTTAAAAGACCATTAGTTAAGGTGAACTGTGCTGCTCATATCCTTCATAACTGTATTCAAACATCAACAGACTGCTTCCCTATTGACATCGAAGATATTATGAAAATCTGTGAGTTTGTTAATATTGAATAATAACTGTTGAGATACACTAAAACCATGATATAAGAAGGTTAGGTGATGCAGCAAGCCGCTCAAATCAGTCCGTGTGCAAATAATACGAAGTATGTTGAAATTTATATTTATTTTAAACAAATAAATGCAAAGATAATATGTAGGGACGTAGCTGTAAGACATACTTAATTATTAAAATAAAATTGTACATAATAAAAATGTAAATGAGTTCAATGGAGTTGCAATTTCAACTTTTTTTTGTTTCTCAACTGATTTCTTTCGGTGACATTTTTCTTCTTGCTTATGAAATTGTTGTATTGGCATAAAAATGTAGAAGTAAAACGTTTGGGCCATAATATCGTTGCGATGTTCAGTGAAAGGAAAGTCATTTCACGTTCCAAAATTTCATCAACAGTTTCTTCAAAAACATTAACAGAACTAATTCTTCCCGTAAGAACGGATTCAATGTTCTTCAAAAATAGAAATACTTCAATATTGGGGTGGTTTAAAAATCCTCTAGATTTAATATTTGTTAGGTCCGTTTTCTTTGTAAAGCCGTCAGAAGAGGTTGTGCTATAAAAATGCAGTTTACAGGTATTGCACTTGCTTAATTTAAATAGTTTTCTTTTTAATGAAAGAACGAGATTTCGTATGCGCTCCTTGTCGCTTGGAAGTATCTCGCGACGACGGACAAGCAGCAGCACTCATAAAATGCTTGCGCCTCTTCACCTAACCTTCATACATCGTAATTAAAACTAAATGGTTAGCATTGTTACCTTCGATAGAAAGAATATTAAACATGTTGAAACCGGTACAGAATTACTTTCTCTTTCAAGAAAAATGTCCCACATTGATTTTTAGTAGTTTTAACCCTCTATTGCATGAATTTTTTTCAATTCTCAAAATTATCTAAAAAAAAATGTTCTGCTTTTTGTAACCTCTCTAGTAACAATGCATAGCTTTAGTTAGAAATTGTCATCAAAACCATAGTATTTTTGAAAAAAAAAAAGCTTATGTGCCCAATGGGGAATATTATGGATACAACAAACTTTTAAGCCGTTCCTTAAAAATATATTTATTATATAAAAGGTACAAAGATTTTACGTTTTTAGCTTTATAAATTACATGGAACAGTGAAAGTCTTTATAGCAGTTAGCTTTTCCATGAAAACATAGATGTACGTTATATGACCCTACTCTTTCCGGGCCATTTTTCCTTCTTGCACCTCATCCTCTCTGTTGTCCATATTGGCCAATGCTGAAATTGGTCAGCTTGTATATATTGATTCGGTCGTGGTTCAATGCATCGTCGTTTTGGTACGATTTCTGGAGTTGTACTCCTACTTTAGGGGCGACGTACTTTGTTCCTCTGTTCAATAGTTCCCTGACAACAGAGTTGCTCTGCCAAAATAGTTTTGAAGGTAAGTAGCGACATAGCTTCTTGTTGTTTTCCAAGCTGCTTTTGATTTTTCCGTCAAGTAACCAACCGTTTACAACAACTAAATCCAGCATGTAGTAAAAAATATGATGTTAACATTTTTTACTTTTCACTCTAATTTGGATATTGTGCTATTAAGGAATCTAAGAGATCAACCCGACCCATGTGCATGTTATACTGCCATCTAAGAGATCAACCCGACCCATGTGCATGTTATACTGTCGTACTATATGTGGGCAATCAAGGTCTTTTTTAGTGTTTTCGGAACAAAAAAAGCGTGTTACCTTCGAGCATGGTTAAATTCCACAATAATTTGAAATCAATGACACAACTTTATTGTCAAACCATTGTATAGCAGTACGTTTATAAATGGTTACGCGATTTGAACCTACAGTGGCCACAGAATTTATTTTTCTGCCAAATAGGATACTAATTGAAGACTTGAAAAGTATTTATCATAATAAATTTTATCATGTTTGTTAGACGGAACTATATGAGACATTCGTACCACCACATTACTTTCTGCGCCTAAATCCGGTCTATCTGGAATATCTAAGTAACTTTGTTTGCCAATATATAATTCGAAGTTATACGTAAACCCCGTTATGCCTGCCAAATTCAACATTTTATAGCCCCACTTGTGGGGTTTCTTCAGTGGCGAAGCGTGACATTTTTTGATGGGTAGACACAAATTATGACGAATGTAATAAAATAACTTTTAGACTCATGTAGGAGTAAAAGTAAAGCACAGAAGGCTCATAAAATGTTCATAAAAAATAAAATATAAATAACAATAATAATAAAAATTTGTGTTCTTTATGGAACACAGTGGTATCTTCAATCTCACTCATAATTCTAATTTTTAACTTAAATTGAACTATTTCTCTGAATAAATTTGCGATCTCAAGCAAAAGCCAACGAAAAGTAACTGACTAAATTAAAAAAAAATTCAGAGTAAGCTGTTTCTTGCTTTCAACTTTGCTTCCTAGAGTTATAGAAATTGTGACCCAGCCCCGAGTTCATCATGATCGCCGGACAGTGACGATTCATAACTTAGTTGGTCGGCTATATGAGACAAATTCGAATTTGTCTTTTATGCCAACATCCGAAGCCTGCGTGCAATGCAAGATTGTATCAATCGGCTGCATATCGGCTAACGTTTGGGGGGTATCGCCAGCGTAACCTCTAATCGAGCAAAGCAAATTCAGTTTTGTCTACCGTGGTAAAGTATAGATTGTGATGGACTCAGACTGGGCTTAACAAATTTTAAGGTTGATAACGAGCTTCCGAATGTAATTTATATGCCCTATGAGGAACCATTCGACGTTTTAATTTAAGGAGAAATTAAAAAAAAATTAAAGGAAATGAATGAAAATTTTGGGTAGACAACGTCTCCCTTGTCTATCCGTACGCCTCGCCACTGGGTTTCTTAGAGTTGTAGGTTTCCTCGTCCCACGACACAAATTCTTGTATTGGTATTTAAGTACAGGCGTTTTGTACCTGAGTAATGAACAGTAGAATTTTATCGATGTTTTTAGAATTTTCTGTATTGTCACTGAAATGTATGAACCTTTTTATCATCTCAAAGCGGTTTGCAGGCATTACATCATCAATTTGCGGTATTCGGGTCTGTGGAGACCAATAGCGACGTGTTGCTGGTTGTCGAGTTATAGACGTCCATAACAATATACCCATAAACCGTTCAATCTCTTCGGGGTATGTTGTAAAGGGTCTGTTTGGTTGACATTCTGTACTATAAATGCACGTCTAACGAACAATTTCAATAACCAACTCACTAGATATAAAATGACAATAATTTATATGGGTTATTTAGACCTCAACATCATGGCGAGCCGTACGAGAAATTTGCCGTAAACCGTTCAATCTCTTCGGGGTATGTTGTAAAGGGTCTGTTTGGTTGACATTCTGTACTATAAATGCACGTCTAACGAACAATTTCAATAACCAACTCACTAGATATAAAATGACAATAATTTATATGGGTTATTTAGCCCTCAACATCATGGCGAGCCGTACGAGAAATTTGCCGTTCTATATGTGCACGTAGTTGTTTCGTAGATGTTTTAGCTACTGAAATGTTTTGAGCCAACTGAGCTAAAGGTATGTTGCTACCAGAATCATCTGAAGAACTGTCCTTGATCATCAGGCGTAACAAAAAATACGTTTTTATTAGGTATAGGTTCTACAATTTCATCGTCCGACAACTCCGAATCATCACTCTCTGAAGGAATCACTTTGACAGAGTAATAATCAACTTTGCGTTTCCCATAGAAGGTCCTGGGCGCTATAGCTGCTACACCATCTATTATTCTGAGATCAAAAACATTGTTCAATGTCACAACTTTACTACATACATTTTGTAGGCTATGTGCACATTGTTCCCGTCCGCGAACAAAAACATTTTTGCATATTTTAGGCCAAATATGAATTGCCCCGTGTTTCTAACTAAATATTACTGCATAAGGGAACAGTGGCAATAGGAAAATTAATTTACTTTATAAATTTTTTACAAAAAACACAAACTGTTTTAAAGATATTTTAATCGTAAACATAACCTGGACGAGTTCATGTGCACTAGTTTGCAAATAGTTCTAAGGCCATTATCATAGACATCTAGTCCCAGTTACTCAAAGCATGTATAGTATGAAAGGCACCTGCATGCCCACACTGTGAAAATCCAAGCAAGGTTACACAGTTACCGACTTTTCTTGTTGTGTTCCCGATTGGGAACTTCATGCAATAGAGGTTTAAAAACAATTTTTTTTTAAGTTGGGCAATGGTTTCTTCACTCACAAGCTTCTACATTTCATAAATGTGTGCTGCAATCAGAATCTGAAAAATCTTCAATGGTACAAGTATACATGGTTCTAACATATTTAAAGTAACAATAGAATGGAAAAATAAAGTCTGTTTGCCAAATCTAGTTAACACTATGCTAGCAGGCTTGGTAAATGAAGGAGAAAACCTAGCAGTAACTCAATTTAAAACGTCAGTGACCATTGCGATAAATGGAGGCAACAACTTGAAGATTCGCAAGCCTTTCATTGGGTATTGCTAAAAAAGGGATCTCTGTGGTCAGATGTTGGAGACTCATTAACTGTTTTTCAAAAACAAAACCCTGATGTTCATATAGATGATTCGGAATTTTTTGACGAAAATTGTGTGCATTAAAAAATATACAACCAGTCAAAAAATAAACCAGTGGAAAGAAGTTTCTGTTTCTATTGACAAACAATGGGTTGAACGTTTTAACCACCATGAATGAAGATATATTACACAACATATTAAAAACTGTTGACATGTACATGTGTTTACCGGGTTCCAAAGCCGCCACGGAAAGGATTTGTTCTGATAAGAATAAAATTTGGACCAGCAAAAAAACTAGCCTTACTGTAAAACCTTTAAAAGGCCGCTTAATGACAAAACATAATTTTGAAATGAATGCCTTGATTTTTTTAAGTATCTCCAAGATAGCCCAGATATTGTACGAATTCAATGGAAAAATATGCAAATGAGTAACGTTTCGCTCGCCATTTTATTAACTATGTAGTTTTGAAAACCGAAGCAAAACACAGAATAAAACAGTTTTTTTTTATTTTGACACTGGATGCGTAAAAACTTACTATAAACAACCACTACATTTGTCACTCAGACCAGAAAGCATAAAAACTCATAATTTTGTATCTACTTTAAAATAAATTTTTCTCTCTCCCTCTCCTCCACCAATGAGTATTTGGCACCCTTCAGAGTTTTCGAGTGATGTGTCCATGTCCCATATTTCTTTTTTACATAAATGGTCGCCTTATTGTAATTATCAATATAAAAGGCAATATTAAAGCATATCATAAAAGAAAAATAATTATTTAGATTTCGCTTGTTAGTTAAAAGTATTAAATGTGAATACTTTAGTATAACTTATAATTGATTACTCCATTCTTTTTGGAAACTTGATGAGTGTGAACTGAGACTTCTCATTCACACTCAGTAAGATGATTACATTTTGACAAAGTGACATACTTTCAGATAAGAGTTAATTTTTTACATTTGCTATATAACCAACAAGAGTTTTCTGACAATATGATAGTTTAATTAAATAATTGGCAATTTAAAAAAAACAATTATACCGGGTATATTAACAGTAGAGTTTTCCAAGGAACTAATTATAATTATTGCACCTAAGAACCCTGTTACATATAAAAACCGCTGCAAATTGTATCAATACTTCCACATCAAAAAATCGGTTTTTTTTGTAAATAACTCGAAAACGATTAACTTAACAAAAAAATTAGAAGAATGCTTTTCGATCAGAAATTTGACTTTCTAATATCAAAAAAATCGTGTGGACGGGTTTCAAAATCGAACTTTTTGGAAATATTTCGAAAATAACAAAATTTTAGAAAAAATTGCAAAAACACTTTTTTGTGAGACATTTTATTTCCTATGTAATGGTATTTTCACTTTTTGAATATATTGAGTAGTTTCGGAGATATTTAGGAAATCCCGATTTTTTAAAGTGACGGTTTATTGCTAAAATCTTGTAAACCGTTTGTTATACAGAAAAATTATAGCAATAAAAAATACTCACAATTACATTACTAATCACATATTAAAAGAAAAAAAATCTAAAAAAATCAAAATTTGCAAAAGGGGTACTTACCCCCCAATTTTACCCCTTGCCCCATACCCCACTGACCCCAAAAAATCAGTCGCTTTGGGTACCCAGCAAACATTAACATAACGGCCATAGCATGGCTGTTTGCCGTTGTGCTGGCGACTTGCTGGTTCAGGTAAAACTATGTTATAATAGTACCTGTAATGTAAAGGCAATTCGTATCGGTGTTACTTTAGATTTTTATTAATGGTACAATGCGGTGCGATTCATATTATCCTGTATCGGCATAGTTACGACAATACGATACCGTAAATGTACTGGCAGGTACAGTTAAACCGGTATTGTTTGCGCGCGCACAGTAACAATCTACACTATCCATTACCACAGTATAGACTGTGCCATTACACCACGTTTACCCTATCTAAGTATCTACCGCGTTTTTGTCCTTCCATTTTATTTGGTGGTTTTAGTTTTCAGTTTATCGTCTTTAGATAAATAAATATATAACCATATAATATGGCTGATGAAAATAATGAGTAAGTACATAGAAATAAGAGTTTTTTTACTGTTATCATATGTTACACATCCGACCTGTTCATAACCTCAATAATAATGTATTATAACAAGCCTAACATACATAAATAATATCATAATAAAATGGCAATTTTAGGAAGACATTTTCGAAAAGCTATCAATATCGCTTAATTAAGAGAAAAGTAAATGATATTCGATATTTAGCAGAATTGGATTATTTGGAAAGTCAACATACTACTTTCCATGGAATCTGTAAAAATCATTGTTGTAAACAGAGTAATAAATTAGTTGAAGGTGGTACCACCAGTATTGGGTAAAATTCTTATCCGAAGTAGGTAATTGTGTAAAAAAAATTTATTATAGTGCCATTTCATCTAATGTACCAAGTACCTCTACCTCTACTAGATCTTCCGATATCTCGTTAAACTCTACTCAACCAAATATAGATATTGCAACATCAGAATTAGAATGTATACAGGGAAGTAGTGGTTACGAAGGAATTAAATCATCATCAAGTACTGGTTTGTTAATTATTACACCTGAGAAAGTTGTATTACCATCGGAATTAGATCATATCTCAGAAAGTTGTTATCATGGAACTGTAGAACAATCTGAAAGTATAAGTGATAGCAAACGTTTTTTATCTAATTGGGCAAAAAAAAATAATATCACCCATGTAGCATTGTCTGAATTGTTAAACTGGTTTTCGACAAATCCAAACATACAAAATTTACCAAAAGATGCTCGCACAATCATGAATACACCAAAAGAAATAGCAATAGAAAATATGGGAGAAGGTCAATTTTTTTACTTTGGAATACATACAAAATTGTTGCGGTTGTGGGAAAAAAATAAAATAAATCAATTTAGTCTAGATTTTAACATTGATGGATTGCCATTATATAAGAGCAGTAATATATCCTTTTGGCCAATCTTGTGTCGTGTTTATGAACTTAAATATGAACATCCATTTGTAGTTGGTATTTATTGTGGAACAGGTAAACCTCCATTAGAGGAATACTTGGAAAAATTTGTTGGAGAAATGATATTCTTATTA
This sequence comes from Vesta saturnalis, assembly GCA_036346205.1. Classification (NCBI taxonomy): domain Eukaryota; kingdom Metazoa; phylum Arthropoda; class Insecta; order Coleoptera; family Lampyridae; genus Vesta; species Vesta saturnalis. The sequence continues at coordinate 555,249 of JARFJB010000865.1, forward strand.
ACACAAAGATTGGTTATTGACAACTTGAAAAAATGTAGTATTATTATACAATCTTTTTGTTGTGATGCCCCAGCAAGGTCTTTTATAAAAAATGTAAAAAGTCATAATGGATATTTTGGATGTGACAAGTGCAGTGTTGAAGGTGTATTTATAAATAGGAGAATGACGTTTCCTAATTTGAAAGCCAGAAAAAGGACAGATGCAGGATTTTTGCAAAGAGTAGATGGTGAACATCATAAAGGTGATACACTGTTGCTTAAACTACCAATTGGTATGGTTTCTTTATTTGCTGTCGATTATATGCATTGTGTTTGTCTCGGTGTTGTAAGAAAATTGTTGTTTGTTTAGAGAGATGGTGGCCAACCTTTTAAAATTAGCAGGACAAATTTGAACGTATTAAACAAAAAACTTCACAAACTAAGAACTTATTGGCCTATGGAATTTAATAGAAAGCCAAGATCTCTTGCAGAGTTAGAAAGATGGAAGGCAACAGAGTTGCGTCAATTCCTGTTATATGGACCTCTTCTGCTAAAACATATTTTACCACAAAAAGTTTATTGTAACTTCTTACTTCTGAATTACTCTATCACAATATTATTAAGTAATGATCTGAACGAAATTTACAATGAATATGCCTCTGAATTATTACATGCTTTTGTTAGGCATTCAATTAGTTTATATGGTAAAGAATTTGCAGTTTATAATGTGCATGCTTTGATACATTTACCTGATGATGCCAAACGATTTGGTTCACTAAATAATGTGAGTTGCTTTCCATTTGAAAATTATCTTCAGATGTTAAAAAAGATGCTAAGGAAATCGAATTTACCTTTACAACAAGTGATTAGACGTGTAAAGGAACGGGAGGTAATTGATTATACAAAGGTTCTTAATGAAGTTGATCCGATTATTAACGTTATTGGCAGCAGTGCCATGAATGTTGACGTCACTTTTAAGAAAAGGATTCCAGGTGGAACTTTTTATAGCAAGGTACAATACAACACAATTTATTTGTCAAACAAAGATGGTGATAATTGTGTTCAGTTCGCATCAGGTTATATTATAAAAGTATTGTGGGTAGTAAAAATACCTTTAAATCAACTAATAATTATTGGTGATAAGCTTCAAATTATAGAATCATTTAATGACTATCCAACAGATTCGTCGCTACTATCAGTTTATCATGTAACGGCTACAGTAAAAGTTGAAGTATACAAAATTGAGGATATTCAAAGAAAAGGAATGTTGTTACCTTATCAAGACAATTTTTACTTTTCTCCATTGTTACATTTCTTATAGATTTATACACGTTATTAATTAAATCCATTTCAATAAGGTAAGCGTTTTCCTTTTTAATTTTTTAGAACTGAGACATGTTTGTTAAAAAAACACGCATTCGCTAAAAAAATAATCAATTTTATTAATTTCCAGAAGAAAGAACTGAACAACATATTGCCATGGCTATCGTTGCTAATACATGGATAAAAATTGAAAATGGTAAATACTATTGCATTTGGCCTACATATTTTCATAATGTTTCACAAAGGATTAGATTCGTCATGACACTTGAGGCACCAGATATTAATCGTTCATCCTTGTGTCCTGTGAATATCAAATACAAGTCTAGTAAGTTTTTGCTTTTAAAATTTATAGTTTTTGGGTTATGTGAATGTGAAGCATTAGAATTAAAATTGTAGATTGTTTTAGTTAATATAGGTACTAATTCAGATTCCTTTTAGGGCACTACAATAACGCTTTATTAAAAATGAAAAAGTTGGAAGAATTGTCTAATGTTAGCAGTAGCAGTGATGAAAATTCAAGAAGGACTAAACTACATAATAAATTATACAAGGAAAACTATATTGATGGTGACAGTAGTGATGATGATTCTCTGCCTAAAGTTAAAAACCCCACTACCAAAACAACTGTTCGAAAAACTAAGAATACATTAAATGGTGTAGAAACATCACAATGGGCCAATTGTTCACCTACATCTGAATTTTGTTTGAATGATGTGTGCACTCCAACTTCTGTTAGGACGATGGGAACTTCTTTTAACACAACTATAAGACCACAGCAGAATAATACATTACTTCCCTTTGAATGTAGTTGTAGTGGAAAAATAGAAGGTATTGTAAATAAGAAACAAGCAGCTCATTATTTTAATTAAACTGTTCTAGGCTTTTTCAAAAGTATCTTAAAGGAAATTGAATTTTTAAGAAATGATGTGAATTTATTGAAGCAACAAATTGCTTTAGGGAAGATCTCAGATACAGATGTGGCGTCACATACAACTGGGATGGAATCAAATTTGCCAATTAACGGTGTAGCCGAGTTCGAGGAATTTAATGCCAAATTGGAAGATGAGCATTATATGGCTGTAGTGGTAGGTTTACGTTAATCCATATTTTAACCATTTCAAAAAAATTTCATCTTCTAACAGTGTTCTTGGCTAAAAGTATTTGGAGGGAATAATGCTTCTGACACAACAAGAACTATTTTAGGAGCACTAATGTCACATGACTTAAGCCTAAAATATAATTGGTCTGGAAGAAATGGCAATGAAGATTTCTCGAAACTTATAAATGTTGCTACATTGATATTAAGTAAGTTTTTAGAAAACCTGTTGAAATAAATAAGTATGTTGTTTATTAAAATTTTAGTGGTTGTAAGAAAAAATCCTAAATGTACGGGTTCTACTAAAAAAGAAGTGGAATCACATATAAAACCCTGGCTGCGAAATGCAATGGATAGGAATGGTGGAAAGTCAGCTAGGAAGAAGGCATCTGCTAATGGTTCCTAAAGTATTTTTTATTTACCTACATATTACTTTAAAAAATAGTTTTTGTAATTCGTTTTGAATTTGAATTTGTGTTTGTAATTTAAAGTGATCAGTTCATAAATGACAAATAACTAAATAATTGCTAAAGTAGAATCACTATACAGTTTAAGATCTATTTAAATTGAATTTTTGTTACTTACCTATATAGAAAAAATCTTTTTGTGGTATTGTTCTATATTCATACTTATAGTGTGTAGTACCTATACTTTTAAATAAAATTTTAAATCTATTTTTTATTTCTGTATGTTAACTGTTCCGGTAAATTGCAGAAAAACGTACTGGTAAAGTGTTGAAAAAGTACAGGTGATGTACTTGTAAGGTATAATTTGCCTTCACTTGCCCACTATAAAATCGTTGTATGTCAGTTTATTGGTTTGGTACAGGTTAAATACTGGCATGGTAGTAATATACTTGCAAGCCGTTATGAGGCCATTTAATGGCCGTAGTGACCTGAATGCAATGGCGCAGTACAGTATGCCACCGCTTTACCAGTAATGTAATACCGGCACGACTATATGTTGCCAGCATTGGCCTTTTACATAAATGTTTGCTGGGTAGTTAACATCTACATGTGTGCCAAATTTCAAGTTGACATGTTACGTCCTTCGAAAGTTATGGAGTACGCACGCACACACAGACAGACAAATTAATACAGGGGTTCTAATTACACCGGTCAGTTAATAATTCTCGATTATGGTTTTTTGCTTATCAGTTGCCAGTGGTTAAACTCGATTGCGAATTGTCGCCCTGTAATTCTAATAAGTATGAGTAACGTTTGTAAGTGCATTTTGTATACCAATCCTTTTAAATGATGCGATTATCCGTGGATCATAATTTGCTACCCGTTGCAGTTACAACATGAAAAATTATTGCAGCTGGTTAGAAGATCGTTATAATGATGACGAGTTAAGATCATTATAGCTAGCCAGTATTTTGAAAAATTGAGATCGACGCTCTACTATGCAAGAGCTTCTTAGTGAAATGTTTTATTTTAGTTTCTCCAGTTCTATTAAAATCGGGAAATGCACAAGTTAATTGCTTTTTCCTTGCAGGCTATATGCTGTTTGACTTTATATTATGGGCATAAAATGAACTCCACATTATCATTGGTTAGTGCAGAAAATTCGTAAGAAAAACTATTACCTTAAGAACTTTGTTATTTTTCATCAGCATATGTTTTCTAGGTATTCGTACATTATCAAAACCTAAATATCCATTATTAGTGGTGTTCATGCCTAATTTACACCCAATTTCGCCAATTTTGATGCCTGGAAGGGGTACATGTGTTTCTTCATCCCTTAATTGTACTATAAATGGATGAATTCCATAACATTTTCCTAAAGTATACAATTGTGCGACAACAATTGCGTAATTAGCAGTATGGCCCACTAAAACAATAATACAGTACTGTTAAGTCTAACATAATTAGTACATGAACGCACATCCTCCAGGCCACCATTTATATGATGTTAACGTAGGGCTATTTATCACAAATTCTTCTGTATCTGGATCATACGTCGCAGTTGTTTCTAAACCCCTTATAAATGTACCATGTCCTAATTCGGTCTGTAAAAAAAAATAAAATTGAGTTATTGCATATACAAGTACTTATATTCAGGAACAAAGTCTAGTAAACTGATCTCATTGATTATAACAGCATTGCTTTAATTACAAGTTATCAGTAACGTTCAGATAATCATGCATTATGCATGACTATATCGCACCTTGGCAGCAACACTGTCAAGTCCAAAAAATTCGAATTTGTAATTTCTATGAATTCTTATAGGAAAACCAACGTACTTTTAGCTGCAACACTGATTTAATTTAGTTTACCACAGAAAATCGCTAGAGGGCGATAATATGTCTCTTTTGCTGCCTCTTGATCTAAGGTTTTGTATATTATTTTGCATAAACACTATCATAAGCTACTTATGACTCCCTTGATGCTAATTTAAAATAGTTTTTATTGCTGCAACGTCTCATAACGAACCCTATGACACCCTTGCTCTGAAATTATAGCAAGAATTTGCATCGGTTGCATGTGGTAGTTTTACAGAAGGTACTACTTTGTGTTCTTGTAAAGAAAACTGTTTACGTTCAGGTGTTTATTCTGTTGTTTACTATGTCGTGTTCCCGTGGAAAACTAATGCTGTAGTTAGCCCTTCAAGAAGTATCAGAACAAAATATGTATGAAAATAATTTTTATTTCAACAATGAGGTAAGTTAAGATTCTAACCTAAAAAAAAATTGGAATTTTATACTTTATTGTTTATATTCGGTTATTATTATTTTGTTCTTTTCGGATGGACGAACCAACGAATAATTCGTTAGAATATCTATCGAAAAATCGAGAATTGCTTAGGGAAGCACATTCAAGTATTTTAGAAATGGCAGTATCAAATGAAACTATATTCTTAAACCATGACATTCCTTCAGAAAACAATGCTATCGATGAGATTGATATTGATTTTAATCAATTAATTGGCGCTGCAGCGGGCGATGATAAAAATAGAGAATTCTAGTTTTACTGAAGAAATTCACGCTATTTTAAATAATGTAAATTATAACTTGACTCCGATGGCAGAGTTAGGAGAAGGTAATCAACCAATCAATGTAGAAAGTGAAGAAATAAATCATCCATCTTGGAAACCTGACAATAATCACAACAAATCCGATTCCAATAACAGCTCTGTTTCAGTGCAAACAAACAGAAATCTTGACGAAATTTAATGGAAATGATAATAATAAGAATATATCAAAAGTATGTAGGAAGTGCATGTGCAATGAAGATGAGTGATCAGAAACTCTAGAAAAATAAAACGTAATAGTGGCTTAGAATACAAAAACAGCCGTAAAAATAAAACCAGTGAAAGAAAAATTTTGCCCCTTGTAAGGAATCGTGTATGTACAAGTGTACTGAAAAAATAAATGAACAAAGTAGATATCAAATTTTTACAAAGTACTGTAACTTAACAAGTCTACAGCGTCAACAACATTACATTTTAAAATGTATTAGCGCTATACCACACACGCAGACATAAAATAATAATTTAAGAAGAGAAAATTACGCATTCTATTTTGAACTTGATAATAGTAAAATAAGAACTTGCAAAGTACTTTTATTACATACACTAGGAATAACTGACAAAACTGTTCGTACTGTAATAGCCAAAACAAAAGATGGATTTTTAAAAGGCAAGAAATGGGCAAATGGCAACCAAAAAAAAGTAGATGATTCCATAAAGCAGGGTATTATAAATCATATCAATTCAATAACACGTGTGGAGCTCTCAAACAGCGAGGGAGTTTATTGACGGCAGCAAGACTCTTGCCGATATTGATAGGGACTATGTAGAAGAGAGCAAAAGTGCTGGAAAAAGTTTCGGAAATTATACAACGTATTCCAGAATGTTTAATTCTAAATTCAATATTTCATTATGACCTATGCGGCTCGTGCAAGGAATCTAAAAACTCTAATAGGAATCAAAAAGAAGAATTACAAGAATCTTATGACCGCCATTTATAAGAAAAGGAATTATCCAGAAGCGATAAAGAAAAAGACAAGGAATTGGCAAAAACAGGGGAACTGATTGCAGCATATTTTGATCTGCAAGCGGTATTTCCAACTCCATCTGGTGATGTGAATACGTTTTACTACAAATCTAAGTTGACCACTTACAACTTAATTGTGTATGATTTGGGACTAGCCATAGGTCATTATTTTGTGTGGCACAAAATGATGGAAAATGCAGTTGTAACGAGATTGATACATGTATTTATAATTTCCTAACATCTATTCAGTGAGGAAAGCCAGTAATCTTATACGCTGACAATTGCACTGGACAAAATTAAAAAAAAATTTTAGTTGCCATGCTTCTTTATGCCGTACGAGTTTTAGATATTTCCTCAATAACTTTGAAATTTCTAGTTGTCGGTCATACATCAACGAACGATGCTATGCATTCCCATATAGAGAACGTGTATTAAAGGGTGGACGCCAGCGCAGTGGATACCAGTTATTGCAAATGCCAAAAAGACTGAGACGCCATTCAAAATAAACGAATTGGATTACCAACATTTTTTTTATTTTAAGGCACTGCAAGAGGCATTGGGCAGTAATTTTAATAATATTAGCAAAAAAGAAAAGGCGCTCTGGCATGATATTGCTATAATAAAAGTAATAAAAGAGGATCCATTCACATTTTTCTACAAGAATAGTTACGAAGACAACGATTTTAACAAAGTACACATTCGTAAACATGCTGAACGATCATTAACATCATCAATTGAATTAAAGCAATCGTATTTAGAACCTTTAAAAATTAGCCAATCAAAACTCGATGGTTTATCAGAGCTGTGTGAAAAAATCACATAAAGAAAAAATACCATGAATTCTACAATCATTGGGTTGTAGAATACAAATAAAAGGTATGAAAAAAACTACAGGGAAGGTATTGGAAGTTATAGACAAAAAGAAAGATGGCAAGAAAGTTACGAAGAAGCCGTAATAATTTTGAAAAAGAGCAATAGTACAGAGATAGTAATAATTATAATTAGATTAGTTTTAGTAGTTCACAAAATAGAAATGTACGGCATATTTATATTTTAGTGAGATTTGGTTTAATATAAAAAATAATATTTGTAACTTGTCTTGATCTTACTGGTGTTGATTATATACCATGTTATAATGATAACTAAATAATTGAAATATGGTATCCGAAATTAAGGTGAAATTTTACAGAAAGACATATCAATGAAACATAAGAGAAATTAAAAGTTGAGTTTGCAGCAACACTTGTCATATCTACAAATATCTAAGGTTCAGTTTAGAAAAATTTTGATTTGGTAATTGCGGTAAGTAGCTACCAAAACTATCTGGCGTTAATAAAAAAATTAAACTTGTATTAGTCTGCTGTTCAAAAACCAATAACAATGAAATCTTTGGCGAGACGTATTTTAAAACATGGCACCTTCATCTTATGACTGTTGCTGCTAAGGTGCGATATGGCAAATGCACATTGATTGATGATATATTTTAGCGGTTTTAAAATGAATTTTTAGTAACAAAATTAGAACACATGTGCTCATATTTTTAAAGTATCAATTAAAAAAAGGTATAGTGCTTTTTTTTGTAAATATTTACCTATTGTGGTTACCAGAACTTGTGCTTAAATATAAGAAATGGTTACCTGAGCATATGTTCCAACCATTGAGAAACTCCATGCTTTATGGATCCATTCGGCTTGCTGTTCATATGTTCCTTGTCCCATAAGAGTAGGTATATACATAACATAATGCAACACTAACGGGTTACCATCTTTTATAATAGCTGATCCAACTTGTCCACCTAAAATTTCCCTGAAATGTAAATAGCAATTAATAAAAATCAGTTAATCTCATTATTTTCATATTCATTAAGTTGTCACTCTAGCATACGAAACATACACAATACCATATAACATATTTATATTTGTCAATATTCAGTATTGCAGTAAACTACCGCCATTCTCCGTACGCCTTCCAGAAATGCCTAACATCCCATCTTTGGACAATATTCCACCTTAAACTAGGAGATAAGGTACGCGTCGTAATTCCGTTTTGTTTATATTTATATTCGTTTTGTGGCATTGCTATAGGGTCGATGCACCGTATACCAATCATTAAGCTTGAGTGACATTATACTTTTTTTGTCTAGAAACTTTGACAAGTTTGAAAACTAGACGCACTTGTAGAAACTTGGATAGTGTAATTCAGAACCTTAGAAACTATTTTATAAACTAGGTCCGGACCTATTTTCTTTACAAGTTTCAATACTAGACTTGCGCACTGATCATTTTATACACAAATTTCGGTGATGCCAACCTCTGCAGTGACCAACCCCGCGAGTTATTTGTTGTCTGAACTCTTAACATAACCTCTTAAACAGAACAGTTATTTACGATCGTGTGGCGAGAAAGTGAATTTATATTAATTTAACAAAATGAGCTGTACAAAAGGAAAGTGGACACCTGAAGTAACAAAGACTCTAATTACACTTTATGAACTGCAACCAGTTTTATATAAGGTAAGAAAAGTTTAAGTAGTAGAGTTTGGAATATTAAATTTTGACTTATGTGAGTATCTAATCACAATTACTCATTTGTCCTTATCTGTGTAATCAAAATTAATCATAACGTAAATTTCTAACTCAATGGTAATTTTAGACCACATCATCAAGTTACCACAATAAAACAATGCGACAAAGGCTGCTGAAATTATTAAAATGGAACTGCAAGCAATGTTTAAAGTAGCCTTTACAACGGAGGAAATAATGAAGAAATTAAATAATTTACGCTCAGTTTTTAGAAGTCCACAGAAATTTTAAGAAGACACCATCATCTGGTGCTGGTTCTGACGATGTCATTCAACCAAGCTGGTGGTTGTATGAACATATGATGTTTATTTTACCTTATTGCAAAAAGGACAAAGGAAGCTCCAATTTACAATCAAATACTCAATCTACAGCCACACAAAACAGTGAAAATTATGAAAGTCAGAATGAAGTACCATTACATTATTATAATGATGAAAACATTGAAATTGTAAGTATAGTATTTTGTGTTTTATTATGTATGCTAATGTGTTTACTTTCACCTAGATTAATAATGATTATGATGCCGAAGGAATGTATACAATTACAAATGATGGTTTACTGTCACCAGCAGTCAGTGTAGCATCATCATCAAATGGAAAGGGATGCGTTGAAGGTGGACCTAAAACAAAGAGGAAGAAACCCAACAAGGAAACACTTTCTGAAATTATATCAGAAGCGATACAAGATATTACAAACGAAAAATCAGACCTCTCGCCTGAAATTGAGAGTTTTTGTAATTTTATAGGCCATGAGCTAATGAGTTTGAGAAATACTAAAATACTAAAAAAATGTAAATGGGACATTCAACAGATCATTCATACAGCTGCATTGAATGACGATGAAGATTAGGAATGTGGTTTTTATTAGTAATAATTATCTATTATTATATTTATCATTATAATATTTATTAAAAATAATACACCGATTGCATATAAAACTTTTCAATATAATTTTGATGTACAATTTATATTCAATCATCTTAAACCATATCATCTTGCCATGAAACTTTCCCATGATTGTTAAAATAAGTTTTAAATTCTTCACGTACCAGTAAACTTTCGTTATTTGGACGACCTCGTCTGAAATTAGCACTCTTTAGATGCTCCACGTTATTCCTCCATACTCCATTTTGTAGTTGACCATCAGTACTTTCTTTATCAACTTCATTATAAACTATAGCTGGAGCTTCTGTTTTTATGAAGTTATGTAATGCACAACAAGCTTGCGTTATTAATACAACTTTATCTCGACTTAAATTTATGGGTGTTAATAAAATACGAAATCTATTAGCAAGAATGCCAAATGCATTTTCTGAAACACGTCTACCACGACTCAATCTATAATTGAAGATCCTCTCTTCCTTTGACATATTCTTGAGGGGAAATGGTTTCATGATATGTCTTTGTAATGGGAATGCTGAATCGGCCAAAATAATGTATGGCATAGGCTTTTTCATTCCTGGAAGAGGTTTGTCATTTGGCAAGTTTAATGTCTCTGTACTAAGTGCAATTTGAAAATCACATCCTTCATACACTCCTGTAAATAAGTTAACAATGGATTTTATAAATCAATTTTGATATGGACGTTACCTCCATCACTAACTCGTCCATTTGTCCCAACATCTATGTATATAAAATTGTAGTTAGCATCTACAATTGCTAATAATACAACACTGTGAGTGCCTTTATAATTGTAATAGTGTGATCCGGCACTCCTAGGAGCTCTGAAAACAATATGTTTGCCGTCCATTGCCCCTATAGTGTTTGGAACGTTCCAGTTTTGATTAAATGTTGCTGCAATTTTCTCCCATTCTTCAGGGGTTGATGGACACTAAAATTTCATACATTACATTGTTTATTTTTCAATTACGTTACAAGTTACTTTTAAATACATTTCCTTTAGTGATTTATATATTGCTGCCAGAACGTCTGGCACAAATTTGGAAATTGTGCTTGCTGCAATCCTCGTACTGTATGACAGACTTTTGTATGATTCCCCTGTAGCAAGAAACCTAAGAGTAACCATCAATCTATATCTCGATGGTATGCACTGTCGAAATTGTGTGTCCTGCTTCTTTATGGTTTCTTCAATGAAGCTGTGTAATTTTATAAATAACTCATTGTCCATCCTCAACCAATTTTTATATGAGTCAATGTCTTCTTGTAGAAGTTCATTCTCAACAAAAGAACATGCACCTAAATTTAAAACATCACGGCGTAATAACCACTTTTGGCTCCAGAGCTTTCGCTTTTTTTGCTGGCACAGTTCATATGTCTTAACGATTTTTGAAATTCTATTCAACTTTTCCAGTTTTCGACGTTTAGAAATTGAAAACATGTTAATTAACTTTATTACATTCTGTACGCGAACACATAAAAATGGAAAGTTGGCAATGATTTTAAAATATGTAGTGCTGACATGCGCAAAACGTAAAATTGTAGAGACATCTAGGGACGTACATATGGTTGATAACTAGTTTAGAATATAGTTTCGAAACTTGTAAAAGTTTCTAGACACAAAAAAGTATAATGTCACTCAAGCTTTACTTCATCTACTTTATCTGGAGAATGGGGGTGATAAGGATTTAAAGCCCTGAACTACAAAATGTTTGTGTCTACATATCAACTTAAAAAGTCCTCTTGTCTTGTAGGCAAGATTTTATAAGAATCTAGCGTTTTGGTTTGAATTGTATAAACAATAAGAGGGCCGGCAAAATCAGGTCATAGTTAATGGTTACTGACTGATGCTACTGTTCCTAACTTATTCTAAAATCAAAGCTGAAGACATAATTTCTTACAGTTACATCTGTTAATAGAGGGCGATAATAAAGGCGATAAAAAAAATGGTTCTTAATAAATTGAAGGGTTCCTTTCAAAAATGCATTTGTTCAGAAATAACAAAAAACATTATAAGTTGTTTATGTTTAGGTTTGGAAAAAAATGCTTTTCCAGTATTTATGGCAGTTGGTTACCAATTGATTTTCTCGGATAACCTGTTCAGTATATGATTAGGAAATACCGTAAACAAAAAAAAAGTTTGGACTTTTGTTTTTTTATGAAAATAGTGAAACATCCACATACTAATGAAACATAAACGGTTACATTTTATTGCATAAAGTAAAAAACGACTACAGGTTTTGTAAACTAAAAGTATTAATTTCAAGAAATGAAAAATGGAACATTAAAAATCCTCACATCCACTACTATTATCATCCTCGTCGACCTCGTAGGTAGACTCCGTCTTGGTTTTTTCATTAGCAGAAAAGATCTCATGGTAAAACTTTTTATCTGCTCACGTTTTCAAGTAACTAATCAATGTTTTAAGATTATTTATCTTTAACGGAGAAATTATCACCGATTCTACATAAGATCGTTTCAAAACCATCTCAATAGGCTATCGAACCTTATTTCGTACTACACAACTTCTCCAGAAGCCCTAGTAGGTATCTCTTACACTTATCGCAGGTGTATTTTGTTTCAGGTGTTGTTGCCTAATTTTCTTTATTTTAATAGGGGATTTTGGAAGTTTTAAAAAATATTTTTCGGTTGCTGCCTTTATGTCGAAGAAACTTTCATGGCTCATGTTGACAACTTCAAAAGGACACGGATTTTTTCTGGCGCTGCGTAATAAATAACCCCATTGTTCAAGTATCTCAACTCTTTCCATGCGTCTTTTCTTTTTTCTATTAGAGCAAAGTCCTGATCATTAGATAAGTATGAGTGTCCTCATACTTGGAAAATGTAAAGGATGCTAGTGAAAACTTTCAAAACATGGCCAAAATACAAGAAGTAGACCATAATATGATTCTTGTTTTGTCCTGGACAGCCACCGCTTATAAGAACCAATCCGTTGGACGTAAATTCGTTGTTGTTTATGTAATGGAGGAGCATATTCATGGTAGGTATACATCGTAACTTTCTTATTTCCCAAGTTATGGATCCCGAAAAGATAGTAACATAATTGACGTGCGTAGAAGACCGGGTTACTGGTAATATAAGGCAGAGGTAGGTTTTGCATGAAACTGAATGTCAAGCATTCGATCTCTCCAGCCTCAGCTTGTGCTTTATTTTTCGTCTTAACTCAAAGAATGCATCTGCTTTTCGCAAATTCAATTCCCTGTCGGTTGTCAGTTTAGCAACCTCTTCAGCAGTAATGGTCTTGTCATTCAGTTTTGCTGGAAAATATCACATTGGGCGCATGTGTTCGAACGAGGGAAGCTAAATTTTCTATTAAATTCCTGTTTGAAGGTATTCCAATATATCTTGTATGGGATATTTATTCTATATTAGCAAACAAATATGTTATGCATGTCTTTCACTGTTAATTACCCATGAAGGAAATATCTGTCGGGATTATTACGGCGAGAATAATGGGACTGTCTTGGTTGGAAGGACATAATATGTGATTTTATTAGATAGATCACTTCAGGAGGAAACTGCTTAGTTCAGTTAATATGTCGACCCCTGATGTCTCTGGGAGATTTGCCTACAGTAACTAAAGAGTTTCGTAGCCTTAGTACTCTAGCAGGTGTAACTGCATGAATTTTCAAAAAGTCATTTTGACAAAGCCGATGTTCTTTACCCGCATGGCGAATCTTGTAAAAGAAGGTAGCACATTTGGTTTTTCGTGCATCATCAGGAGTATCTCGAGGGCGTCGTCTATTTATATGTTTTACTTGCATTAGCCCTCAAAGATGAGTATCTTGTTCGTTTTTGTCAGTCATGGAGTAAAACTGAGCAAAAATTTCTTCTAGTGTAGCATCGGATAACTTTTCGAGACATTTATATTTACATCTTAAAAAATTACTGATTAAAATCAGCGAAGTACGGAAACAAAATTAACTTACACACAAATGGCTCCAGGTACACGTTTTGCAATGAGTTTTCCGCGATGATTGATGTATTCTTCTCCTTTCACTTTTAGTTTCTTTCTCTTTTTTGTTTTCTATTCGGCCATTTAACATCTTCAGTACTCTCAACATTAGCTTCCATTGTTCTTTCACACACCAAAATGAACTTCAGCACTTAATAAATCAAATTACAAACCACCAAATCTTTTTAGGTTAAAATCAACATCGCGGTAATTCACCAAAAACAACACAAGTCCACGACATATGTTGTTTTGGATGGCATCGGCTGTGAACATGTGTTGTTTTTACGGAAACGCATAAACTTTACCCCTTGATAAAACCTTTTTTGTGCTGTTTTTGAAAGAAATGGTTTGTGGTATATCTATGGCCTACAATTCTATATACTGCCATTGTATTTATTGAGGTACTAGATATAATGGATCAAGGTACTGTACTGCACTATGTACATTTTTTAATAATACGCGTTTTCCAACGGGTAAAGGTTCTTAGCATCGGTTTTCAAAAAACATTGGCATCGTGTGTCGTTATAATATGATATCAGAGTTTGTGCTTGCCAAATAAGGCGCCCATACACAACTCACACAAATTTAAAGAATCCAATAAAATACTTAATAAACCTTCGCTGAAGATTCTTTTACGAAAATAATTTGATAATTTGTATTAACGGTCTTCACAACATACCTGTAGTTCTTTTCAACAGTCCTGTAATTCTTTTTCTAAGAACATATCTTTTTCTAACCCCTATTTTCAAAATGCGTATAGTCCTGTAGTTTGTGCTTCAAATCACACCCCCCTATCGTCACAAAGCAAACAAAACACTTAAACCGTTGCCGGAAATTTCTTTACCAAAATACATCACACATATTGTCACATAGTTGGTGCTTTACAAATAAGCGCCCATCGTGAAATTAAAAAAATTTCATAAAAATACTGACTGAACCGTTGCTGGGAATTTTTTTAGGAAATAATTTTTAGTAACTCCCATTTCCAATATACATATTGTCTCATGATTCCCAAAAACGCCCCCCTCCCACCGTCATAAGGACTGAGGCAGAAAAAACGTTAACATTAAAAAACTGGGATAACTTTTACACCAGTTCTTTTTATCAAAAAAATTTAATGCAGTAGGCTTTGCAATAATTGTCAGATTATGTTATTCAATTTTTGTTTTTATACGACCGAAATTGAGTTTACAATGGCAAAAATGTTGGAAGTGCGTTAATTGATTCTTAACAAATTTCATGAAAATCCTCTATGGTCAGTCCTTCCAATTGCAAAAGAAGCTAAAGTTTGCAACACACGGCAGCAAAAGTTATCAGATGTTCAAGTTCATGTTCACTCGGAAATCAGGAAGTGGCAGACCAGAAGGAATTCTCGCCAAAAAAGGTACAGAAAGCTGTGTCTGAAATGGAGAAGTACAGATCGGAAATTGGCTCAAAAAGTGGGTTTGTCGGAAAAGTCTATACGAAAAATTAAAGTTAAGACTGGCTTCAAATCGTACAAAGTGCAAACAATTCCAGACAGAAATGCAGAGAAGAACAAAGAGGCACAAAACGAACTAAAAAGTTGAGAGCTGATTTCTTTCAAAGCAAAGATTGTTGCGTAATGGACGATGAGACATACGAGCTCTGCAATTTTTCCCAACTACCTGGCCAAGAGTTTTTTGTTTCTCGTGAACGAGGAAACGTACCCAAAGAATTTCGGACCAAAAAAAAGACGAAGTTCCCCAAAAAGTTTCTTGTGTGGCAGGCGATCTGCAGCTGTGGAGAGAGAAGCTTATGTGAGCGGATCTGTACAGACAACATCGTTTTGGTGCCTAGGGAGGCTAACCCATCAAATTACCCAGAACTCCGGTGTATGGAACGCTACTGGGCTTTGGTCGAAAGAAACTTAAAGTTAACAAACAAAGAACCAAAAGCAATTGAAAATTTGTGGAAAATGTGGATCGCGGAGACCAAAAAACTCTCGAATACCACCATAAAAACCATGATGTTGGGCATACCAGAAAAGCTCAAACAATTGTGTGTTAATAAGTCTGATTAAAATAATGTTCATTGTTGATTATTCGGTAATAAATATCGTATCCGATAGTGTGACTTTATTTAAATTGACGTAGCGGTTCCAAACGTATGCCATTTTTTCAATGTTAACGTCTTTTCTGCCTCAGTCCTTAAAAGAATTTAAAAAAATCCATATAAAAACTTAATAAACCATTAATGGAAAAATTTTTGTACGAATATAATTTCCATAAACTTTTTTTAATTTCTTTAAAATGAAGTACAAATTACGAGACAATATATATATATATATATATATCGGAAATGGAAGTTAGTAGAAAGTATTTTAGTAAAAAAATTCCCAGCAATGGTTCATTAAGTCTTGTTTTAATTTCTTTATGACGACGGAGGGCTTATTTGAAAAGTACAGACTACGGGACAGTGTGTTGTAAATGAGAGTTAGTATAAATTATTTTTAATATAAAATCCCCAACAACGCCTCCTTAAGTACTTGTATGGAATTTGTTTAATCTCCATATGACGATGTGGGGTTAATTATGAAGCGCAAACTATGGAATAATACGTATATCGTAAATGAGAGTGCAAATTACTTCCGTAAAAAAATTATCAGCAACAGTTCCGTAACAATTTTTATGAATTTTTTTTTAATTTCTGTATAACGATTGGGGCTAATATGTAAAGTACCAACTATAAGACATTGTATGTGTTGTAAATCCCCAAAACCGCTTCCTTAAGTATCTTTATAGATTTTTTTAATCTCCATATGACAAAGGGGTGCTGATTTACGAAGCACACAGTACGGGACAGTATGTATTTTGTAAATGGGGTTAGTAAAATAATTTTTAATAAAAAATCCCTAGCAAGGCTTCCTTAAGTATGTTTATGGAAATTTTGAAATCTCCATTTGACAATGTAGAGATTTTTTACGAATCACAAACTGTGGATCAATATGTATGTTGTAAATGTGTTAGTACAAATTATCTACGTAAAAAACTTCCTGCAAAAGATTCTTAATTTTTATAACTTTTTTTCAATTTCTTTATAACGAGTGCAAACAATATATATATATATATATATATATATATATATATATATATTTGTAAATCCCCAAGAACGCTTCCTTAAGTATTTTTAAGAATTTTTTAAATCTCCAAATGACAATGGGGTACTTTATTTACGAAGCACAAACTATGGAACATTATGTATGTCGTAAATGAGAGTTCACACAAATTATTTTCTTAAACAATTTCATGTACCTGAACCTTAACCATTTTTTTAATTCCTTTACATCGATGATGGCAATATATGTGTTGTAAATCCCCAACAACGCTTCGTTATGTATTTTGTAAATACGGCTAGTAAAAATAATTTTTAATAAAAAATCCCCTTAAGTATTTTTATGGAATTTTTTTAATCTGTATATGACGATATGGGGATTATTTACGAAGCATAAACACTATGTAACAATATGTATGTCGTAAATGAGAGTTAGTACACATTATCGTAAAAAAATTCCTATAAGAGTTCTTAATAATTTTTATGAATTTCGTTTAAATTTCTGTATAACGATGGGGGCTTATATGCAAAGTACCAACTATAAGACATTGTATGTGTTGTAAATCCCCAACACTGCTTCCTTAAGTAACTTTATGGATTTTTAAATCTCCATATAACAATGAGGTGCTGATTTACGAAGCACACATTACGGGACAGTATGTAGTTTGTAAATGGGGTTAGTTAAATATTTTTTAATAAAAAATCCCTAGCAACGCTTCCTTAAGTATTTTTACGGAAATTTTGAAATCTTCATATGACAATGTAGAGATTGTTTACGAACCACAAACTGTGGATCAATATGTATGTTGTAAATTTGAGTAAGTACAAATTATCTACGTAAAAAATTTCCTGCAACAGTTTCTTAACAATGTTTATGACTTTTTTTTAATTTCGTGATAACGATGAGGGCTTATTTACGAAGTGCAAACAATATATATATATATATATATATATATATATATATATATATATATATAGTAAATCCCCAAGAACGCTTCTTAACTATTTTTAAGAATTTTTTAAATCTCCAAATGATAATGGGGTACTTTATTTACGAAGCACAAACTATGGAACATTATGTATGTCGTAAATGAGAGTTAGTACAACTTATTTTCTTAAAAAATTGCATGGACCAGATCCTTAACCATTTTTTTAATTCCTTTATAACGATGATGGCTGATTTACGAAGTACAAACAATATATGAGTTGTAAATCCCCAACAAAGCTTCGTTATGCTAGTAAAAACAATTTTTAATAAAATTTTACCTGTATATGACGATATGGAGTTTATTTACGAAGCATAAATTATGTAACAATATGTATGTCGTAAATGTGAATTAGTACAAATTATCGTAAAAAAATTCCTACAACAGTTCCTTAACAATTTTTATGAATTTTTTTTAATTGTCTTTGTAACTATGGGGGCTTATTTGTGAAGTACGAACTAGAAGACAATATATGCAATGCTTCCTCAAGTATTTTTATGGATTTTTGTTATCTACAAATGACACTGGTGTGTTTATGTACGAGTGATACACTACACAACAGTATGTATATTACATGACGGTAGGGGACTTATTTGCGAAGCGCAAATAATGGGACAAGATGTATCTTGTAAATTGGAGTTTTATTTTAAATAAAAAAAAAACGTTTCCTTGAGTAATTTTATTAAATTATTTCTGACAATGTGCGTTTATTTGTGAAGAATTACTGAATACCGAATACAACATATGTTGTAAAGAAGGGTTAGTACTAATTATTTTTAACAAAAAATTCTCAGCTACGGTGTGTTAAATATTTTAAATTTAATATTAACTTTTTTATGACGATGAGGGGCTAATTCGTGAAGAGGAACTATGTGCATGTTGTATAGAGGAATTAGCACAAATTATCAAATTATAATCCTAAAGAAAATATTCTGCAAATGTATTCAGTATTTTTTTTATTTGTTTATGGGGGACTTAGTTGTGAAGCACATACACTGACATAATATTTATTACGCGAAGTGTGATGTATTATAACGAAACACGTTGCTGATATCTTTAATAATGTTGTAAACCTTCGCTAAAAACCGTTGCTGTTTTCACACCCGTTATTTTCCACCGTCTTCCTGTAAATTATTAAGTGATAAATTTTGTAAAACCACTTCCGTATAAGGTGGTGCTTCACCAATATGCTGCTTTAGGTGAGCCCTTCGTACTCTTTCAGACTGGGTTCGCGATAACTAGATATCTACACCTTCTAACCTCATACGACAGTATTTCAGGCCAAGGTGCTGAAATAGATCTGCCACCTTGATCTGTGGTATGGAATTTGCGCCGATAAAGAATTGAAGCTTCTTCCTTTTAAGCTCCTCTCTTAGGTATTTAGGTGGTCTCTCCCACCGCCTACCAAATATTAGAAGCTCGTCTGCGTATGCTAGGGCAGCTCGTCTAAGGCCATATTGAAGTAGGGACGAGAGAAGGTCGCCATGCTTGACACCGCATTTTATTTCAATGAGAGTGGAGTGTTGTTTGTCGCATAATAAGGTAGTTGGCACCGCAACACCTAAGAGCTCTTTCAATTGAGACGTGTTTAACCGAGTCCTATAGCTTTTGTAGATCTAAGTCTACGATGTTATACGGCTTGCATGTAGATCTACCTCATTTATTATAGATAGCATAGTGGAGGCGTACCAAAGAGTGGTGTAGAGGAGTAGAATTTAACGCGTTTTCCACTTCTGTTACAATAACTGGATCGAAGTAATCGAGTGTTATGCCGTTTATTGAATTAACTAGCTGTGTCTGGTTAGCAATCGTCTCCCAGCACGCTTTCGTACAGCTTCTGTATTCGCTCTGTGGATAGAAACACGCTCTCACTAGCATGATCTTCTCCGTCAATAATTTGTATTCAGAACCCTTTTTGGCAGCCTTACCAATGTATTATTTCTTGACGGGTTGCTTGGGAATACTTTGTAGTGGTTGACTGGATTATTGTCCGAAGTAATTTTAAAACATTTTCTAAGGCTGCTGATACACGCTCTTTGTGTAGCTCCCTGGATGTAACAGAAAATTTACCAGGATAGTTCTACATGCAACGAGTGAATAGGTCTGTTTCTGGCGTTTCACCATGTGAAACCGTAGCTGGTGAATTAGTGGGCAATGTGTTGCAATTATTTTTAATTTTTATTGCTTGAATGATGTCGGCGTATTATTTTCTCGTCCTTTGATACTTGACCCTGCCGCGTTTCTTTTTTAACTTCTCCCCTAAGTAGTTATTTATGCTGCGCTTCGTGTACTGTAGTTCGGCGTCCGCCATATCAATCAACTTCAGTCTAGACCACATAATGAAAGCATAATTCTTTATAAGTCCAATATTCTGCTCATTATAGGCATCTAGATGCGCTTGTCTATGTGTAGTAGTTCCGAGTACGATTCAAAGCGCCTCTACAGTGGGTGAACTAACGGTTTTCCTGCTCTTGCGGCCAATTTTTCCCTTCATCGCTTCCCCAGTGTGTATGCAGGAACTTCCTGGAAGGCGTCTTCGGCGTGTTCTTGGGTAGTCAAAATTGTGGAACTACACAAGTGTTTGTATAATGTTTAAGCATTCCCCCAACTACTACAACTTCAGCAGCTGAAATAACGATCTGTGTCAAGTGGAGCACTACGTAGGCGGGGTAACTGCGCGCACACGTATGAAGTTTAACTCTCCCAGTGCCACTAATATACGATAAATGTCAACATCAAGAATCCCTCTGCCGGTCGGTCGAGTGTGAAGGAAGTATTGTCTATATGGCGTTGGTTCCGGTGAAACCTGTGGCGTAAACTCGCGTTCCAATGAAGAAAATATAGCCGGTGGCTCAGGCGTACTTCAATCGCACACCTAGAAAAATCTAGGAGTATGACTTCAATGCACCAAAAAATTTTATATTCACTTTTGCGTAAGTCCCCGTATATAGACGTTTCAGCAAACATATAAATATGAATATTTTGACATGATAAGCTTCAAGACCTAAATGAGCCACCCGTCCAAGTACGGATGGTGCACTCTGTTGATTAACTTTCGTTAACGCTTAAATAGCACCCAACCCGCTATGCTGTAATAACTTGTTTATCTGTGTCGTATATTAACAAAAGTTATAGTTGGTAAATGTTCATATTTAAAAGTATATACAGGGTGTATCACCTAAGACCATAGCTCCCCTACAAAATATCGTAGGAAGGCCAAGAGCAAAATTGTGCATAATTACCATCTAAAATATTTTTAGCCACCAGTGGCGTTCCGTATAAAACATATTTTTTTAATGCAACACCCTCTATTTTATAGCAGATTTGGATAGTGCTCAACGAGTATTTATTTCTTTATGTAACATGTTATACCACTAACTTTAGCGGTTTCACTGTTATAACATTTTTTCCTCACAGTCCTACCATCTAATTTTTTTGGGAGAAATGAAATTGCACCGCCGCCGCCTAGGTTTTGAATTTAGAGAGGCTAAAACCTCTTGTACTTTCACATAATTTTTTTTGGGTAATTTATGGAAATATTGACCTTCGCAGATTGTAATTTATTTAGAACATTTCAAATGGCACTCCCCTAAAAAAATTATAGCGTTGGATAGCCGAAACTTCAAATTCAGATTCAGATCGGAGCGCTTGAGGGCACGCAATAAGCCCCCCCCCCCCCAGCTGCTTAACTCAAATGTAAGAATCAGCTGCTCCCCGCGGGCACTGTAGCAACTGCAGTAAATTGAACATTTCGACCAGTACGTTCCCGCGATACCACATCTACACTACTACACAGCAGATTGACAAGTTGAAACCGTTTAGTCTCACACACACTACTCCACCTTAAACACCTACGGCAATCATCGTATGAACAGCTTACCTGAAAGTGGATAGTCAGCGTACGTAAAGTAGCACGCAGACAGGATAACAGGCCGTTAAACTAGAACCGTATCTACCAACTTCTACCTTTGGGTTGGGTTCCCCCGACCACGTTTGGCTTTTCGAGGGCCCTCTGCCACACATCTCATTTGTGCCTAGAAATCCCGTTACCGATAGTCTGGTTATGACAGAAAAACAAGCCAGCAACCGATGACTTATGGGTTATCTCAACGACCTTTTACAGCAGCGCCATGCGGTCAAGGAGTAGCCTTGTGCAACCTTTTTCAATAAGATTCGCACCACTAGTAAGTTGGACTAGTCACCGTCGAGACTGAGTTCTCTATCCGACGTCATATGAGGAGCATGACACCCTTTACGAACAGTATGTAAAACAAAACAGAATGAGACCGGCTAATTAAATATCCGACTTTCTTCGCAAAATGCCGTGGAGTCTGTCACTTATCCTTGTTCAGAACGCCGCCAAAAAAATACGCCGCCCGAACAGAGTAAACCGCGCGATACGAAGTAGCTGCAGCAAATATTTATACTCCATATTACATTTGAAGGGTACTTCATCCATTACCACGAGGTTAACCCAGGGGTAGGGACGAAGGCAACTCAGTTTTTAGCAGTATGGCAACGGGACAAGATACCATCGAGGTCGCTTTGAAGATTGATGGACCTCGCTCCGTGTCGTCTAGCAACTTTCTTCCTCGTCCCTAAAATTAACATTCTTTGTAATAATTAAACAAATATCTAATTTTTTAATTTACTGAGGTCATTCAACGTTAAAAATATTAAATGAAACTCAATTTCCACAAAGGTAACACTAGCATGGGAATAAAAACTATTCCCATTTTCCTCCAATTTTTACCCATTCTGTACTAAGATAATACCCTGCCCTAGTCATTAAACACATATCTTATAACATATTGGATATTTTCATGGAGTTTCTTGAGGTTATCAAAGTTTTGTATAAGGACTGTTTAAGAAAATTAAATCCAGCATCCTTCCAATTACATTATAGTCGCTAATTATTTACTTCAGTAAACATATGATATAGAGAATTAATTAAAAAATTCTTGAAAATAATTAAAATCACTTAATGTATAATATACACTTATTAAATCGGGCTACAAATAGTTCTGTAATTAATTTGAAGTGGTCGATCATAGTACAAATTCCTAGTAGCAAATGATCTCTCTTATCGGCAATGAATAAGAATCAAACACCATTTTATTTACGTATGACAGATAATTTTGATAAACTTTATAAACTGAGGAAGTTGTTTATGGTGCAAACAAAATTGGAATAGATAAACTCAAAAACTTCCTAATAATACACTTACAAAATAATACTTTGCAAAACATATATATTTTTTTATTTTTTAATGCAAATCGATTTTAAGGAAACCAAAAAATGTGATTTTGGTTTTTTGACGTTTTTCTAAGAAAAAAAAGAAAAAGATTGTAAATTTCATTTAAACTCAAAATGCGTTAATCAACAATAGTATCGGGTTAGCGTCGAAAGCGCATCCAGGTACAAAATCCAAGACGATGGTTGTCATATCGTGGACTGCGTCATCACTAGTTTGGGTACCCATATCCCTAGAAGGAGAGGAAATGTTAAGTACATTGGGTGATGAAGAAGCGTAGGTGGGATAAAGAGAAGCGGTATTGAAGAAGCGAGAGTGGTAAATTCAATACCACAGGCGATAGTGGTAAGGTTATTACAACAACCTGAAAAAGTGGGTTTTACCTAGGGTAGGGGTCGGCAACCTGCGGCATGCGAGCCACATGCGGCTCTTTGGATGTGAAGCTGCGGCTCTTTAGTTCCATACGTAAATATTATTTATTTTATCAAAAAAAAACATTTAAAAATCGTTCTGAATCGATTAACGAAGATTAGGCACCGATTCTATCTGTCAACCACTTGTACTCGGTTTTCACCGCACCCCTCACCCGTGACACGCGTCATCACTGTCGTCAGTCCGTCGGAGGCTCTCGAATGACGCCATCGTCGCATGTTTCTATGTAGGTTTTAATTCGCAAGACAATTTGGCGTCTTCACCAGTGCTTTGGCTGTGACGTATAGTTTATTACTTTCAAGTAAAAGAGTTAGAAGCGAATAATCAATTCTCAAAGTAATGTATGTATGTATGTATTTTCGAACTCTGATGATCAAAGTAGGTAGGTATGTGCAGTTTTAGATTGTTTATATGTTTGGTAATTTTCATTGATTTCGGCATAGCTGGGCAAACACCTTTACTCGTAAACTAAGTACCTAATATTTGCCAAAAATAAAAAAAAAATTAAAATGTGCAGACTGCGCCGTGATAAACATGTTCCGACAAGTCCGTTCGTGCCAGTCGGCGATCACCGCACACGGGAGGCGACCACAGATGCGACGAAACTATGTACTTGTAGTCAATCAGTACGTGATAGAGTGTGACAAACAGTGTTTCGTGTCTAAATTATTTATTTTAATAATTAAATTATTAGAGAATTATTTATTTTATTTAAGTAAGTATTTTTAATTGGGAAATATCGTTGAAGTTTTCTACAAAAAAATTTACACATTTTATAATTTTGTAAACATTTGTAAAATACTTGAAAAAACATCATTCTGGTCACATTTTTAAATTTTAAGAACAAATAATAAAGAATTTAAATAAGTTAAAATAAGTGTGGAAACGATTTATTCATAAGTGTAAATAAAATAATAGCATTTAAAACATACTCATTTAATTTAAGTGCAGCTACGTATTTCAAAATCGTACATCTACTTTAAATATGTCGATGTAAAACGATATTTAAAAAAGTATGCTTACTGTACTCTACAATCGTTTTATTACTTAAATATTTATACTAAAAGATACATGTACACAATACATATCGTTTCTCTCACAAATCACTAAAAAGAGTCTTGAAACGACTTATCGACAATAAATACTCAAAAAACACGAAAATAACCTGCCAATCCAAAATGCGTATGACAAATGTCAAATGTTTGCGTTTGGGAATGTACGCTCGGAGACTTCTTGATGGTAATTGGACGAACGTTTTACCGCTATAAATTTTTTAATTTAGTTCACATATTTTCCGGGGTTTTTGTTTACTTGGTTGAACTGTAATTGCAAAACTTGTCATCTGCTGTTTTGGATACCTAAATAATAATTTTAAAAATTCTTTATTACAGCTTCACCGCAAGCATGGCATCTACAAAAAAAAGAGAAAAGAACTGAAGAAGAGCATCGAGAATTCAATCGGGATTGGACGGAGTCGTTCGCTTTCATATGCAACTCAGATGGCCTTCCGACTTGTCTCATTTGCCACGAAAAACTCGCACACAATAAGAAATCAAATTTAGAGAGACACTTCACTAAAAAACATACTCAGTTTGCTAGCAAATATCCAGCCGGCGAAGAACGAAAAAAAGCTGTCGACGAGCTACAAAAACAAAAACAGCAATCAAGTTCCATGTTAAGTAACTGGACACAATCTACAAGTAATGTTAATCTGGCAAGCTTCGCGGTATCACTAGAAATTGCAAAAAAAGGCAAACCATTCACAGATGGTGAGTATGTCAAAGATTGCTTCATAAGAACTGTTTCGTGATTTCAAAAACAAACCAAAAATCTTGAAAAAAATCAAAGATTTGCCACTATCCGCTAAAACAGTACAAGATAGAATAGCTAAAATGTCTTCAAATGTAACATATTTGCAGGTGGAAGATATTCAACTTTCTTCTGCCTTATCACTTGCTATAGATGAGTCTTGCGACATAAACGACTTGGCACAAGTAGCCCTTTTTGTCAGGTATATGTCTTCCCAAGGTCCAAAAGAAGAACTTCTAGGATTGCTACCGCTCTCGGGACAAACTAGAGGGGAAGATATAATAGCGAATGCCGTGCAAAAATGCCTTGAAGAGAATAAGATCGATTTAAATACAATCGTTTCAATAGCAACTGATGAAGCCAGAAGTATGACAGCAAAAAATAAAGGGGCAACAACGATTCTTCAGAGCAAAATAAACCACGAAATTCTTACGTTTCAGTGCATAATACACCAAGAAGCGCTTTGTGCCCAAACATTTCCGGCCGAAATAGTTGAGGTCATGAATTTGGTAATCAAGATTGTTAACAGCATCTTGTCAAAAGCACTCTACCATCGTCAGTTTAAAGAATTCTTAAACGAAATGGAGACTCAGTATTCCGACCTCCTTCTTCACAATAAAGTGCGATGGCTTTCCAAAGGTAAAGTATTGAAACGTTTTGCTTTGTGCTTGAATGAAATAAATACATTCCTAAATGAAAAAAGCATTTTAATCACCCTGAATTAGAGAACGACAAACGGTTGCAAAAATGTTACTTTATGGTGGATATCACAGCGAAATTAAATGAGCTGAATCTAAAACTGCAAGGAAAGGGAAACCCAGCATATGTTTTGGTAGAAGAATTGGTTTGTTTTGAAGAAAAATTAATTCTTTTTGCAGAAGATATTCAGAGCGATAAATTACTTCATTTTCAATTTCTAAAGCAATATCGCGATAAAACCAGTGCAACTGTTGACACGAATACTTCATCAGCACAGTTATAAAAAAAATTAAAGATGAATTTGCTGACACATTTGAGAAATTCAAAACCAACAAAACCACTCTAGCATTCATAGTAAATCCTCTCAACACAAATAGTAACGAAATCCACATTGAGCCATTTGGAATTGATACTGGATCTCTAGAAATGCAATTGATCGATTTAAAAAGTAAAGCTTTGTAGAGTGGAAAATTTACAGAGTTGAAAAGCAAGTTGGAAGAGTTGGAGGTCCAGAAATATATGTACGAAACGCAACAAAAGTGGACAGCTTTAAAAGAAATGTAGCGAGTTGAGGCACTTATATTCGACGCATAGAATAGACATTGCTACAGTGAGGTGAAGAAGTTGGCATTTGGAGTACTGACTATCTTCGGATCGACATATTCGTGTGAGCAAGCGTTCTCTTGCATGAATATAATTAAAAGTAAAGTAAGAAACCAACTAACAAATGAAAATTTAGAGTTGTGTTTGAAACTTAAAACAACAAGTTATGAGCCAAATTTATCCAAACTTTCTAAAACCATGCAAAGCCAACGCTCCCATTGAATTTGTTTGCTCAAATGTATGTTATTGTTTTTTTTATTTTAAGTACAAGTTACATTGTTTAGTTAGTTTAGTAAAGTTTAAATTTTCTACTTGAATAACCATGCAAAGCATCGCTCCCATTGAATTTCTTTGCTCAATTGTTTGTTATTGAAGTACAAGTTAGTGTTGTAAGTAAATGTTTAATTGTTTTAATTGTTTACTTAAATAATAAGTAATTATCTAATAATGCCATATATATATATATATATATATATATATATATATATATATATATATTGTTGTGAAAAACACTACTTATATATGAATAAATAGATTAGTCTTTTTTTATCAAAAACTTTATTTATGCGAGTACTATTTATTGTTGGCAAGAAAAAATTTTGTGGCTGTTTAAAAACTTTGAAATTTTGTAAATTGTAATTTTTGCCTCTTCAGACTCAAAAGGTTGGCGATCCCTGACCTTAGGACAATGGATCGTTGCCAGGTGAAGAAAAATATGGTAAATTTGATGAGAAGTTCATCTTTATAGTGTTGTACTTACTTGTAGAAGCTGTTGTACGAGTAATTAGTACTATTGTGGTTTAGCTAAACGTAGGTGTTTCCCCCACAACGTTTTTCATGCTTTTTTTGCAAGAAATCTTTTAAGGTAGTTTCATTAATATTTTTTCTTGGACTTATAATAATTTTATGTGTTCTCTTGTGCATTTGCTTTAAGCTTTTTTAGACTTCCAAAAATTTCAAATTTTTTTTCTTATGCATTTGTACTAAAAATATTGTTTGGTTTAAGATTCAATAAATCATCAATCAATGCGAGGAATACCACATCATTTGCAGAGGTAAGAAAGCATTTGAATAATTTTTTGTATAACTAGTCTCGATATTTTGTACCAGACAAGTAACCTATTTTCTATGGATTTTAGTTACGTCACGACGACGCGTGGTTTATGATCTGCCAGTAACATCGACTGGTAGAGTAAACATCATATATCATGTAGTAATAGTATCTTAAGATCATACTCCTATCATAAGGGGGTTGCTGAACGAAATGCCTCAGATGGATAAGGCGCAGGATGTAATGGAGCTGAAGATGGCTTGGAGGAGAGCGAGCAGTATTTCTACCAGAGTGACAGCGAAATGGCGTTACGGTTTATGGATACTCCCGTGGATGACATAGATGAGGTATTAAACCGCGACAACGGCCAGGCAGCCGTATGAAGGAAGACCACAATCACCTGTGAGACAGCATCCTCCAGTTCTGTAACTCAACCGGTGATAAGGATAGATGGATCTCTGACTATTCTGGCGCATGATTGTGTTGTAGATGATCAGTCGTTCACATCTGCAACAGGCTCAGATTACGAGATAGAAGAGCGGGTCTGACTCCTTCTTGCACTACAGCATTCTTTGAAAACTAGTATTTGAATACTATACTGCAAGGAGAAGTAAGGAACTCATCTGAGGGTTTGCTGAGCCCTACTTGTGCAGTAGAATTCCTGGAGGAGTTGGCGTACAATAGTTCTACGATAAAAACAGAGGTCAGAGAATACATTTCTGAGATTGCCCTGAGCCCTACTGGAATCGAAGGGTTTAATGAAGGGTGGACTCCTATCAACTGGCCGATACAAGTAAAGGCAACGAAGGGCTCATCAGAGCATCCTCAGTCCTGTATATGCTGCGGACACTAAATAATTAGTGGTGTATGGATAACTTAGCATTATCTAGGATCCCTACAACGCAGAGGCAAGACTTACCTGCACCATCACCGGTGAGAGATGCTACAGATAACACAGTATAGTCTCCCCAGAGTGTATTAAACCCTGTATGTACTCCGCAGTTTCTGAAAAACACTTTTAATTATTTTTTCTAGTCCAAAGCACATTGTAGAGTGAAATACAATAATAGGTAGAAGATGTGCAGCCAGAAACACCATACCACCACGACTACTGCTGCTATGACTTCCCTAACCACAAAATAATCCACCCCTCACCCTGGTATATCTATCATCCACCATCCTGTCTATGGCGATCTGTTACGTTGCGTCCTCGTTCGCATCGCAAGATATTGATTCATGTTATAACTTGTTATATAAGATCTAACAAGATGTTACTGTGCGTAAATATAACGTGGTCGTTGTGTCTGTCACAGTGCTCTATCATCTTGTTAGTACGTAGTCACCAGGAAATACATTGAGTCTAAATCAGATTTCATATTGATGTTATAGCAAAACTGTACTGCCATGATACCACGGCCGCAGAGCGGTAAAAAACCTATTTGATAGTCTTTCACTACTAAAATAAGTATAACACATCAAGCTTTGCAAAGTCTTTTCAGTTCCACGCAGTTCCCGCCCAGCTGCTGATACTAGAGAATTTATTCGTTGTAGGTTGCCGTAATAGCAAGGGCTGTAACCTTCTTTACTGCTCGAGTAGTTACTACTATATGATTTGTCATTTTTAATACTTTGGCAGAAATAACATTTTAGTAACCAATCAAAAATTAACTAAGTTCGTGATCACTTGATCTTTCTAAAAGATTTATTAAACATTTTCTTTGCCATTTTAAACGTTGAGGACAAAATCAGTCTTTAAAGGTACGTGTCGGCCACTATCTCTTTATATGAGGACATCTCCCTTGGGGATACTTAAACAGACACCTTTTCCTTTCTACGATAAAGAGTGAACCCTATCCCTAGAAAGAAAGGGGATGGTACTCGAAACCGTAAACCATCAGGACCACTATCGACCCCGAAAATATAAGTTTTTTATCTGAGGAATTAGCCTCAGCTGTTCGTATTTAATGATCTACTGGTTTCACTCAACTTAAACACCATTTTCAGAGTAGTTGTTTAAAAGAACATTTATTTTTACAACTGTTTATTGTCTGCTTTGTTTCTGTAGACTGCTCAAGAATCTTTTCATTTTATTTCTCAAAGCAGACTTTGTGTAATAAGTTTCGAATTGAAAAGAACTATTTCTGGTTCTACCGTTTGTCGTCAAAGTTTTTCCCTGAACATGGGGGGTTATCTTAGACCAAATTGGATATTTTCATAGAGTTTCTCGACGTTATCGAGGTTTTGTATAAGGACTGCTTCAAGAAATTAAATTCAGCATCCATCCAATCACACTATAGTCCCTAATTATTTACTTTGGTAAACTTCTGATATAGAGAATGAATTACAGAATTCTTGAAAATGATTAAAATTACTTAATGTACAATATATACTTATTAGATTAGACAACTGATAATTCTAGAATACATTTGAAGGGGTCGATCATACTATACATTCCTAATAGCAAATGACCTCTCTTATCGGTAATGAATAAACATGAAACACGATTTTATTTACGTATGACACAGATAACTTTGACATACTTTATAAACTGATAAAGTTGTTTATGGTGAAAATATAATTAGAATAGATAAACTCTAAAACTTGCTAAATATCATTGTTTATTTTTTTACGTCAAAATAATGTGGGGAGTTTTTTGCCAAAAAAAGAAAAATAATGTTCAAATTTTTAAAGTCCAAATGGTAAGTTATGTTAACGGACGGATGGATTGACTAGGCGACTTAATAATGAGCATACGCACTTAATAAATAAAATCAATACTGTCGCCCGTTTAGACTTACCGTAAAAAACTAACAATCAGCTGGAAACAAAATCCTTAACACTCAGTATTAGGCATAATAACTTTAGTAACCCATGAATATATTGGCTGGTTATTAGATGTACCGTTAGCATTTTGTGAATATAAAATATACTTACCGAAAATTTCGAAAGCCAACTTTTCCTTCGTCTTGTAACGTGAGTACTTTTTTGAAAATTGCACACGATGATCGTATAGCCTCCTCATATTTATCCTTATGGCTTAAATATTCGGTTGGGATACTGCTTTTTAACTCGGGGTCATCCAAGAACAAGGCCTCTAGAAAAATATTCAAATCAACAAAGTCGAAGATAAAAATTAATTATAATTCTACAAGATTCTTACAGTTCCCACTTTATACGAGAATAAGCGTAACTCATACAAATTTGAATATATTCACAACGTTGATGATTAACACAGACATTGATTTTTAGCGAAATTATAACCTAGACCTTACTCGTTCAGAACTTGCAGGTGTCAACAGAAAAAACTCCGTGTCACCCATATTTTAAACTAATTAGTACAACAGATTACGCTTACCTCTTCCCCCTTAAACATAAATATATTTGTTTGAATCAAATGTAACGTATTTAGGTTAAAAAGGAAGAAAAGAAACTCGATTTTAATAAAAAAAATTTAAAAATATGGATTAATTTACGGGGGGAGGGGGAGTACTTGTCAACGTTGATAGAGAAAGACACGAGTAGGTTGTCTTTTAATCCCCCTCATATCATGGAAGCATTAAAAACCATCATATTTTTGACTAGTGTCCGAAGGCTCATCAAGAATATTTTCAATTTTTACAACGTTACGGAGTTTGTTATTGGAATCGTGTCACTTTTTTCGCTTTTCGACGTGGCAACCATTGCCTTGTTACATATCTTCCTCCTCCTTATTTGGAAAACTAGCGTATCTTTATCAAAATCTAGGTCTTTTAATAACTACTTAAGAGCATACTGTTCTATAATTCTATTTGACTGGCTGGATCCAAAGAAGCCCGAACACTTGTAGGCGTTGGGATTATACCTTTCTACTATCATTCATTTATTATTCCAAATATTTTAAACACTCTTTTCATCACTGTAGAGAGGTCCATCCAGGCCTAACATATCAGTGACGTAAATTTGGCCATCGTATGCTAGAAAAAAACTCTTTAGTGATGCAATATAATAGAGGGGTTTTGTTCTAACATCGTTCCCGTGACTAAATTGTTATTCGTCTTTCCTGACTCAGAAATCGATGAATGCAAAGCTTTTACGTTTTCTTCAACGACTTTAATACAAGAAGGGTCAATACAAAAACTGGTTTATCGAAGTTGAAAGTCGTTTTTGGGACGAAAGTTAAAATAACAATTACAACTAATGAGTTGACTATTCTCTTGTTACTGCCATAAGTTTTCGTTTAGATAACAAAACAGTTTAAAAAAACTACTAAAATAGTCATCTCCGAACACATTATCTTTAAGTTACCTTCCCTTGTAATTCAGTTTAGTTAAGTTGTACTGTTATTGGATACTTTTCTATTAAACAATAAATTCTATTATTATAAGGAAAATGTGTTTTTGAGTAGTTTAATCATACAAAATCTTCCCATGGGTAGTTTAACTTACTTCTTAGAAAGAGCAAAATTCCACTCTTCAGCAGTTTTAACGCATTCGCAAATTTATATCCGAAGGTAACGTAGTACGCCTTCTTTAACTTGTACTGTTTTGTTCCATGTTCCTAACAGGAGTTGACGGTTCCTTCGGTGCTCTATAAACGTTTTGTTTCCCCAATTTTACGTCCTCTAGCACCACGTACGTTTCTATTCTCTGCAAGTCTTAATTTTTTAATAACTCACACGTAAGATGTAAGATTAACTTATGGAGTACGCCCACACAATAGGACGAGATAAAAAATCGGACAGTAAATTTTCCGAACAAAAAACCCACGTCAAACAGGCCTTCATCAAAAATAAGCTTTCTTAAATAATAAGTGTATATATTTAGTTCACATGTTAACCAGCACTCACACACACTTTTGGCGCCCAACATGGGGCGAGCTGGAAAACGATTTTATTTAGGACAGTAAGTCTTTTTTTGAATTATCGTGTTTATGTAATTTTAGATTTAAAAAAGTAGGAGCATCTACATAGATAGAAATTAAGCTACAGATTCAAGTAATTAAAAACACTAAGTTAAAATGGATACGAATCTGCCATCACAAGAAATAATGCAAAGCGAGACTGAGTCACAGCAAGAAGTGATTGAAGCAAGCTATAACCAAACGCAAGCTAGCACGTCCATAGAAACGGGAGTTAGCAGCGACTTGCTCAAATAATTTTAAAAAATTGACAGAAAGATTAGATAAAAATTCAGAAAAACTAGAAAATAGTGGAAAGCTAAATTTGAATTAAAAAATTAGAACCGAAGTTATAGGGTAGTTCGACTGAAATTGCACAAAATGTAGAACAAAACTTGAGTAAACTAAAGGGAGCAGTGGAAATGGATGAAAGATTTAAGCGACAGAAAAACGGTACTGTAGAAATGATTAATAAGAATGGAAAAAAAAAATTAAAATTGATATAAATAGAATTGAACCAAAATTATGCCAGATAATTGAAAAAGTAAGCAGGATTGAAATAGAAATAAATGAGGCGGACAAAGGACAATACGCTTGAGAATAGAACAGACATACAGATGGTTAAAGACGAAGTTAGAATACAAAGGAGAATTTTTGAAACACAACTTACAGACGTCGATACTAGAACGGCAGCAAAAGAAAGCTTTAATCAGGCGACCAAGGAAAGAATCGATGTATTGTATAAGGAGGCGTGTGACAATTTACCAATGACGATACATGGGGCTACTGAAGCCAAGATATTGAATAAAGACAGAAAAATAAAACTAATGAATAAAAATATAGAATAATTGGAAATTAGAGAGGTTACACTAAAGGCACAGCCATGCATGAACGTAGAAAACCGACTCCAGAAGTTTACACTAAACGGAAGATTGCACCCCACGATTTTTTATAAAGAATTTAGAAGTGTACATAGAGAATCAAAGGAAACTATATTCTACAATTATGAAAATTTGACAATATGAAATACTTTGAAGTATAACAGGAATATGGTATGACACAACAGAAGGTAGGATAGATAATTTTAGTGCATTTAAGCAACTGTTCGTACACCAATAGTGGAATGAGGTGGAATAGATTGAGGTGAAGAAACAGTTACAGATGGGACGTTATTCACCATATTGTGGCAGTAGTGAAAAATATGTTATCCAAAAGTACTCACTTTTCAAACATTTAAGACGCAAAAACGGTTGAGGGGGTGATTATTTTACAATTATTGGAACACTTTGAAGAAGAAAGATGGAGACAACGCTAAATGAAAGAACTACATCTCCATTTGCTTCTCCTCAGAAAATAGAATCATAAATGGGAAGGATAGAAAAAGATGAACAGTATACACGTATCAATTTAAAAAATTAATTTTGGTTGATAAGAACATTTTTGAATATTTGCTAATCTGTTGTTAATGATACTAAGGAATGTCAACTATTAGGATTTCTTTAATGAGAATTTAAGCAAATGCCATTAGCATTACATGCACCGCAAAACTACTTATTTATTTTACCATGTATTGTGAAAGTACTTGTTTATACATATTTGTCTAATAAATTTGAGTATTATGAGCTTTAAAATTCACATAGGACACAAAATGGTTCACTATCGTTTTGTTGCAATAATTGTAATAAAGTTAAATTAACAAGTACGTATGTAAATTAATAACAGAAATAAATAATTAATTAGTGTAATACATGATAATAAACGGAACGCGCTTTTGGTGCGACGCCACTGACATGCCGCGCTTAAGAGACTTGAAGTTGGACGAATGCGCATCCAACGTTCAGGCATTCTTTGGCCGCGCGGACTGTGTATATATATATATATATATATATATATATATACTGACTTCAATAAAAATTGCAACACCTAGAATTTGTTGAACGATTTTATTGAAATTTTCGTCAACGATGTCTTTCATTAGAACAAACAAACGATTAAAATTTGAATAAAATCTAGCTAGTAGTTTTTTTTTTGTTTTTTCCTTTACACTTAGTAACAATAAATTTGAAGAAATAAACCAATCAGTGTGTAACTAACTGTCAATTTTGCAAATTGTTTGTTCACAAT